>JAUMHD010000006.1:485582-688949 GCA_032359135.1 Ulvella scutata
ACTGCGATAATAGTGACGAAACACAATGCCACGACCTCGAGCCAGGGCACAACTCAGATACTGCCTACTGATTCGCAGCCACAGACCACGATCTAAAACACCAGTGGAACAAGCAACAGTAGCAAGGTTCTGCAAGTAACCCTCAGCAGAGGGGCCTAACTGGAGGTGTGGCTACAGGTACACATTCGAAAAAAGAAACTTTGAATGCCCGAACGCATCTGTCAGCAATATACAGAGGACTTTGCGACCGATCTGCGCAGGCTTCATGAAGCTTCGACCAAAGATATAGACAGACAACCCAAAGACACACATGTTGTTTGCACACTGAGACTGCCTCGCCTTGAATGAGGCCCTCCTCGGTATCACAGATTCGATTTGTCGATTCAAGCTTTCGACTCCGCCAAATTACGGCAACTCGAGTTTTTTCGCTCAAATTCGTTATCGTGTTCTGGTGGCTGAAGATCGTTGCGGTGCAAGATGCACAAACCCATTCACCAAAGCCTTGCACCACAAACGGCCTTCCTCTCACTCCTTCACTCCCTCAATACACTGGGGACGAAATTTCAGCTTGTTTCTCATGTAATATGTGGCCTGGGTCCCCACCGTCGGAATCAACACCGGTGGACCCCACAGATGGTGCCCCTTCTATACCGAAGTTGTCCAGCACATGACTGTGTATTATGATGCACATTCTGCGGCTATGTAGCAAACTGGTGTCACCTTCATAGCATGTGGCGGCCTTGTGTCGGGGCTCGTTGTGCTGCAACCTGTCCGCTTCGCAAAGTCTTCATTACTAGGCTCCCAGTTGTACTGGAAGGCCTGTGTAGCTCCGGTAACCAGCTCCATCCATCCATAATCACAGTGCATTCCGTGACACGTCCCATGTCAAATGTTGCGCAGTGACATCGGGCATGTCACATGCTGCCGCCGCCTCGGTGGCTCTGCTGATCACGAGTTGTGATGTCTTGGCCCATGGCGCTGTCTAGGTCTTGCTTTTCAGCAGCAGGGAAGAGGTGCTGATGCTGTTGATGGGCACATACGAAGTTTGGGGCCTGAAGCTGGAACCTGCATCAGTACAAAAACTCTGCCATGAGCATGGGCACCCCTGCCGTGAGTGAACGTTGGCGCCCTGTTCCAATAGCGCCAGCAGTCCATACGGAATAAAACACCCCTTCGCATTACATCGTGATCACCTACCTCAACTCGATCGATAACTGCCAATGGAGGGTATTCATGATGCTTTCAGTCCCTACGATTTGATCTCAGTTGTGATGACACTGGTCAACAAGATCGTTCAAAAAATGGTTTCTGTGCACCACCACTCCAGAGAGTGCTATATTTCCCGCAAGCCTGCTATCTAGTTCACTAGTCTTGGACACAAAAAACGCCATCCGCCAAAGCAGAAGTTTTGTGCCCTGCGGACACCTTTCTGACACTCTTCTTGTAAAAAGCGGAGGTTGTGGAACAGCAAGCATAACCTCGCTGACACAAGAAAATGGTCCCCTCCAAGGAACATTATAGTGATACATTTATTGTTACCTCCGCAGAAGAGAAAGGCCGATGCCGTTATGAGTGCTGTGATGCACACCAGCTGGCTCTGCGGCACCGCTCACAGCGCCGCATGTAGTAAAGCTGCAAGAATCACAATGGACGCAGATGCGAACGTGGCAGCTGCTGGTGAAGGCGCGCTCCCCTTGTCAGTGTCACTGGATGGGTCGGTTGCTGGAGGCGGTGCAGCCCCCTCCTCTGGAAACAGGCCCGGATTGCAACGTGTTGTCGAGTCGACGGAATCCGGCCCAGCTGCCGGGAATCCAGCCACAGCTTCGCACACTGATGCATCAAACACTGGTGCCTGCACACCAGCTGCACTGTCACAGCTGCTTGCAGGTGAGATGGGCCCGTATGAGCCGGGCCGGGTCCCACACTTCTGGTCATGCAGACGTTGATGCACCGTGCCACCACACAGCATTCACAGCGCAGGAATGGTAAGGGCAAAACATTACGTAGTTGATGTCTTGCAGAACGAAGTGAAGGGCGGCGAGGGCAGCATAAAACGATATCTGGTATGGTTCAGTTTCCCAAGGCACCCTCAACCCAGTCCCACCTGTGACAACACGTTGGGCAGGCTTCCAGAAGGACGTATTGACAGCGACGCTCACGGCCCTCAGCGTCACCATGTTGTGCAATACCATGCTCTCATGCATTCATGCCACACATGAGAAAGAGAGGATCAGCTGCTGAGAGAGTGCATGAGTGGGCAGGCGACACACCTCGGAGGCACATGTGGTCTCCTCCAAGGTCGTGCAATCATTGAGAAGGTGCAGGAACAAACTCCTGATGTCGATCTTTGCTTTTTCCTCAATCGCAGCTGCGTTCTCACAAATTGTGTCAATGATCGAGTCCTTGCATGCTTGAGTTGTAACGGCGTCGAGTTCAGTCTTGCAAGCTGCGGTGCACTTGCAGCCAGGAGCCTTTTTGGCGTCTGCTTGGCACTGTCCTGCGAATACCTGCACACATGATTGGCTTCTGCTCTGCACAGGCATGGCATCCATAGCCACCCAGAACCAACATCGAGTGACCTGTACTGGCTGTGGAACATCCATGGGTGTTTTCCAGACATTCACGGCAGCCGTGGAACTGAGCACTTTCTGTGGGTCTCTGTGGGTCTCATATCATGGTCGCCTCGGATTGGAGACTTTGTCGCGTCAGGGCAGCATGCATGTGATGATCACTGAGTTTTTGTCTGCAGCTCTGGTGGCGGAGGGTGTGACTCCAACCTCAGTGACTCCAACCCCACCGCTGAGTGCATGCGCTGTTGACAGGAGCCACGTGCATAAACGTGTGCAACAGCATCAATCAGAAAAGAGGATCAGGAAGTACAGTGATGATTCGATGTGTATACGTACTAGACCATTGTGTAGTAGACCATGAACTGCAGGCCTGCACAGGACGGAATATATATGCATATCGGATGTGAATTCTCCTGCAGATTCCAATACCAAAACCTTGGCACAGCAGATTCAGCCCATGCAAATGAAAAAACGCAATTCTTTCTTCTCTGGGTGTGGTGAAAGGGAGTCACGACCTCGATCGAGCGAGCACAAGTTCGAGCGTCTGCAACCCTGGGTCGGGAAATGCGAAGGAAACACAGTGCATTGCCGGTGGCTTCTTGCCTGCAGTAAGACGTACCAGCGACGAGATATTCAACAAAGCTGGGCCACATGCTGCCTGAATCGGTGAGAACATTGCAGGGTTGTCATACTGCACGAAGCGTTGAAGAGCAGCAGCATCCACACATGGCTGATTAACGCTGCATTCCTGCATGCCAAAGTACCAGGCTTCAACTGCAGCGCCCTTTGCTCGCTACTAGTATCTTCGGTAGTTACCGGACTTGTTTTCCGGAAGCTCAGCGGACATACATGTATCCCCACAATACGCCACTAGACGAGGAATTGGCTGGAGTTCCAACAGCAAGCATTTATTTGAAAGACAACGGAGACGTACTCGCAGGACCATTTAACGTCACAGGCAGCAGTGCTGAAAATATCACAATGATACATATCGTTGTCTTAGTCACACCTGTCCCTCAACGCAGTTGACGATTAGGGCCAGAAAGGCAGCCAGGAATCTGGGGCACAGTGGAACAAAGTTTTGGCGCATCATGCAGTAGTGCAGGAAGGTTGCGTTGCTCGCGCCTGCTGACAAGAGCGATGTTCAGGCTGGAGACGAGGTTGCGCGCCAGGAGTGTGAAATGTTGCAATACGTCTGATAAAACACATTCTATATGCAATATAAAAATCTTGATACTGAAAATGCGATTTCGTCTGCCAACCAGATGCAGCGAATGGGTGTGTACACCGTGCGCAGTACTGACAGGTCGAAAATTGAAAGCCCGCCATCCACGTGTCCTGTCATGTAGCTGCTCAATTTAATCTGGGTGTTGTTGAAAGCTGGGTGAGCACTTAGCTTCTCATCCTAGCTGCAGTGGGTCGATCCGGCCGTGGTCTTGTTGCTGGGTGCACGTGTCCAATGTTCACTCCATCCATCAATCCCATGCACACCGTTGCCAAAATACGTATACAACGGATAACATCAACAGAGTACACACATTGTTTGGTTGGGGATTGGGCCTCAGATTTCATCTGTTCACATGAGGTGCTATCTCCGCAGATCGAAAAGTTAACATGACAGGCGCCAATTCAGCTACCATGCACTCGCTGACGCGCGCCTGCACACCAGCGCCCGTCAGCATGCACCTGAGAGCAGTGTGAGCTGATTGTGTGTGCGGCCAATGGTTCTGTCAGAGCAGGCTGAATTCACGTTGCCTGAACAAAGCAGGCTCTATATAATTCCTTTGTGGTGCTCCAGAGCGCGGCAAGTTGCGCTCCTGTGGGCCCATGTACACTTCAACTCGTATTCAAACAGTTCAGTGGGTTGGTGCTGGCATGGGTCGTTGAACGTGGTGCAGGCCCGGAGTCCGCTTCCAGTAGCAAGCAAGTAGCCTCCTGAGGTCTTTCCGGCTTGCGAAGCACGCAGGCGACGCACAGCAAGGCCAGAAAAGAACCAAAGGTGCCTCGGCGAAACCTTGGCCTTCTCCAACCACCATATAATCGCCGTCTTGACCTCGCAACTTCAAATACACACTGTTTTGCGAGATTCCCTCGATTTAGATTCCACACATCGAGCCCGGGGCGAACCAGCCGGACTGTAGTACACCCGATTCACCTCCAGCCACTCATGCATCCCTCCGCGCCCGCGGTGTCGCGTGTGACGTTATCTTTTCGAACTGCAGATCTGTACACATGTAGTGGCAGGCATGTGTCTCAGTACGTGCGCCAATTGTGCCTCATCTCTGCTGTTAGTTCAGGCATCCTGTCATGCCAGGCATCTAGAGATACAACTAATCCACAAACAGCATGTGAAGGCTGTGCATGGCATGCCACCTCGAACGCACCGGCAGAGTGCGTGACCGGCAGTGAGCGCTCAAGCAAACCAGTGCACATGCATGCACCGCGGCCTGCAGGTGTGAGCTGAGTGACACACACCCGCTGTAGGTCTTGCACACAAGCGAAACCTACTGCGGGGTTTGTGTAAGGACGATGTGAAGAGAGGAGTTCTAACAACACAATATGCACTGCTGGCATCACCAAAGCGGCGGCAGACCGGTGGGTGCATACTTCATTCATGCTGTCTTTGGAGTTGGTGAATGGGTCTCACAGTGAGACTCTCACTACTCAGCTCCCAGAGAGGGTTAGGTGGGGGGAGTAAGGCAGTGGGGAAGTGGGCACAGGGTATTGGGCACAAATGCTGGCAAGCAACTTTGTTGCACACAGACCTGCGTCACTGTGCCACATTGACCGGTCATACTTGAAGCCCTGATGTGCGAGAGATTCAAAAGTGCAGAGGATGACAATAAAGTGTGTCGAGATCAGTGGGACACAGGAGCCACAAACTGCCACATGAATCTGAATGAAGCAAGTGTGCATGTTCCCAGGACGGTGTTCGCTGTCGCTACGCAGAATATCGATACGTGCTTGTCGTGTATTCGGTTATCATAGTTTCGTCCTGTGTCAGTTCTTTCATGTGTGGTAGTACCAATGCAAGATATGTGGGTGCATAATGAAAAAGTGCATTCGAGATCAGATCTGAATGGCATTCGTTGCCGAAGAAGTGGTCGAACATCGCCACGCCAGTGGAATTCCGCCGTATTTATTCTCTTCTTTGAAGCAAGCTCTTGAACCTGCCTGCAGAAACAATTCAACACTCTACATATGAACTACAGGTTCTCTCCTGTCACGTCGCTGTGGTGGTCTGTGGTTACAAAAAGTGTTACATTCCTGGTGACTAGACAGCGTATGCAACAGGTGTTCCACGTGCCACTCTCCCAGTTGTGCTAGTATCCATAGCGGTAGCAGAAACAGGGCGAATACATTCTTATTTTGGTGTGCGCACTACGGAGCGCGCCTGGCAGATTGGCGCTGTCGCATGTGGAGGAGCAGATATGCCAAGTGCAGGTGGCCGTGACCAAGAACGACAGCCGTTCTACTGCCCGTATCCAGGTGTGTTCGGCAATGCAGGACACGTCCACTAAATTAAATCATATATAAGTCTCATTGACGTCGTGTACAGGTTGCAAGCGCAAGTTCGCGAGCTTGTGGCGCCTGAAAGTGGTGCGATTTCCTCTTCCCGGTGCACCCGTATGACATCCTGCACCCGTGTGACATGGCTACGGGCACGATTTGTATTGAGGTCTTCCTCCTATGCGATGCTTGCCCGCTGAGGACAACATGTGTTGCAGCACTACCGAGCTCCGCCGAACGAGCGAGGTTCAGGCAAGGAGCGCGGGCACGGAGTAGAGCTGCCGATTTGCCCTGCATGTAACGAGCAGCTAGAGCCTGGAAAGCATCACAACAAATGCAAAGCTGGACGCACCACAAACCCACCTAGCAAACGCGCTCCCAAAGCTACCGCAGCGGGCAATCGCTCAACAAAGAGCACTCGACAAGTTGTTGTCTCGAAACGTGTGGCAAGGGAATCAAGTGGAGTGGATGCCACTTGCACACAGCGCGCAGAAGACCAAGCTGACAACTGTAAGGATGCGACTCTCGCGACGCCATTGCGCTGTATCCCGCAGAGTAGAGCTAGCGATATGGATGTCGCACAAGGCACTTTCATGGTGCGCCTATGCTCAGGTGCTCGAGATTCTGCAAGAAAGTGCAGCAGGCGAGTTTCAATTGTGGTGGCCGCGCACGTTACCCAATTCTAACCATAGTGTGTTGTTTGCAGATGTCGCAGCTGTTTTCCTGTCATGCGCAGCAAGGAGGATCTGCGACTGCCCCGCAGGTGCGAGACAAAGCAATGCCCACTGTTCTGTTGATTGACACGCAGTGGTCAGCCTGTCTGAGATACCTGGCTTTGTATTTCCTGCTCACCTATGCGTTAGTGCTGCAGGCTGTGCATGTTTACCCGACGCTGGAATACAACTACGCGCCCAGTGCTGAGGACGATGTTCTGCACGACAGCGGGCCGTCGAGCCACGAGGTCGGGCAGGCTCATGCAGATGAGGCACATGCAGATACTTTTGCAATGCCGTTGAGTGCCGCACAGCAGCTTTCAGCACAGGGAGCTGCAAAGGTTCTGTACACTATTGCAAGATCTGATGCAGAGCCCATGGGAGCCAACGGCTCTGACACTGTGGCACTTGCCACAGCTTATCCGCACTATGCACTCTCTCCACTTAGTGGCGCATCACGGGGTAACGATGACGAAGCTGATGATGCAATGCACAATGGAGGGGCTCGCATGGACAGTGATCTGCTCCACTCTCCAGATTCTGCTGGTGGCTTGGCGTCCGAGCCCATCGCGCACTCTGTGCTGGTGCCTGGGCAGACCGCAGAAGGGGTTCCAGTAGAGAGCCTGAATACGAGCATGCCAATGCTGTACCCCTGGAGTGATGGTCAAGGGCAGTCTGGAATTCAGCTGGTCATGTCACCACAAGGGCTCGTCCCTGCGAATGTTCGCTCTCAGTTTTTCATCCCTGTCCAAACCATAAAGGGCCCTGGAGGAGAAGAAATGACCGTCGTGATGCCGCAAGACGCGTGCTGTATGTCGAATGGCTACAACATGGTTGTGGCCCCAGATTCTACTGTGGGTGCACCTGTTGTTCTTTCAGCTGACGGCGTACCACAGTACGCTGCTGATGGCCAGCACATGTGTATGCCAGTACTGCAGGTTCCAGAGGGACGGCCTGTGTGCAACGTGGCAGCTATGCAGGCGATGGGAGCACCTTTGTACGGCAATGGCGGGTACGTACTCGTCCTTTGCTATCAGGGAAGCACAAGCGCTGCGAGTAGCTAACAAAGGGCCGGTTGCACATGTGCCAGCTCCTCTTGCAGGTGCATGGTGTGCTTTGTCACCCTATGTCACTGCCGACTGAGGCTTGCTGTGCAGGATATCTGAGGAAGACTTCTTGAGAGCCATCCGCATGGCATCTGCCACTGAGGTGTCTGCGACGTCCTAGACGCTCTGCAGACATGGATGCCGAACCTGTGCGTGAACGTCAGAGGGCACGCTGGAGCAACTGGTCGTGTCTGCCCAACCCTGTCAGGGGTTAAGGGCCAGTTGAACTGACTGTTGCCTCGTGCACCGCTGTGAAGTGGTCGAAGCATCAGCAGTCCTTGTACCAAAATGTTTTGGATAATATATCGACAATTGCCATTGGATCGTTGACTCCTTTTGAGCTACGAATGACACGCATAATCGAGTGTATTGAACGCACTGCAGCCCAGTACAGTTCCCTGCTTTGCATTCTGAGTGTATGCATGTTATTTAAGTGTATCGAGTACCAGTTCTAACTCAACCCCAGTATGTTCAAATCTGTGAGAGGATGTGTTTGGATTAGAGCGGCACAGGCGGCACATAGAGTGTCCCGCCTGTTTGCTGTCGGTGCTTGTGTTCCCATTCGTCCAGTTGCTTCAACTGTTACCTACCGCTAGCACTATTCTTTCGAGGTTTCCTGCAGTAGCCTCAAGGCATTTCGGGTTTACGGGTTCCTCCAGGTGGTATGCCTGTGTGTTTGGCAGTCGTATTCCACCCGCACAGTGCAAGATGAGATGTTAGCATGCATGTGCTACAAGTTTATGGACACACAGATTTTCAGCGGCTTGGTGGGACGATCTGGGACCGTTTTGTTGGCACATTGTAACCACAGACCAGTTGCACTGTACAGTGTACCAGACTGGAGCTCCCGGTGATGTATAGAAGCATGCGAGATCTTGCACGAGTACTGATAGTTTTTTTTTACAGAGTCGATCAACTTCACAGAGATGTCATGTCACTGCCAAACTCAGCATTCCACGACTCAAAACTCTGAAGAACACTTGCTTGCACACTAGGTTTCACGACTGACATTGACGAAAGAACATCTGCTGATGTCAGCGTCCGTAAACTTTGTACATCAACCACAGCTAGCTGATCGGAGGATAATTCCCGAACAGGTCTCATTGCAGCCTCCTTGCAGAGGCTGGTCAGATCAGAGCCACTGTATCCCTCTGTAGCAGTGGCGACCTTTTCAAGTTCATCTTCATTGAGCACACAAATCTGGGGATCCAAGGTTATCTGTAGCAGTTTCTTCCTTGTCTGGTGGTCCGGGAGTGGAACATAGATTCGTCTGGACAGTCTTCTACAAACCGCATCATCTAAATCTGCTGGCCTGTTGGTAGCGCCAATGACAATGACACGGCTATCGAGCCCAGGCTGCACAGTGACCAGATGGTGTTGAAAGGCCATGAAAAAAACCTGCTGGAACTATTTGAACGTGCCCAGAACTGCAGAACCAAACATGAAACGCGCCAGTAAGACGCACCTTCAGACCATCAAAACGCAACAAAAACTCTGTTTTCATCCGCCTGGACGCTTCATGTTCTGATGAGCTCCGTGACGATAAAATGGAGTCCATTTCGTCAAGAAATATGATGGACGGCTGCATGCTCTCTGCGATCTCAAACAGCGCACGCACCATCTTTTCCCCCCGCCCCACATATCTAGACGTTAAACTTGATGCACTCATGCTGAAAAATGTTGCCTGCGCTTCAGTTGCAATAGCCTTCGCCAGCATCGTCTTGCCTGTTCCAGGGGGGCCAAAGAGTAGGCACCCTGCAGGACACCCACACAGCCTCATGCTCGCATCCAGGCCGGCGTTCTCGGCTTCATCACGATTAGCCCGGAACGAACTGCGTACCGCATGCCTCCCAATTCAAGAACGCAGCGAGCTCAATTGACGCATTTCATGGGGTCTTGCAGTCACAGGCAGCACACCTCGAGAGGGGGCGCGCAGGCCTGTGAATATGTCGGGCCGCAGCGACGGCAGAACAACTGCTTCTTGCAAAATCCGCTTCGTTGAATCCATGCCAGCGATGTCCGCCCACTTCACCGATGGCGAGGTGACCAGCACCTCACTCATCACTGCACTGCGACATGATGCCATTTCTGCACAAGCGAGCAGCTTGTCACATGGTTGTGATCTATAGATTGGAACTGCGTATGTGCCTGCCGAAGCTGGGTGCATCATGCTCACTCTGCGACCAAGAGTTGCTGTGGCTGGCCACCCTCGACTGCAACACACCCAATACTCCACAGGCAAGGATGGTGTCTAGTTGGCAAGCGTAATAATGCCAGGGGAGCACGCAACATTGTGTGGCTTGCATCTGATTAGGCACGTTTGGTGACCCCCACATCACCCACCCGCTGCGTGATCCCCCAAACTATGAAAGTACCATCGTCTCCCATGTCAGGGTTCTTCAGTGTGCGCTGCAGGCCCAACAGGCAAACACAGGGAACTGGAACTAATAAATGACTACATATTGGTCGCATTCAGGCAATGTGCAGTCTTTGGGAACGATTGCATGCCACCAAGTTGCAATGGTGTGCTGAACACAACACTGTTGTTCACCACACTGACATAGGAACCTATGCTCCAGTCGTCACCACCAGAGTGTCATGTCTCAGCAGTTGGGACGGCCGCACCAGTGTCCTCAAACTCCTGCGGCTCGCCAGATGTGGTGTTCCGTGACTTGGCTGCATGTGGCGTACCTCGAGTTGGAGCCCGCATCAGCGTGGAAGACTGCTGTGATGGGGGGGTGATGCGTGGTGGTGTTCGGTGTGGCATCAATGATTGCGCGCGGTGACTAGACTGGGGAGGCATGACCCTCGACGCGTTGGCTGGTGACGAGGGTCGCCGAGCACGTGTAGGGGACCCTCTTCTCTGCACAGGCGGCGTCGAGCGGGATGTTGAGATGCGGGGGGGAGGAACGCTGCGCGGGAATGCAGTTTTGGGTCTACCATGCAGGGGAGGAATTTCTGTTGCAGTTGCCATGTTCCACTCAGGTCGACCAGAACTGCCTGGTTGGGACGGATTGTCCTGCTTGTGCTGGGGAGCCGCTGAACTGTGTACATCTGTAGGCCTCGCAGGCGGCAACGTGTCAGCACTGGCCCGCAGACACACAGGTGCCAGTGATTCGTCGCTGCTCGATTGCCTGTATGGCCTGTGTTGGCTGGGGGGCCGTTGAAAGGTGGGATTGCTGAGATGCGCAGGGACAGTGGGATGATTTTGCCCACCCATGAAGGCTAAATCAGGGTCAGGTATTCGTTGCGCAGAAAACACAGCATGTCCTGTTTGTTCATGGTGCCACGCGAACGGAATCCCACGCTTCTCTATCAGAGCTTGCGTGGCATCTTTTTTACCTGCTGCAGAATGGCGCATGTGGCCCCGCCGCGCTGCAGCTTCCGCCCTAGCAGGACTCTGATGACTACATGCGAATGCTGACTGGCTGATGCAGTGTGCCTCTGCTGCGGGGGACCTCTTGCTGTTCTGCCCATGGCGAGGTGTGGGCACTGAGCTGAGTGGTGCGCTCACACTGTGGCCAGCATCTGGCTTTGAGGATAGATTTGGACCTGCTGGGTTTGACAATTCTCTCGAATTGCCACTAATAGTGCAGCTCTGCTGCATTTCGTTCACCTGCAACGGGCAGCAGCGTTGGACAGGCAACTGGGTGATCACTTCCATTATGAAAACAAAGAAAAATGAACCACACCGGTAACGGCAAAGAGACAGCATCGTGCGGAGACATTTCATGGGTCACAAAGCCAGATCCGTCTTCGCTCAAGCCACTGGACGCTCCACAAGGGTGTGCAGTGTCATCTTGCGCACTGTCCTCCGCTGATGTCTCGTTGTTCAGCGCCCTTGCCGCAAAAGGAGGCTTGATATGTTTCTGGCTACACTTATTTGCATCCCCGTCTCTGTTTTCGTCATGGCTCTGTGTGGTATCGCCACTCTCTGCCTCCGGACTGGTGCTTAACTGAGAACTGTGTGCTCGCAGTGCGGCTCGAATCGCATCACTGTTCTGATTTGCCTGTATGTTTGTATGCCGTTGTCAGGAATCACGAGCCCTCGGACATATATGTACTCTCCACAGCGCTGTGCTGAACTGTCTTGGAGAGGTCGATCCTTGAAGCCGGAACCCAGGCACTATTACTGCATTTCTACGCCAAGCCCAGAGAGGGTGAAGTCGCAGGGGTTCGGCGTTTTCAGCAATGGTTTGGGTGGCCATTCTCACCTTGATGTTGAAGAGCTTTGCCAATCTCTGCAAGCTCTTGCGAGATCTCTCCTCCAAGTCGGCCATGAGCAGCACACCCAGTATGACAGATACGTACGAGTGAATAGGTTGTCCGATAATGATGTGGCCTCAACGCCAGGGCAAGCCTATCCCACGTAACAACATGAGTGAATGCGGGGCTACACCTCCAACGAAAACTAAACGACAGAGTTCATTCAAAGGTTCCACTCGCGTTGCTACAGAGTATGCTAGTTTGAGACGTCGTTGCACGACTGTGGAATGCAGGTTCATATTCTGATAACATATTTAAAAAAATATCCAGGTACAATTCATCAACCGCATGCATGGGGCACAGCTGATATACATTCTCGAGAAGAGTACTCGTACTTGTAAGGGACATGCTGCAAAAAGGCTCACAGGCTGGGGAGGGGAAATATCCATTCTGAAATACCTAGTGGCACTGTGACAAGCTGGTGGCAGAAGTGCCTGGTTCAAGAAGGCGCGCATCATCTTCAGTAGTCGACTTCCAGGCTTCTTGACCAACTCAGCAGCCATTCATCGTTGTTGTCAATTGCGGGTCTTATCCAGCCTACGCTGCAATCTGTCTAGTTGGGTATTCAGTATGGAGAAGCGGCTGTGAGTTCGTGCTGTTAGCATAGCTCATTGTCAGCTCGTTGTTGCTCCTGGGCATACGACCTGATTTCAGGTATTCATGCGCTGGGTATGCTATGTTCTTTTTTGTACATACTCGTATTTGTGTGTGTACACCAGTACCTGCTGCAGCGTGCTGTTTTGAGTGAAGTCTGTGGTCACATGTTGCACAGGTGGCCACTTCACTGCCGTTCAGTCCAACGCCCTTCGAAACAGACCTCACGTGTCATATACCACAGCGAAAGGCGATATATTCGTTGCAGATGAAGACATGTGTGGTATTCTGCACAAGTCCTGGCTCGAGACTCGTCAGAAAAGTGCCCGTCCCACTCAGTTGTCTGAAAAAGCGCGCCGAACACCTATCCAACACATTTCACAGCAGGATACGGGCGAATCAGACAATCTGCTGGGGACTTAGATCACCAACTCGTGGCGATACACTGCCAAACGCTAACAATGCCGCAGTCGGAAGTCGTGATGCAGCACCAGATGCTTACTCCAAAGAAGCAGATTTTGACGGGGACTCCAGCACTAGTGCCGCTGAAATTGCTGCAGACGATGTCATTGTACTCTTGCTGGCTACCGCTGTTGGATTGTCCTCTGGATTGTGTGTTGTTCTCTTCAACACTGCAGTCCACACAATTCAGGACGAAGGTGTGTGGAGGTCTGTGCCTCGTTTAGCAGCCTTCGGGACAGAAGGCCTCCAGCGGGGATTCAGCCAGGCAGAAGGCGTATGGTGGCGCTGTCTAGTCCTTCCACCAGTGTGTGGAGGTGCTTGCGTTGCACTGTTAAGGGCACTGGTAGGGGGGTTCGGAGGAGATCCCAAGAGTGTGGCGGTGCAGCCTCGAGCACATGAGCAGAAACCAGCCTCTGTTGGAGTGCCGCGCAGTATAGAACTGAAGCCGCTTACATTAGATAGTGGTAGCCTGCCGGGCAATGGGGATGTGGCACCACCATCCCTGTCTTCGTATGTGGGAGTGACCCCTTCAAATGGGCGTGCTGTCTCCACAGCAGTGCCTATTGCAAGGGCGACTGGTGGTGCTGCCTCAGTACCTTCCACAGTATTGAAAGGTGCGAGGGATTGGTTGCATGGTCTAGTCGAAGATGTGTTTCGAAAGGGCTTGCAAGCGACAGCGCGGCCGTACGTCAAGCTGCTGGCAGCAGCTGTCACTCTGGGTTCGGGAGCCTCATTGGGGCCAGAGGGGCCGTCGGTGGATGTGGGCAAGGCAAATGCAGCTAGAATAACATGCGCAGCTCGTGGGCAGGTGTGACACCTTGCAGCCACAAAGTCGATAGTGCACATCGTGCATGTGCATTTTCGCAGTGTACGCCTTGCTGTTTGAGGTTTAGTTTCCCATTATCCATACGTTGCGAGGTCATTATCGAACGGTGGTATGCAGAGGGCGCATGTGCTGACTGACCTGGTTGCGGCAGGAGCTGGTGCAGGAGTTGCGGCAGGGTTTGGGGCCCCCATGAGTGGCGTCCTCTTTGCAGTCGAGACGGTTCTTTTCTCCACATCCAGGGCATGTTCAGTTGTGCCAGATGAAAAGCACGAAGATGAATCAGGGGTGCAGATCGCATCAGTGCTGGTGGCTTGTGTCTGTGCATCAGTCGTGTCGCAAGCAGGTCTAGGGCTGGAACCTGCCTTTCAGATTCCTCCAACAGCGCCCTTATCAGTCCCTGAACTGCCACTGTGTGTTGCAGAGGGGCTGCTCTGCGGCTCAGCAGCTGCAGGGTTGGGGATTGCAACAGCGAACTCTGAGGCGTCTTTCGTTCGCCTGCGAGAAGCTGGTGTGCCAATTACATTGATACCGGTGATCGGGGGCCTCGCCTGCGGCTCCCTGGCAGTGCTGTTTCCTGAAATCTCTTACCAAGGTTTCGACAACTTCAACGCGCTATTCCAGTTTGACGGCAGGCAGTCTGTCGAGCATACCGCGGCTGGCCTTGCTGCCCTGGTCTTGGTCAAGATAGCAGGTACAGCGGTTTGCCGTGGCAGTGGACTAGTTGGGGGGGTGTATGCACCAGCACTCTTTGTCGGAGCAGCCCTGGGTAAGGCGTTCTGGCACGTTGCCGATGGCACCGTCGTTGCAATCTACAGTGCCGCACCAGATCTGTTTCACACATTTGGGCTGGCAAGTGCCAACACCTACGCGCTGGTTGGTGCCGCTGCTATGCTTGCCGCTTACTGCCGCGTGCCATTGACTGCGGTGCTACTGCTCTTTGAACTCACACAGGATTACACGCTGGTCCTCCCTACTCTGATTGCGGTGGGCATCGCACCTTGGGGAGCGGCAACGGCATCCAGGTTGTTCCGTTAGCCATTGGTTATAAAGTAGCATGTAGAGTAGCACAACAGCATGATGGTGAGTAGTTTTTGGTGGGGGGGTGTCAGTTCCTTGGTACTGTTTGTGAGGCACCAAGGGTTTCTGGAACTTGGTCAGGCTGTCCAATAGAGTGTCAGCCGAGCATCATCAGAGCAGTCTGGTTGGGTGGAAGTCCGTAGCAATGCAGTCTTAGCATACCTCGCGCCACTCTTTACGAATTTTCTTCATACGCTATACCACACACCATACAGTGAGTCCCCTGGATGTGTGCTTTCATAGCAGCCTTCGTGTGGCTGATGTGTAGATTTGGTCTGAAGTATGGGATGGTATGCCGCTGTTGCACTTCTTTCCCAACAATAACAGGGTACAGAAGGTTGAGCGATGTAAGCCTATGATTCAATGGCCACAGGTGAGAGTGGCACGCGTGGTGTACTTTGTTCAACATCCTATCAGAATAGTGCATGTACACATATCAGATCAAGACTTCCTGGTGACATGCTCTGGTACGTGGCTGTCAGAACCCAAAATGAATCGTATTCTGCTCTTTATGTCTTCGACAATTGCATGCATATCTTTAACGGTAGCATTGTGCACAATTGTGGTCAATTATGAGGGCTTGTCTGGAGGAACCATTGGCTGCATGCATGCATGTGGAACAGTCTCGAATGCTGTTCGAGACAGCAGGTCTTGCCGGAGTTTCTTCATGATACAGAGGTAACTGCTAATACGTACACGAACAACTTGGACATTTTTCCATGTTAAGCTCCCAAGTGGCACACATACGCCTTGTAGCTCAGCAAGAATGGCGCTGTTCTCGAGGCTTCGAGACGCCGGCAGGCTCGGCTTGCAGGTGCGATCACTGCCTGACACGCATTCTCTGCCCCTTCACTATGATCCACTTTTACTATAGCTGGTTTCTGTTGTCAAGTAGCTGCGCTGCGGAGCAGCACAGTGGACCATGAGTATCGCCGCAATCCCTCTACTTCCATCCATTGCAATAGCTGACTCCAGCAGTCTGCAGTGGGTTTCTTCATTTGTAGACAAGATGATGTCGCAAGATAAGAACCAGTATCCAGATGGCCTCACGGCCCAGCGTAGATGTGCCTGCACCACGACACACACTCACGCCTTCCTGCAAGCTGCACGTTCGAACCCATAGCATGCTTAACAGCAGCGCAGCTGCTATAAACATTCCCTTCAGATCTGCAGTCTAGTCTCCCTGTGTTGGCCAGATGTATGCATGCCAGCCGCAACTGTTGTGTGGCCATGTGTGGTGCCGTCAGATGTACAACATGCATCTATTTGTTGAGCCCTGGGCGACCACCATTGTAAGCAATTTGCAATGCAGGCTTTGTCTTCCAGCTCAGTGCGTCACTATGCTGCAAAAGAGTGCCGGTTTGGTAGTGATGGCAGGGCTGCGATAATGTATGGAGTGGACGCCCTGGCTGATGCTGTGGAGGTCACTCTGGGGCCAAAGGGCCGCAACGTGATGATAGAACAGTCGTTTGGGGGTCCTAAGATAACGAAAGACGGTGTCACCGTGGCGAAGTCGATAGAGTTCAAGGACAAGGCCATGAACCTGGGTGCCTCCTTGATCAAGAGCGTGGCAAGCACCACCAATGACATTGCAGGGGATGGTACTACCACAGCGACTCTGCTGACACGGGCGATTTTACGGGAAGGTCTGAAGAGTGTCGCAGCGGGCATGAACCCCATGGACCTGAAGAGGGGCGTTGATGCAGCAGTGTCCAGTATTGTTGACAACCTCAAGGCTCGAGCTACCAACATCTCCACGGCTGAGGAGATCGCCCAAGTGCGTTCCTGATCCTTGTTGTTGCCTGTGTTTGCCAGCTACTGTAGTGCGGGATGCTGTAGCCCACAAACAACATGTTCTGGCATGTTTTGCCGCACTGTGGACCCTCAACAGAGCACATACGGAAACTCTGAGCCAGGGGCTCTAATCCTTACGTATATCGTGGATAACATCTCTACGACACACGCCACACGGCACGTTAGGTGGGCTCGACAAGCAGGTGGCCGGAGTGTGCAGGTGGGAACGATTTCTGCGAACGGTGATGCAGAGGTCGGGCAGTTGATAGCCACAGCCATGGAGAAGGTTGGTAAGGAGGGCGTCATAACGGTGGCTGACGGCAAGACGCTCGAGAACGAGCTGGAGGTGGTCGAGGGCATGAAGTTCGACCGGGGCTACATCTCGCCGTACTTTGTAACGGACAACAAGTCGATGAAGGTGGAGTTTGAGAAGCCTCTCATCCTCATCTACGACAAAAAGATCTCCAGCCTGCAGTCCTTCATGCCACTGCTTGAGAAGGCTGTGCAGAGCCAGAGGCCGCTGCTGATCATCGCAGAGGACATCGAGGGCGAGCCGCTGGCCACCCTCATCCTCAACAAGCTGCGGGGCGGCCTCAAGGTGGCCGCTGTGAAGGCTCCAGGCTTTGGCGAGAACCGTAAGGCCAATCTGCTGGATATCGCCGTGCTCACAGGCGGCCAGGTCATCTCCGAAGAGCTTGGCATGAAGCTCGAGACCACCGAGCTGACATCTCTGGGTACTGCACGAAAGGTGCGCCTCACGCACCATCATGCATAGAGTCAATGTGCACTGATCAGCAGCACTGATCAGCAGCGCGCACGCGCACTCACTAGCGCTGACAGGCCTCCCAACCCTGTAGGTGACGGTGACCAAGGACGACACCATCCTGCTGGACGGCAGCGGTGACAAGAGCAACATCCAGGAGAGGTGCGACCAGATCCGAGAGGCAGCGGCCACCACTACATCAGACTATGACAGAGACAAGCTGCAGGAGCGCCTCGCAAAGCTGTCGGGGGGCGTGGCAGTGCTCAAGATCGGTGGCGCGTCTGAGGTGTGCCTGCCTTGCCAGCTTTCGGTGGTCCGTAAGGGCCCAGCCGCGCAGCACGTTTTGTGTGTCAGGCTGCAAGCTTTCGAGCCGTCAACGCTGCAGGCCACAGACCACCTACGCGCTCTTGTGCGTGCTGCTGCCAGGTGCTCCACAGGCTAACATGCATGCAGGTAGAGGTGGGTGAGCGCAAGGACAGAGTGACGGATGCCCTCAACGCCACCAAGGCAGCTGTAGACGAGGGCATCGTTGCAGGTGGCGGCAGTGCGCTGCTGCATGCGTCGCGGTCGCTGGTCGCGGTGCGGGACGGCATGGCAACGCTGGACCAGAGAGTGGGGGTGGAGATCGTCATGCGTGCGGTGCAGATGCCCACCAAGACTATCTGCAGGAACGCCGGCCACGAGGGTGCCGTGATCGTGGGCAAGCTGCTGGAGAGTGATGACCCGAACTATGGCTTTGATGCTGCCAAGGGGTCGTTCTGCAACATGGTGGATGCCGGTGCGCTGCTGCTGCCCCCTCACCTCCACACCGCATCTGCTCGCCACCGTTTTCACGTGCCTAGTTCATCAGCGCACAGCCACTGCAAGGTGGAAATATGCATCTGCCTTACAACTCCAGTTGCCGAACTGGGAACCGATCCCGTCTCAATGGCAATCCTGTCCTGCGTTACAAGACTATGACGACTTAACGAGGGGGATGTGAGCATTTTCATGCTGTGGGATTGGTTGAGGGGCGCTCTCTGTGTGTGCATGCTGTGAGGGGGCGGGTGTGTGCAGGGATCATCGACCCGCTCAAGGTGGTGAGGACGGCGCTCGTGGACGCCGCGTCCGTGAGCTCCCTCATCACGACGTCTGAGTGTGTGGTGGTGGAGGCTCCAGCGGACGATAGTGCGTCCAAGGCGCCCGCCATTCCAGGTGGCGGCTATGGCGACATGTACTAGAATGATCGTTGACGCAAAGAATGGTCTTTTGCACACGCACATGCCACATACCGCTCAGGACGAACGCCTGAATCCGGTGGGCCACGGTATGTTGTGATTTACGGTTGTGAGTGCTGGTAGCGGGTGCGCCTGTTTGGTGTGCCGCAGTGTGGGTGGTGGTCGTGCAACATACCCAGTGGGGTGTGAAGCTTGCACGACTTTGTGGTGGATTTCAAGGTGCTGTATCATTATGGAGCATACCAGTGTAACTTGGTGCTTGCCTGCGTCAGAGTGGGTGCACAGTGGCACTTTTGGTGCTACAATTTGCGCGTCTAGACGCATCTCTACTGTCCATTTCTGGCTGTCATTATTTTGGGGATATTCTGTGATGCACACTTGAGAATACAGTGACATCACCACCGCCAAACTCGTCCAGTCCTCTCAGAATCGATTGTTATCTAGGCCTTCATCCAGGTTGATTTATCGCAACAACCACTTGGTTTATCGCAACAACCAACAAGTGTTATGTCGTACCACAGCGTCCGTGCGCCATGCAGTATCTGCGGTCTCATATTATGAGATTACAGGCTCAGGCAATCAATATGTATATGTAGGATAATGTCCGGCAAGCAGTTGGTTAGGAGGCTTCTCGTGTACGCAGTACAGCACGCTGTTGTCGTGGCTTCTGCGCTCATTTTCGCCGGTTATGTGGGCTTATTCCTGCTACCTCTCGCATCCAGAGACAACTTCTTCGACGAAAACTCTCTGCTGGTGGCGAATTCTGTTCCAGATGTCTGGTACGGAGTCTTGCCCAATCTCCCGACCCTCTCTCTTCCTCCAGTCATGCCTCGTTAGCCAGAATCTGGGCCTGGGCTTCTCTGGAGTGCCTTGAATCTGTAATTAAAATGCAGGAACCACGCCAAGAAGCACCAGTCACATTTGATCCAGCAGAGTGACTTCCAGTCAACACGCCAGCTGCTCCATACTGTGCCTCTGGACCAGCTCCTGCAGCGTCACGGCCTCTCAGCTGCAAGACAAGAGTTTTTGTCGCCCAGCGGTAACGTAACATGCACCAACTACCATGTTTCGACTCCATCTGGTAGAGGTGATGGCTCGGAAAGCCTCGCCCTTGTGACCCCAATCTCAGCTGGATGTGCCCGCGTAAGCTCAGAGGCCCTGGGAAGCTTCAGGGAGGCCTGCTGGCATCAGTCCCAGGTAGCTGGGGTTGCAGCAGTGCATGTAGGCATCATATTGTCAAACTACCTGGCTTCTGTCCCATGGCTTGCCAGAGACTTCCACTGGGTGATTCCAGACGCTTCCTGTGGTCTAATACACAGCACAGCAGCGTGGGTAGATTCTGCTCGAGGTTACAGGCAACCCGGGGCCCAGCACGCAGGCTCGATTGGTGTTGGGCTGCTGCAACAGGTGGGCTGCACCTCCCACCTCCAAGCCGTGCTTCATCTCTATGACACGCTGACTACGTGCAAGTTCTGAATAATATTGTATCAGCCAGCACACAACTTTTGTGTTAGTTGCTTTTGGCTATTTGGGTTCATGCCTATTCACTACCTTTCCGGTTTGTAATGGCTGGTATCAGCCAGCACACAGTTTTCTCTAGGAGCCGGCGTGAGTTGTATGTTTCATCCCTCAAGAGTACCAGTGCTGGTGGACGGCTGCTAGCCTGACAGTTGACAAGAACCCTCGCAGCCTGGGAGCTCTTGGTTCGGTGTTCAGCAGCTGGGAGTTGGGTGTGTGGGTCTGGATTCTTCTATCTGACAGCCAATGAACACTGCCAACAATCCTGAATTCTCCTGTGTATGGGTACAAGCTGTAGAGCAGCAGTATTGGTGCGCTGTTGCAGGCTCTGGTGCTGGAGCTGCACAGCATGGATGGGAAAGCAGTGGAGGTTTCGGGGGTGGGGTTCCACGGCCTGCTTCCTAAGCTAGACTTCTTCATGCTGGCGGAGCACTTCTTCCGCGTAGATGCGCGCACGCACGTGCAGCTGCCCTGGCGCCCAAGCCCCTTGCTTCAGGCTGTGGAGGCGCTGCTCAGCATGCTCGACGCCGGCAAGTACGGAGACAGGCTGCTGGGCATGCTGTCGTTTCTAGGCATGCAAGTAGGCGGGAACCCTGACGGCGCACACGCAGCTTTCAAGGACTACGCGGTGGATGCGGTCACGGTGAGGGTCGGGGTGCGCCCCCCTGCCCTGCTCCTTCCTGAGCTTGTCACATGCATGTATGCATGTACAGTTCAGTGTCTCATGCATGTACAGTATAGTCTCGTCTGTTGTCCGAAGAGTGTTGCCTGCGGCCACGGCCACCGAGTTTGCGCGAGGAGGTGCACCTGCCTTGCCCAGTCCTGATTGGTATCTGCGCACAAGAGCAGCTGAGTGATGACATCAGATGGCGAATGAGCCCACAGAATGAGATCTGTAGCGTGTGTGGTAGCAGGCGGGCGGGCAGGCGGCAGCGGACGAGGTGACAGGCAGCAAGGTGCTGCGGCTGGCATCAGCTGTGGAGAGCGTGTTGCGCTGCAGCAACAACCTGCTGGAGCGCCTGCACCACTCCTACTTCATGTACCTGCAGCCCAACCCGAAAGTGTTCATCACCATTGAGGCGTACGTGCTGCCTGCGGTGCTTATGCTCCTGGGCCTCTTCTTGCTCGCGGTCAGCATGCTGATGCCTGTGCATCAGCCCACCGCCTCACCGCCGCAGGCCGTGCCAGCTCATGAGGTGGCAGCAGGCGGAGATGCAGCACCAGGAGGAGGAGGCGCCGCGGAGGGCTCGGCGGGGTCCTGCGAGCGGCCGTCGCTAAAGGTGTTTCCGGAGAAGGCGCGGCAGCCGATCAGACTGCAGGGCGGCTGGCCGGAGCTGTCGCGCGGCTTCTGCTCAGTTGTGTCAGTGCACAGCCTGTGTGCTGCTGCTGGCCTTGCCCTGCACTGGGCCTTGGCTGTGCGTGCGGGAGGTGCGACACTCCACGGCGCTCAGGCCTTCATGTGTGCGGCGGAGCAGCCGGGGTTGGAGAGGCCCGTTGCGCGGAGCTGTGTTGCTATCTTGATCGTTGATTACGTCCTGAAGTAGCTTCGCATTGACCTCACAATGTGAAGAGGTAGGACCGTACATGCATGTATGCTGTGCTGTGATGTACTGAGCGCCTGGCTTGTGAGCAGCTCAGTGCCTGAAGCGCCCTCAAAGTTGGTACCATGGGGACACGCCGCTGTCTTTGATACCGGCGAAAGAGAGCGGAAACTCAACAGCGTGCAGTGGAACAGTGGCGCTGGCTGCAGGGCATGAGGTGTGGGACTCTATGGGTGCGGACATGTCTGGCCAGGTGCTGGTCACTGGTGCAGTGTCAGCAGGCGGCCTCGTGGGGCTGCTGGTGACCACCGCAGCTGCCCCACAGGCTGGAGGGCCCTCGCGCGCAGCTGCACTTGTCGAAAGGTCGATTGGCATCTTGTTCACCGTGCTGCTGATGGCGGCTTGGATGTTTGTGAACTGGTATGTGCTGTTCTGGTGGCATGAGGTTGCCTCGACCGCAGTGCTCGTTGTTGTTGTGGGCCTGACCTTGCAGAGCCTATGTTAGTTGGCAGGTTCCTTCCAGAGCCTGCTGCTGCTGCTGCTGCCGCTGCTTTGCCACGGCTGCTTCAAGCATGAGAACTTCACGACCGGCATAGGAGTGACTGTCTGGTGTGCAGGACGGACGTGTACATGGCTCTCATGTGCCTGGTGCCCAACCTGTTGGCAGCGAGCTGGCGAGGCGCACATCATTTGTCGCTGATTTTGGGCATGGGGTGGCTAGTCGTGAACCCCTGGACGATTGCGATGGCCTGGGATGAGCCCACCTCCCACACAGTGGCAGGGCCGGGCCCGTGGCATCTGCTGCAGTACCAGTGGCTAACACAAGTGTCTTTCGTGACGTACTTGTTTGTGTGGATCGTGTACGTACCGTCCTGGGTGGCGCCGTGGCTGCAGCGGCGCCACCCAGTCAAGATGTAACTGTGCCTGGGGAGTCAACCCTCTTGTGTGGCAGTGTCTTGCAGAATCTGTTGGCCTCGCACGATCTCTCGATGTCACTATGGGTGCATTGCATCGACTGCTGCCTGAGAGACCACAGCATGAACTCGGCGTTCTTGTGCACATGCCACACCGATACTGCCACGTGCGTGGATGGCTGCAGAAGTTCCCAACCACAAACAAATAATCTCAAGTGAGAAGATAGATTGCTTTCGGGACCAACTGTGAAGCCGGCGACAATGTTCGGGTACACTTCTGGAAATTCAGATTCAGGAATTTTCCACGTGCTGGGCTCGCTGTCATCGACACAGGATGCATTGCACGCCATTAAAATCATGCAATTTTATGTGTGCGTGGACACAGCGCAGTTGAACTGGTTGGGGCGGTGGTCGCGCTGAACAAGTATATGTATGTATATAGCGGGGCGAGATTGCCACAGTAATCTATATGCATATGCTCCTGCAATGATGAGAAAATTTTTTTTTATTGCACGGATTTCACAGAGCGTTTGAAAGCTTTTTCAAACAACGTGCGGCAGTCGATGTACTTTCATGCGTTGATATGATCTACATCCTCTAGTACACGTGATTGTCACCTATGGAGGCCAACCTCTGACTTTGAAACATAGATTTGTCCATGGTGGAGGTACAGATCAGGCTGGAGCAACAAATGAAGCATCATCAGAATGATGTAACATCGCACAGGGAAAGGGGGGGGGGGGGTGCAACTCCCACAACAGGTTCTGTCACTGTGCAACTGGACCCAGCCACCCTGTACTGAGATTCCTCCCAGTGGGCGACACCCTACACCCAGCCTCGAACCGACGGGGGCCATCGGCTTTTCCGCCTCGCCCTGAAGCAGTCACGTTGTACCCCGCTCCATGACACGTGTCATCCATAGCAGGGCCCCGTTGCCGCAGAGGCCCTGCCAACAGAAGTTGCATCTTATGATACGCTGCTTCACAACAGTACACGAGCACATCTCGCTCTCCGCGGCGCCGCCATCCGCCGCTTGTTCAGCTTATCGTTACCCCACATCGTTGATACTTGCTCGCCCTGCCGCCTGGCTTCTCATCCGCAGCCCTTGGGGGGAGGGGGGGGGGGGGTGGGCGAGGCTCATGTCCTTTCGGGGATTACTGCGATGTTTGCGTCATTCTTGTTTCTCTCGAGGCAGCCGCCTGCATGGCGAACCCCCAGCACCAAAGGAGTGTGGTGCGGATGGCGATGTCTTCCTGTGCCCCCAAGCCTTGGCTTCATGGCATGCCATCCGCAACAGGGACGATTGATCCTGGAGCATCGAATCTTGTGCGAGGTTATGCAATGCATACCGTAATCCTGACGTCATCTTTCGGATCTTGTGACTACTGCGTCATGCATTCCGTTTTTCATACCCAACACATCTGTATTACCGACCTGCTGGGGCAGGCCACCCTTCTGCATCGTGATTAATATCAGTATCTAGCCACGTTTCAGTGTTTAAGCACTGTCTCAAGCGCAGCCCCACTGCTGTCGGCATCGCTCCGACATGAGGAGCGCTGACCCATCCCCTCCTGTACAGCACAGACCACGCTGTCTTTCTTTGCTCGAAAAGATCAGGAAAATTCTCCCCTCTAATGGGTTAACACACACGTGTTGGTAACTTGATTGCTCTGGAAGATCTACTTTTGGAGCCCTCGTCTGTCGCCCAGTCTGTTTCAGCAGGGCTATTGCTTCCCTGTGATTGGCACCTGATCACGACATGTCCTCGGAACCTTTCATCAGGCGCAATCTGGTTGATGGAATGGTGGGGGTTCACGATCTTGGAGCGCTTGCACTTCCAATTCTGGGCATTACATCGGTTTGTGAGTGAGCAGACAGGCAGCCCAAACTGCTATCCTCCCCCCTCAGAACTAACATTTATGTACAGGATGTCGTTTGTGCAAGCGAACGTCGTTCGTCTGACCGGTTGTCAGGAATGGAAGGAGGGCAGACTCTTGGCAGTGCTTGCTCACATTCCTCGTTGCGTAAGCCACTGGTACGGCGATCTCGGTCCGAGTACAGCCTTTCCAACAAGGGAGACGACTCTTGGCCAGGTGGATTCACAAGTAGGATCAGAGGCGCCAAGCAATGGCCTTGGGGGAGGCACATGGCACTCATCGCTTGTATAGCATGGCCTGCACTGGCTTTCGTTATGGTTTCGCAAGTTCCGTGGCTCGAGTTTAGCATACAATGGGCGACACCGACGGGACATGGCATACAGTGGATGTTTACCAACAGCTACAAGGCAGGGACATGTGGCGCAGCAGCCATGTGCGATGCCGCGCACACAGCAACAATTTATACACATCTGCGATGTGCGTACACCTGAAAAGCCGCTGAATTGTGCAGTGATCGTCAGCCTCAGGCTCACTGTGGAATTCCAACACTGTACAACCCAACTTTTAAATCCGGCAAGCCTGCGGCAATGCGTGGGCCACAGTACAAGGGCCACAACCCAGGCATGATCAGCGCTCTTCAGCTGCTGAAACCTGGCAGCCGGTACACTGACTGCTTCGAGTTTGTCAAACAGAACTTGAACGATCCTGAAGAGGGCATCCGACTGTCTTCGCAGCTGCTGCAAGGAACGTCTGATGGCAACCTTGACCGACTGGTGCGGAGCAGAGGCTTCAAAACTTACATCTATGGATTCAGCAGGCCGTCTTTGCTGCGCAGACTGTGCAAGACGTGTCTGTCTGCCCTTGACTTTGCAGATATGTGGTCTGTAGGGTTTCGGTTTCAAGTCATACACTCCTGGCAGCCTGCAGCACTCCAACGTGTGCTGGTGCGATGGCAGCAACGAGCCCTCAGCTCAGCAGCTAAGCAGCATTCCACAGAACACGCCAGTGCTGTTCATCGCAGGCGTGCAGAAAGCTGGCACCACGTGGCTCTTCAACGCTTTGCAGACGCACTCAGGTTTTGTAAGAGCAACACATGCGTACAAGTACGTCATGATACACATCCTAGCTGCTCTTCTGCGTGGCTATGCATGACGTGTCTGCATTGCTTCACATTTCTTCAAAACCCAAGCTGCTGAATCTGATACCTGTTGGCCCTCTGCAGGCAGGCGCCTGGGCCTTGGAGCAAGGAGGCCCACTTCTTCAACAGATGGCCCATGCCCCCTGCTGAGGAGTTCATGCGCATGTATCCCGCAAATGTGACGGAGCAAGCCAATGGAGGGGGGCCGAGGCAGGTGCTGGTAGACGCGTCCCCCGCATACCTCTACAACTCTGTGGCAGCCCCTCGAATCAAGGCTGTTGTGCCCCAAGCACGCTTTGTAGTCATCCTACGGGTACGCTTTGTGTTGTTGCACGATGTCTGCGCTGTGTGGCCCCCAGCCACACACGCAATGGCTGCCGATCACGCTGCAGATGCATGGCAGGTTCTGCCCCGCAACGGGATCTTCCACCTAGCCGCATGCAGCAACCAGAGCCCGCTTGTTGCAGGATCCAGTTTCAAGGGCGTTCTCCGCGTGGCAGATGGCGATGCGGGACACCTGCCCCACAGGAACACAGAATTGCCCAATCAGGTCCTTCGCCCATGAGGTTGAGCGTGAGCTCGCTGCTGAGGAGGCCAGAGGCTGCCTGTTCAATGTCCCAGTGCGCCTCCTCCCCATCACGCTTGTGCGCTCTGACTGGCCAGCTTCTGTACAAGGCCACCAGTTCGAGTGTCCCACGAGATGAGCCTCAGGCAGAGAGTGCATGTGCTGTGCAGTCAAACAATAGGACGTGGCACACATGCTTCCAGTGCCACTTCTCTCATCTTGACAGCGGAGAGTGCGTGCCTTCTGGGGGCGGCAGTGTGGCACAGTGCGGCATGCGGACTGGCTTCAGCACGATCAGTGTGAGCAACTATGCGGCCCAGCTTGCATGGTGGCTGAACTTCTTCACCCCAGACCGCTTCCTGATCGTGTCGTCGCAGGAGCTCCGAAACGAGAGCAGCGCCCTCAAGGTGTTTCCCCTGCTGAGAGGCGGTTTTTGCCACCACGTGGTCATCACTGGTACTGTTGCACCAGTGGTTGATGTGCCTGGAATAGATCTATGTGTGCCACTCTGGCTCTATATGAAATACTCACGAAATGGTAGATTGGCTACTTCTGGCAAACCTGTTGCAAACCGAAAACGGTAGACAGCGAAAACGGTAGACAGTGTGCACAGAACCCGAATGGCGCAATACAGCATGCATGCCGAACTTCTCGCTTCACTGCTGCATCAAAGCAGAAGGTAGCAGCAAGTACTTGAAGTACCCATCGTACCAGCAGCATGCTGTGATCGTTGAACTAGCTGAAATGACCCCCATGTGTTTATAGGACATGATAGAGAACTTCACAGTCTTTGCTGTTGATGTGTTGGAGGAAATGTACTTGTGGCCTGCCTTCCATCTGTTCTAACATGATTGCCACTACCTACGTTTGTGGCTCTCCTCATCCCACACCTCTGCCTGCAGGTTCTCAACAGGATCATCCAACACGTTGGCGCACCAGGAACACCATTCACACCTGAAATGGTAGCGGGTGTAAAAGGCTACAATGGCGGCTACCCACAAAGCACCACACCTGAAGACTCTGAGGCAATTTTGAAACTCCGGAAAGCATTTGACAAACCCATGCGTGATTTAGATACGTTGCTAACATTGTACAATCTTGATGAATTTTTCACAGGACTTGCACCAGACATGTCGTGAACTTATGGCCCACCAACCGTGCGGACGTACAAGTGTGGAGCGGCATGGGCTGTAAGTAGCTGTGTGATAGAGTAGTTCATAGCACCACCTTGGCTTGCATGCCTCGGTTCCAGCATCTCATTACCAGTAGCTCTAGAGTAGCTTTCTGCCAACCAAGTCTTGGGAAATAATGCCACTTACATACGGACAAGCCAGTAGCTGCTGCTTATTCAAGCACAATCATACGACCCTGTAGTATTCATCAACAGCTCAAGCGCTCTGTGCCATCACCAGGCACACCCATATGCATACTGTCTATGCGGTGATTATGTGGATGTTTGTTCAATTGTAACCGCCTCATGGAAGCACTAGGGCCAGATGTTTCTGGGAAGGACGCCTGCGGGGCTCAACGGGGGGCCGCGAGGGCGGGGTGTCATCAGCCCGGCAGCCATGTGCGCCTGCTGCACCTTCTGCTTCACCTTGGTAGGCACCAAGAAGGCCATCAGAAGCGCTGACATGGTGGCCTCAATGCGCACCACTGACTGCACCACCAGAGTGCGGCCGGTTTGCGCCGCAGCCGCGCGCTGGGCATGAGTCATCTGTTGCCTCTCCCTTGCCCAGTCACTCGCCAACACCTCATGCTGCTCACGCATCTGAACCTTTTGATACTGTCGCCATGCACGCTGAATGCAGATGGCTGCGCGGTTCGCACGCTTCGCATCGCCTGCTCTCACCATCGCTGTCATGTGCCGCTGCTGCTGACTGGCTGCCTCCGCAGCCTGCTGGTGTATCACCTGCTGCAGCCGCCTGCACACACAGCCGCACTGCTCACACCTGGCAGCTTCCTGTCACACACAACCACCAGAATCTGCCACACACTACAACACGCGTCATCTTGTGCACACTGTAGGTCGCCAACAGAATCATGGGCAGAGCACGCGCCTGATCTTGTCCTCAAGCGCAGCGGTGCGCGCTCTCTCATGCATCATGCGCTGATGCAGCGACAGGTTCTCAGAGTCTTTGGCCTCCACCTCAGTCTGGAGGCGCTCGCTTTGCTTCTGCGCAGCCTTGGACACCGCATCAAGCTCAGCCCGGAGATCATCGACCATGTTTGACATGCGCGAACGCTCTTGCCGCTCGTCCTCCAGCTGCTGTGCGAGGCCATCCCGTGCTTGCTCTACCTCCTACACACTTGCGGCATAAGCACACATCTATAACCGTATGCAGTACATTCCACCACGCTTCACTGCACACACAGCCATGTGCCACCAAACTTGGTACCGCCAGCCGCACCCACTGCCACGACCCCAACCTGTGCATGTGAGCAGTAGTGTGCGTCTCACCTGTGCATGAGCAGTGATGCCATCAACCTTGGTGGTCAAAGCCGCCACCGACTCCTCATGCTCGGCCTGCAGCCCCTTCATCTCTGCCTGCTTGCTCTCCCGCAGCCCCTGCAGAGCACTCGCATGATTCTCGCTGGCGGCCTGCACCTGCATGTTCTTCTCCAGCTCTGCGCGCTGGGCCTCTCGCAGCGCATCCGCCTTCTCTGTTGTGAGCACAGAGTTGGATTGCTGGGCCTCCTGCAGGCTGCTCTCCAGCTTGTGCGTACGCGCAGTGGCATCATGGATGGATCCCGCCTGCCGGTCCACCTCTGCCTGGAGGCGGCTGATGTCACGGTTGCGCTGCTGGAGATCTTCCTCCACGCTCTGCAGCTTGCTCTGCACGCCACAGACGCTCTTCTTCGGTGCAGGGCAGCAGTTGAGAGAAAGAATGCATCGCCACCTGGCAAAACACGGGCTGCTAGTAACATGTGAGTACATTCTAGTCCCATTTTGTCGGACCTTCGATAGATTGCTTTCCACTGTACGTCGGCTTTTTCCTTCGTGGTGCAAACATGTTCCAAAGCGTTTTCCCATACAGACTCAGCTAGGTTGCTCGCACGGTATCATTCATCGAACTTTTTGAAGGGGACACGGCGAATTGAGACTAGACTGTACATACACACTGTCGTGTGTATGTGGTGGGTTTTGTGTCAGTTGCTGCACGCTGTGTGGGTTCTTGTCTGTTACTGCCTTCCAGTTTGCAAGAGACTTGATGTGTGTATGTAGTGCTGATGCCGCATGCGCGGGCCCCAGTGCAGCAGGCCATCACGAGCGCGCCGCACCTGTGACGTGGCCAGCTCCGCCTGTAGCCGCTTCTCGCGCTTGGAGGCGTCTGCAAGGTCAGACGCATGTGCATGCCGCGCGGAATTAACCGCAAGCGCGTGGGCTTCGTTCTGCTGCGTCAGAGCGGCCACCTTCTTGAGGGCCTCCTCCAGCCGCCGCTGCATGGTGGTGGTGCGCGCCTGCGCGGAGGACCGCTCCTTGTTCAGCTCCCGCTCCAGCCTACTGACCGTCTCCTCCCTGTCCAGAAGGGCCCTCTCCAGGGCGGACTCTGGCGGCTCCGTCTGCATACCATCCACCAGTCACCACTACTGTGCGTGTGCACTAAAAAGTAGCACCCACCAGGTCACGACAGGCATCGATCCACCGACCACGCAGCCCGAAGGCATACACCCCTAATACACACTCATTCAGCGTGTGTGTACATGCGCATGCATGTGTGCTCGCAGGCTGCCCTGCCCCACTCACCGCCTCGAGCACCACAACCACATGTTGGAAGCTCCACTTCAAGCTGACGGGGCAAGCATGTGCGCAGCACAACTGCAAAACAGCACCACAGGGACTCTTGCAAGACCAGAGCTTGCTCCTCAGGTAGGTACTGAAGCTGCGAGGGGTGCAGTGCTGCGCTCGTCGTCCATGGATACGTGGGCCACATGACTGCCTGGCAAGGGGCGCACCGTCAGCTGCTGTGCGATCTTCTCATTGAGGACGGAGAGGTCCACGTACTGGTTCACTCTCGGAGCAGTCTTCACCAAGATGGCGCGGCTGCCGAACACGAGGCTGTGGAAGGTCTCGTCGACGTGCTCCTTCGTGTCGGACACTGCAATGATCATGCTGGTCTTGGCATTTCCCCCGAGGCTCTCCTGGAGCAGCCGCGTGAGCTTCGAGTCACGGTATGGGACGTGGGTGGCGGTGGGGTCCGACTTGGCGTTCACGCACATGCCGAGCATGTGGAGAGACAGGTTGATCGCCTTGGCCTCTTGTGCGCGCAGGCCCACCGACTTGGACTTCTTGAGCCTCTCGGATCCCGCCAAATCCACCAGAAACATCCTCCCCATGGTGGTGGCCCTGCACTCAGCTGCCACGGTTGCTGACGGTGGCTTGGCATGCGCAAGGGGCAGGCATCAGAACAGCACGCTCGCACACTGAGCTGGCGGCGTCGCAGCAGGGGGCACAGGGAGCTCACTGTCCGGTGACCTCCTCGCTGTTGTCGACGCGCGTAACAGCACGCTTGCGGCGCTTGAAGACTGTCACGATCACAATGGCATGGCTGCGGCTGGAGTTGGCATTCATTTCCGTGGATGCGAACACCCTGTTCTGATCCCCCTGCTGCAGTAGCTTGAGGCAGTCCTTGGTGTTTTTCACCTGTAGCACCGGAATGTGGAGAGATTATCACATGGTTCTGAAGAGAGCCTGGGGATGTTATCCTTGGGGGGTTTGCGTGGATGCCAGAACATAAGTTGGGTCATCAGATCGGATGGGTGTGACCTAGGCGCACCTCAACCTCGTGAACATTCGACAGAAACACGCCCTCCACATCCTCTCTGATCTGTAGCTGGTCGGCTGAGGGCAGCAGCAAGTCCTTTATCACTTCCATGTAGATTTGCACCTGCAGATTCAAATCGTTCACTCTGCAGTACATGACGCTGCAGAGCCTCCAAATTGTGACAGAAAAGAGATGTGCTGGGCAGACTGGAGCAGAGCGCGCACGTACGACATGAACACATTGTATGTGCAGGCTACGTCTTGGGATGCCTTGTTGAAAATGTCTGCCAGCGCACGTGGGGTCATTCCAATGGCATCTGGATCCATGTTAGACAGTGTGTACGTTTTCCCCGCCCCTGTCTGGCCATAGGCCATTACTGAACCATTGTACCCCAACAGGACATCATCAACAATGGGGCGGACTGCTTCGTCGTAAACATCTTGCTGTGTTGCTCTGGGAGACAATATACTGTCGAACATAAACTTTCCTTCGCCAGCCATGCCATCTCTGCACGGAAAAGTCCTGAGAGTCGCAGATTTTTTACACCAACATAGATTATTCACACTACACTGATATGCCGGCACAGAGCACTAAGGCTGGCAGCAAAGGCCCAAGAAGATGGCAATATGTGCGTACGCTCTCTGTACTGTGATCCTCTGGCGCTCACCCTCCTCGAGCTGGACTCCTCCTGGCTGTTCGGTTTCATGCGAAGGCCGAACGCGCACGAAAACGCGTACACGATCTGCATGCAATCAAGAGGTTGCCCTGTGAAACGAGTCCATAGGTAATATTGCACCAGTGAATCTCAGAACGCGCTGCTGCAGATTTCAATATAGTGCAACAAGGCGCAGCAATCGTTGTACGCCTATATACAACAGATCAAAACGAGCCTACTAAATATATCGTTTGATGTATTATATTCGTCCATTGTTTGGACGTCATAACGTTACATCTGGAGAGACGTGCATCACAAAACTGAAGCTGTTCAAGTTCCCACGCGCACCCCACGAATCATCAAGGTGCTCCTCTAAGCCATGATGCTGTCCAATGAGCGCATAGTGCGTATTTAGAGGCGGAGTCTTTGCCCGTGCTGGAGGCACTTGATCACTGCCTCCCTGCTGGTTGTTGGGAAGGGCCAACGTGAACTTGGGCTTGTCATCTTCGCGAGCGAAGAGAGAAGCCGCATCAATGTCTGCCTTTACATCTTTTTTCGCACTCGCCCTGCTCGCTGTACTAGCGGTGCCCTTCAAGTAGCCAGGCACATTTCTCCGTTCTGAAGAAGCTGAGGCCATCACGGCCAATGACTAGGTGGGCCTCTGCGCAGGAAACTGCGCTGTTGTGCAGAACTGCCCCCTTCACGCATACTTATCGGCAAACCGGTCCAGGGCTCCGATGAGCTACAGCAGGTACTAATCGAATCACTCAAATCGAACAGGCTCATGCCCGCCGCCGCGTGTTTCAGTCACAGCACATAATTTACATTGGTGCAATGATAAACACGGGGGTTAACTGTATCAATAAAGCGAGAAAAAACTGGACCATTCCAGACTATAAATGGATGCACAGTGCAATGCCATCTTCCACAGCTATCCCTCCTCCATAGCCCCACCTACGGTCACCTCCATCTGATACTCCTGGTCACATCCCAGATACGAGTCGCACATCACAAACAGTGTAAACTCGTTCTTTCCGGGCTTGAAGTTGTCTATCTTGATGGTGCATCTGTGGCGCACGTCGAATGAGAAGCGCTTGATGCCGAGAACGTTGTTGTCCGGGTCCCCACACACCACCCACCAGAACTCCTCCTTTACGCCTGGGAAGCGCGGAGCATCCACCACTCCCACTGCTTCATCCCTGCCCAGCTTCACTTGCAGCTCAATCTGCAAACACAGGCACACCAGTCTAGCCTCACACACCTCTCACCGCAACCAAAACCCTCGATGACCACGCCAACACAACTCCAAAGCTCGGTCATGACACAAAGCAGTGAGAGCAGGGATCTGAGCAGAGAACAAACTGAAGCAGTGTGTGCTAGAGCGCAGCGCACCAGGGAGGTGTCCTCTGCACACTCGAACACGCGCACGTCATCATCCTCACCCTCCGTGCAGTCCTTGCCGTTCACAACGTTGTACACCACCTGCACATCGTTCGGGTAGCGGTTGCAGAAGCGAGCAACCGCGTCGTAGGCGGAGTCAGTCATGCCGAGGAGGGTGCGGCGGTCCACGTCCTCCATCTCCTGCAGCGCGCCGATGTCCTCAATCCCTGCTGCCTCGCACTTCTGCGCCAGCTGCTTGGTCATGCCTGGTAGCTGCAGCAGCCACGAATCGTTGCGGTGCTGCCCCTGCACCACCATCTGGCACAGCTCCATGGCCAGCAGGCACGCACTGCGCGCGCTCTTGCTGCTGAGCACGTCCACGATGGCCTGCAGCAGCCTGACTGAGGTGCACACCACCTGCACGCCATGCGCTGTTCTCGTTACTGCTCTTACAACTGCACTTCAAGCTACATTTTGACATGTGATGCATCACACACGCACAGGACCCCCTGGTAGATGTTCCTGTGAACGGGCCCACCGCATTCACTGGGCTCCTTCCGCGCGCCAGGCTGCCAACCACTTCCCCATGGCGGCCCTATCCATCCTTGTGGAATCCTTGAAGCAGAATATTGATGTGTCCAGGCTGGAAGGTGGACAGGTGTGTATTAGGGGGGGGGGGGGGGGAGGAGGGGCGCACATTACGCTGGTCACACAGCAGGTCGCCTCGCAGTGTGTGGCGGCCAATGTGCGCCTGCAGCAGCGCATTGGCCTTGGTCTGCACGTCCACAGCAAGCGACGGCACCTCGTACTTGGCGTGCTTGAGCAGGCGCTCGATGGTGTGCTCCTCCCCAGGGCGGATGGGCAGAGACTCAAACTCGGTGGCGTGGCACAGCACCGTCAGCAGACTCTTGGTCTTCACCTTCGCGCTGAGCGCTTCGTTGCAGCGGTGGGCAGTCTTGAAGGAGATATTATGGTAGGCGGTGATGATGCCCAGGTTCTCGATGGACAGATTGAAGCCAGTCTCGTCCACGAGGATCGCCTGTGCGTCGTGCAGCTCCTGGCAAACGTCCTCTACCAGCTCTGACAGATGGTCGCGTATGTGGCGGTGTGAGCGGGCCATCATGTTGTAGTAGTTGGGGTTCTGAGGCAGCCGCCTGTATAAGAACGTGTACGTCAGCCAGTCCACGGCCTCCTGCTTGGTGGCCACCGTGCCCGTGAATATCTCCGCCACCTGCACAGTGCGTTGCCCTCCGGCAGTGGGAACGAGAGGCTGTGAAAGAAGTGCGGTGCCCGTTCAGACGCTGCAGCACGCTGCGTTGTAGCACAACATGCATTCGGGGGCGGGGGGGGGGGGGGGCAGCCAGCATCAAGAGGTGACAGGGGAGCGCACCATGTAGTCATGCAGGCACATGTCGAGGTGGCTTTCCACGGGCAGCGGCTCAAACAGGAACTTTTTGTAGTACTCCTTCTTTGCTGCGTGGCACATCAGCACAGCCACGCCTGCGTCGTCCTTCTGGGGGGGGCTGGCCAGGCCGAGCATCTGCAGCAGCTCCGGCACTGGGAAGTCCTCCCCTCCAAGCCCTGACGAGTCAAAGTACTGCGTGCCCATCACAACCACCAGCGACGCCGGCGACGTGATAGACCTGCACATGCCTGCAGTGGCTGCTAGCACCTGCACACACGCCACCATGTCCATGCACTTCCCCCTGGCGCATGGGGACACACATTTGAACGTGTGGTGGCACCTGCACATGACAAGCGGGAAACGAAGACACGCACCTGGATGGCGTTCTGCTGGAACAGGTGGTTGATGGTGGCCTTGTCGCTGTCGGACATGGACTCGTGCAGCAGGCCGATGCCCACTTGAGCACAGCTTGCAGCAGCTGGGTCGGTGAGCTTCTCCACGAACGGTTCGAGCACATCGGTGGGGACTTTGAGGAAGCGCGTCGGCGAGCCATCCCCGGACGTGTACATCATGAGGTCCGTTGCTATGGACTGCGCATGCCTCCGGGTTGGGGCAAACACAATAGCGGGCTTGGCTTTCGCGTACTGCAGCACCGCATTGTACGTCGGCCTCGACATCGCCTGCACCACACCCCTTCCTTCCTGGCTGCCAAGTTGTAATGCAGAGCTCCAGGCAGCGCTGATGAGCGTGCCCTCCCAAGAGCAGCCCCCACGTGCATCAACAGCGAGCAACGAGGAACACCACACTGCTGATCCTGTGTGGATGGCTGTGGCCAGGCATGTACATCATCAGACAGCCTCTGCTCACCGTTAGCATTCACATGCATGCACAATCGCACATGTGGCAGCAACTGAAAAAAGAGGTGCTCACACCTGCATGCGGGCCTCGAAGCTTGGGATGTCCATCGACTGGATGTGGATCTCGAGGGGCACGGGCCTCACACTCGGTGGGAAAGTAAACTGTGCGTGGCTGGGAACACCGATCCACTCGCCCACCTCTTTCCCGTCCGCCATGCTCGCACCCAGGCCCACCACCCTGATGGGCTTCTCAAGCAGCTTGGAGATGGCGCGCATGCGAGACACCACCACCTCCAGGGCAGGGCCCCCGTCAGACCCCAGCAGATGCAGCTCATCAACGATGAACAGGGCGATGTCCGAGATGGCCTTCTGGCGGCGCCAGCGCCTTGAGACCCTGTCCCAGTGCTCTGCAGTGGCGAGGATCAAGTCGCCCTTCTGCAGCAGCTTCAGATCCACCTGCAGTAGCTCATGCTCCTCTGCCTTTGGAGCAAGCTCCCAAAAGCCGCACACAAGGCCCTCATGCAGTGGGTCGGAAGCATTCCAACAACGGATTCCACACTTGAACCTACTGCAATTCTCCTCGACCTTGCAGTCATGCTGGAATGCTCCAGAAGAAGCTGCAACAAAGAGAACAAGAGGCCTACGGCAGCACACAATACGCAGTCCGAAGCACACGCCACACCTGCTGCTCCCCTGTTAGTTGCACTACATTCAGGCCCAGGCCGCCTTCCCCAAACCTGGTGTCCCACGAGGCCTTGACTTGCTCCACGATGGCCGGCATGGAGGCCACGTACACTGCGCGCACCTGAGGCACCTTGGCTGCACCGCCTTCCTTTGCTTCTTTGTTCTGCGCCTCCACCTCTTTAGCTTTGGACTCCACATCGTTGATGAGGGCTAGGAGGGCAAACTCTGCACACACTTCCTTTCCGCTGCCTGCCGGCGCACACACCAGCACGTTGTCCTTGCCCGCGAACAGCGCACTAAAGACCTGCAGCATGGAACGCCCTGCTGATGCCGTACATGATGCATGCACTCTAACATGACCGCTGGGGCGGCACACATTCTTGCGCTCAGCACTGCTGATGCTCCAGGCGACACTTGTTCGCCAGTAGAACAGCGCAACCTAGAAAGGCCCAAGGCAGAACAGAAGGCACACACAGCACTGCACACAGATGATTGTGCATCACAGAAGCTCTGTCTGCAGATACCCCTCACACTGTGGCCTCATACTGCGCGAATCGGGCTGGGAAGACAAATATCAGCTGAGATAATCAGAAGGGCAAGGAAAAGGGTAGTACCTGTGTCTGAATGGGATTGAAGTGGGTGATGCTGCTGTACATGGCCTCAAAGCGCTTGTTCCGGAGCGCGGTTACTGGCAGCGGCTGCAGGTCTAGAAGCTCCGTGGGGGGGTGGAAGCGCTGCGGCAGAATGACATTCTTGAAGCTCACTGGGGCAATGGCTTCAGAACCCAGCCAGCGGTCAGACACAACACGAATGAAGAACTGTGGAGGCAGCGGCTCAGGGATCGGCACTGTGAAGGACACCGGATGCTCCACAATTCTGTCCCCTGTCGCATTGGCCTTCTTGAGATAAAAGTACTCTTTGTGCAGCATGAACTCGCTGTCTTGGTCTTCCACCTGCACTGCGATGGGCGTGTGCAAGGCACTTCCATGCCACGACCCAGTGAAGCCCACTGACAGCATCGTGCGAAAAGAAACATATCAAACTGCTGCTGTCAACTTCATGTTCTGTTGCACCTTCACGTTTGTGGCTGCGACCAGAGGCGTGACAAGCATGATCCACACTGCAGCTCTGCGACATAGCGTCGGCAGCATGCAAGCACAGTCGGCAGCGTGGGGCAGCTCTGGTAAGCACGCTGTGGCATCAGCTGAACCCCACACTCACAGCTACAACTAAGGCATTGTAGCTAAGGAATTGCTGAGGCATTACAGGCGCAGTGCAACGTACCAGGATGAGGAAGGGCTCCACGTAGCCATGCTGCTCCTGGTCCCACTGGAAGTCTGGCGTGAGGATGAGGTCCATGCGCAGCAGGCCCCGCGTGAGGGGCTGGATGCTGGCCTCCAGCTGCAGGCGTGGGATCTGGTTGATCATCTTCTTCACCACCTTGCCCAGGCTTGGTGCGTTGATCAGCTCCCCCAGCTGCGCCGGCCGCATATCAAAGTACCTGCATGCATGCCTTGCACTCTTCTACAGCACAGCTACCTCATCAGCATGCTCGAAAGCCCGACTTTGCCCTCAAAGTACCAGCCCTTCTGTAGGGTGCGTCGATTCGTGGCAGCCGCGGGTGGAGGCCACCAGGTAGGCATGCCATGACACCCAGGAACAGGCGTTGCAGCACAGGCACGCACACCTGTCCCAAGGGATGTCCTTCTTCTCCAATGTCGTCAGGGTCTGCGCGGGAAGCTTGAGCTTGCCCTTGAACTGCCGCAGCGGGGTCTGGCTTGGCCACATGCGGTGCTGCACAGCCTTGCACAGCAGCAGCGCAGCCTCTGCCAGCGGCGCCCAGTTGCGGCGGAGGCAGATCTCAAACAGCGCCCTCATCAGCCGGTTCGCACTCTGCGCGATGTACACCAGGTCCGCCATCAGCGCCAGCCCCTCCAGCTTCAGCCCCGAGATGTAAGCCTGCACACATGCTTACCATGCAGACACACCCATCTGGCACAGCATATGACACCAGCAACCACACTCTCAGCTGCTAGCAGCCACGAGAACCTGTCCACACAGCTCGGCCCCGGAGACAAGCGAGGGCACACGCCAGCACGGGCAACAACCGCACCTGCAACAGCACGTTCGTCTTGGCTGTAGGCTCTTCCACCGAGTCCTTGATGGGGATGGGGACGCGCTGGCTGAGGCGGGCGAGCTCCAGCTTCTCCTCGTCCCGCACCACAAAGTACTTGAACTCGTCGGCCAGGCAGAACACGCGCAGCAGCTCGATCTCTCCCATAGTAGGCTTCAGGTGCTGGTTGTACTCGCGCAGTGTATTGTGTGTGATGTAGTACTGCGCGGCGATGCGGCCGAGGTCCGTGGCCTGGAAGGCGCCCGTCTTGCGATCGTACCGGATGAGGTTGTTCGCATCCAGCTCCAGGGCTGCGGTGTGCACCAGATCCTTCCTCCGTCTCTGCAAACCAAAAACTGGGTAGTATGCTTGACATTGAAACATTGCTGATGCCACGCACATGCATGGCGGCACGTGAACACCGACTGGCGCTTGGCTGCAGCAGCAGGGCAGAGGCGCACCAGCATCTTGGGGTCCTGCTCGGCCTCTGTGAACGGGATGCCGTACTGCTGGGGGCTCTTCATCATTCGGATGTTCAGATACGTGTACCCCAGCCACGTGGCAGCGTCCTTGAGGTTCTGCAGCGTGCCCAACACGATCTCTGCATTCAACGAGTCGGCCAGCCTTGTCACGAACTGGCTCTCGATGGGCAGCTGCTCGTTCAACAGGGAAAGGTAGTATGTGAGCTCAGAATGCTGCGTGATGATGATTCCCTCCCCAAACGAGTCGTACTGCGGGCGGCCGGCCCGCCCCAACATCTGCATCACATCCTGCGGCGACAACTCAACCCACGCGCCCTTCACAGGGTTGTAGATCTGCGTGCCCTTGATTATGACAGTGTGCGCGGGCAGGTTGACACCCCAGGCCAGAGTGGCAGTAGACACGAGCACTTGGATGTGGCCGGCGGCGAAGAGCTCCTCAACGGTGGTGCGGTCCACCCTGCGCATGCCTGCGTGGTGCACGCCAAAACCGTACGGCAAAATGTCCTTCAGCACTTGGTCGTGCGTGGTGTCTGACTCCACCTGCGGCAGTCACACAAGTGTTACAGGGTCGCCGTGATCATAGAACGCAAAGAGGGTACTTTGTGTAAGTAACTCTGGGATTGTTTGCTCCTTCCTGCTCAGTCAGCAGAGATCATTTCTCAGAAGTACTGGTTGGAAGATGCAATAAAAAAGATAAACAGAACAGAGGCAGGTGGTGTACCTGCAGCAGCTCCCTGCTGCCGGAGTCCTTGCGCATGATCTTGTTGAGCTGCTCGTCCTCCAGTGCTTTATCCCGCAGGAAGCGGGCGGTCTTGGCAGTCTCCTTGCGGCTGTGCACGAAGATCATGACCTGGTGCTTGCCAGCAGCGTCCATAATCTTCTTGTAGCAGATCTCGTTCATGAGCTGGAAGCGCTGCAGAGGTTTCTTGATGGTCACGCCGATGAAGGTCTGTGCCAGTGGGCAAGGCCGGTACGCTGCATTAAACTTGAACAGCCCATAGTCCTTCTTCACCCGCAGCAGAGCAGCGACGTCCTCGTAGTTGGGCAGCGTCGCTGACAGCCCCACCAGCCGCACCATCTCTGCCGTGCTCTCCACCTGCCTCAACGTTCTGCATGCGTACCGGCCAACTGAATGGGCGGCTTGAGGGATACTATGTAGTATCAACCGCGGCCTGAACGCGGCCGCCCCGTAGTCCTCAGACTGCAAAGCCCCCCCGTTTACGGCAACTCTACCGCCCCAAAATCCGGCCCCCACAGAACACACCCAGGAGCGGCAACTCCAAGCCCATGCATTGAACAGCTCAGACAGTAGCACCGGCATTGTGCTCAATCAGCAACAACACCTGCATCTCGCAGCATGCAAACATCAGCTGCCGGGCACCGCAATGAGGCGGAGGTGCTTGTGCACGCACCTGGCAATGAGGCACTCTAGCACGGGGCCGCGGTCATCATGCAGCAGATGAACCTCGTCGATGATGACCAGCTTCACGAGCTGCGTGTAGGCCCTCTCCCCTCCCTTGCGAGTGATGACGTCCCACTTCTCAGGCGTGGTGACGATGATCTGGGTCTCCTCGATCTCCGCCTTGGACAGACTGACATCACCCGTCAGTTCCTTTGTTTTGATGCCATACTTCTTGTCGAGGCGCTTCTGGAAATTGCCCACCACTTCAGCCACCAGGGCCTTCATGGGCGCGATGTACACGATCTTGAAAGCGTCCTTGTCGATGGTGCCATCGTCCTTGATGGCGCCCCCGATCACTTGCAGCACCGACAGCACCGCCACGTTGGTCTTTCCTGCACCGGTGGGGGCGCACAGCAGAATGTTGTGCGCGGTGTGCAGAGCGGTCTCATACACTCGGCTCTGAACAGCATTCAGGCTCGTCATGCCTTCGAAGGCGGGTTGCGCCCACCCTGGCAGATCTTCGATCGCAACAAGCTTCTCATTTGCTGTCAGACCTCGCTTCTTCGGAGCTGGAACACAGACCTGCACAGACACCTTAGTGTGAGTGTGGCGCTCTGAAGGCGGCACTGGCGGGCATTGTCACAGTCACAAGTGCACCAGTCAAGTATAAGTACACGTCTACTACAGGCTCTGACGACATCGACACCAAGCGGCTTGATGACAACAGACACAGGAAGCACAATGAAGGCCTCCCCTCCCGCACCCCACACACGTGCGCGCATGCATTCGGGCTGAGCGGTCGGTGCTTCGATGCCTGGCATGACCTTATTGGTGATACTTAGCCCACACACACACACACACACACACACACACACACACACACACACACACACACACACACACACACACACACACACACACAGAGAGAGAGAGAGATGCACACACACCTCTTCATACCCCTTCTCGAGCTTCCTGTAGCTCTCCCTGGGCACGCTGACCTTGGCATGCTCGGCCATGTAGTGCCCTCCACCCTGGAACTGCAGGGCCTCCAGATCAAGCACCTGCCGCGCGGCCACCTCACTGTCCCACACCTCCGGGCCCTGCGCAGCTGCGCCGTCATTCTCCCGCAGCTTCCTGGCCTCCTCCCTCACCTCGTTGATCATCGCATTCTTGCGGTCCCTCGCCGACGCGCGCGTCTCCTTCAGCTGGGCCAGGATGCCTGTCAAGCTCGGGTCGTTGTACATGTCTGTTTCGATCGAAGCCTTCTCCTCGTCAGACTTTGCGCGCCCGAGCTTCGTGCACCACACAATCTTCTTCCTGTTTGCAACCAGCAGCTTGATCAGCTCAAATCGTTTGAAGTCCAGGTGAAATACAAGGTCCGTCTCCAGCTGAGCGGTCTCGCTGTTGCTGGCAAGCAGCCGCAGAACCTCCTTGTCCTTGGCCTGAGTGGCTGTGGCATCCAGGCTCTCCCCATCCTTGGTGTACGCCTCGTTGATGGCGCGCTGCAGCCAGTAAGCACCAATCTCGGTGACGCTCAGCGCCAGCGCGGTGTCCTCAGCATCTCCCAGGTCCATGTCAGTGTTCAGGTTGGTGACCATCTCAGCATCGTCCCCGTCAGCATCCTCATCATCACTAGGCACCACCGTGGGAAGCATCTCTGCAGTCACCACCAACATACACTGTCAGAAGGATGCATGCAAGTACTCGCACTTGAGTGCCCTGACGTGATTACGGTGCTGCATCACAAAACAACTGGAGGCATGCATGATCTCAAGGCATCGTGTTGTGCGCCACAACTGTTGGGTGTGCCAGCGCGCCTACTGCGGGGGAGTGGGAAGCTGCAATGCAGCGCACGAGCCCGTGTGAACACTGTTGCAAACAGGCTATAGAGCGCAGCATGCCAATGGACGGCACCAAAATGCAGAACAAGGGCAAGGGCATGAGGTCACACGATGAAAATTTGTGGGGTTACAAAGTACAACGTAGTAACATCCGCAGACAATTCAGGGAGGGCCGCACCGTTCTGGCCCTCATTGTCTTCATCGTCATCAAAGTCGACAGCAACACCCATATCGTCGTTTCCTCCGCCATCACCTCCCTCTCCCTCCAGTTCCCAGTCCGTGATGCGGGTGCTGAGGTCAACAAACTCATGGAAGTGGTCTTTAAGATCTTGCTCGTCGCAGTCCAGCAGCTCCTTCACAACAGCCTCCCTCTCCAGGGCCTGCACATGTCTTGTGGGCATGTGGAAAAGAAGCGGCACAGCAGAGCCACGACATGTACACATTGAGACAGCATATCGTTTCATCCTGCCACCTCTCTGAACTAACATGCAAAGATTCATCGTACTCGGGCGTCTGAGACAACCGTCGAGTTTCCTGATGGTTCTGAGAGACCTTGCCATTCTGATAACTGCGTAACATCCACAAGCCACGTTTTCAGTTTGAGTTCTAGGAAATGATGACTCGAACCTTCTTGTCCTCGTCCTTCAGCACTGCCAGCACCTCCTCTGCTGCTGCGTACAACACTTCAGGTGGATGGTCACCCAGGCGTGTCTGCACCATCTGCAGCAGCTGTGCATATGCTTCGCGAGTCTCGCGCGACTTTGGCTGGTATGCCCCATACTTGTCAGCTTCCAGCACCGTTTCCACACGTGGGCGCTTGGAAGGAGCTTGCACCTGTGCCACACTCTCCCTGCACCGCCTGCTTGAAGCTGATGCATCATCTTACTAACAACATCTGCTACAGAAATTTACAAGCGAGGTGGCTGGATTGAGCGTGCCTGGCTTGTAGTTTCTTCAATTCTTCAGGTACTGTGTGCGCTGCACGATCTCCCATCTTTGGGATGCTCCTGCCAGCCAGAGTCTCAGGCTCGCCGGTGGGTTCCTTGCCCCTTGGCCTACCTTCACGGTTGGCTGTGAGCACAAGGTTCGCATTCTGCACATGGTTACCAGCAGTTGTCCATGCACTGTGCTCAACTGTGCAACGATCCTGCCAACCGAGGCATTTCAGCCACAAGCGCTAGCACTACTGAGATTGACACCACCATATGAAACCTAAAGCCTTGAAGGAAGCGAATGTGTTTTGGTTGCGAAGCCATGACGTGGTGTCCTGAGCGTACCAGGTGATAATCGTTCTGACGACGTCGAGCGAAGGACTCGGCGCCACCGCCACGGTCATCAGGAGGGCCCCCCATTTCTACTCCGTTGAATACCTTATGGTATCTCTAGCGCATCGTGCCAGAGGCTTTATGGATCGGCACCAGGGACACCGGCTGCATGCAAGTCGTTGGTCTCCTTCCCAAAGACTGAGCGCATCTATCTTCCAGGCAGAAAGGATCAATGTCCGTTCCCCCTCGTGCGTGAATGCGTAAAATTGGCCACCACTGCCTGTCCCTCCAGGTCAGGCCAAAGGAATTGTTGCATGAAGGTTGACCGACATGCATACAAGTTGGAAGGATTTGCAAGTCTCTGGTGCACGCACAGTTTCGGGAAGGCTTGGTGAGAGGATAATTCCAGTGAGCAGGCATGTGTATAGCATTGATTGCTGTGCTGGGAGACTCGTTTTTGCTGCCCCCAACTCCCTGAGTCGGGGTTGCAGGCTGCACTCCCGTTGTAAACTCAAGCATAACGCAATCTTCATGGGTGGACACAGCCAATCACTCAGAGATATGAGGGGCTGATTTTTCAGGAACTGCAATTCAGCGTTCCGTTGGGACCATGCTTAGATTTTCAAAAGCACTTTTGAAACAAGTTGAAAGTAGTGTGGACTTAACTGGCATCATTGGATCTCTACAGAAAGGACATCGGGCCGTTGGTCAAGTACTTGCTCTCATCCGCATAGTCTTCCTGGAATAGCGTACACCTGATTCTGGATCTGAATTTCGCCAGACCTGCAGAGCGTGATACGTCACGCGCTAGGAAACACGCGGCGCGCATGACGTCAAGGCCCCCGATCTGTCAGAGCCTGAACAGACTCCAACACAGCCTACAGCCGTGATCACTGTTGATTGGTCCTGGCCTCTCGCAGGCCTGCCTCTTTCCACTTTCGTGGTCTTGTCAAGAAGTGGGTCAGCATGGCGGTCGAGGAGCTTATGCGCGGCGTGACGAAGGACGGCAGGTCCAAGTCTTACAAGCGACGTTGCTTGTTCGCTGTCAAAAAGAAGAACAAAGGGAAGTTCCCTGTTCACGCCAAGCAGGAGAAGCCAGAAGAGAAGGCGCCGAAGTCCCGCTTCTACCCAGCAGATGATGTACAGAAGCCCCTCAACAGGCGTGTGATCCGCAATCCAACGAAGCTGCGTGCCTCGATCACACCTGGAGCAGTTTTGATTCTGCTGGCGGGGAGGTTTAAGGGGAAGAGGGTTGTGTTCTTGAAGCAGCTCGATTCAGGACTTCTGCTTGTGTCAGGGCCATTCCAGGTTAATGGTGTGCCCGCTCGCCGGGTAAACCAAGCATATGTGATTGCTACTGGCACTAAGGTAGATCTCCCCGCTACTGTCGACGTTTCAAAGTTTGATGATGCATTCTTCAAGAAGGTAGAATCTAAGAAGTCGTCTGACGAGATGTTTGCGAAGCAGGCAGCCCCTGAGCTGTCACAAGAGTACATCGCTGCTCAGAAAGGCCTTGATACTGCACTTCTGAAGTGCATTAGTCCAGATATCAAGGCTTACCTGTCAGCCCGCTTCACATTGAAGGCTGGTGACAGGCCCCACATGATGAAATTCTAGGCAATCCCACTGCAGGAGTCTTAGACCGTTGCTGTAAATTCTCTCTTGCTGTCAGCATTGCTGTTGTGCTATTTCGTTAGTGGGCAGTGATTCTCTGTCCCACCCCCCCCCCCGCACAGCAGCTTTGTGCCAGTGGGGCGTTCAGGACAGTCGTTTACGTCCTCCTCTTAACCACCAGGTATCCTGTAGTATCTGCATTCAGGGGACATGTGCCGCACTACGCCACGATGGCAGGCGATATGTACTGGCGTCCTGTCAGCGCTGTTCGCTGGTTACACTCAACTCGCATTGCAAGGACCACACAACAGCGATGCAGAGATGTTTCAACATTGAATTACGCTGCCTTCACGGAAACCCACTGGTCCAGTGCAGACTCGATCTGCAAAAACACAGCATCCATCCCTACATTGCCATCCACAGTGATAATCTCCTCCTCGTACAGATCTTGGATGGGCTTAATGTTGTCCTTGTACACATTGATACGGGTCATAGCTTTCTCCTCAGTATCATCATCTCTCTGCACCAACACCGAGAGGGTGGTCCTCTTGCACGGTCTTGAGTATCGACTGTGTGCCGGGTCACTGGTGCTGGTACCTCCGACGAAACGGAATACACAGTACATGCTTGCGGGTGCCGTACCTGTGTGAGGCGGTCAACAATGTCTGCGGGAGGAGGCTTGAAGGTCATGTGGTAGATTTCACCGGTCTCAGGGTCCAGGCGCCGCCCCACCACTCGCTCTACGATGGCCTCATCAGGCACGTTGATGAGCAGCACCACATCAGGGCGGATGCCTCGCTTCTCCAGCGCCTGTGCCTGTGATGCTGAGCGAGGGTAGCCATCCAGCAGCCACCCTGCCTCGCACTCGCCCAGCTTGCCAACCACCATCTCGACCACCACGTCGTCTGGCACCAGGTTGCCAGAGTCCATGAATTCTTTGGCTTTCAAACCGACCGTTGTGCCATCCGCGACCTGTGCTCGCAACAGGTCACCTACAGAGATGTGTTCGAGGCCGTACTGCAAGATACGGAGCTCACTGTCAGATGTGTTAGGGAGAGACAGCAACCAAAACAGTCCTGCGTCAGTGTACAAGTGTAGGGAAGGGTGAGAAACGTGGCATTCTGGCATTTAATAGCAGGAAGAAACGGCTCTGGGTGTGGGATGGGAAACACCTCGTCCACAATCTTGGCGCACTGTGTCCCTTTGCCACAGCCAGGGGGGCCAGCAATCATTACCTTCAGTGCATTACAACCCTGCAGCACACATGACGATATATATCAGCTGCCCTGTGTAACTGCCCTGTGGGCCAAACAGACGCGGATGCACACCACTCTTCGCAAGCGCGGCTGCGCAGACACTCGCTGAGGAGCACGCTGCTGCAGACAAGCGCCTGCACGCAAAGTCAGGAGGGTTATAGAGAGGCCACGTTGAGCCAGATACCACCTTCATCGCTCACTGTGCGTCCAGTCATCACACGCGGTACATTTGGTGCTTTCCAAAGCATAAACAGATGCGTACTTCGTTGTGATTGATGTACGAGAGACATCTTGGTGGCGCGAAGTCAGTGTTATTCGTCCGTACGTCTGCGCGTGTCAGGGTGTGGATTTGCAGACAAGTTGTGGCCACTACGCAGTGCGAACAGACGGAAGCTCTGTTCACTGAGAAGCAGAACTTTCAGTCTTGATCTCCTGTGCAGTGGCTTGCAACCATCGTCGCTGAGTGAACTGTGAAGGGATGTATCAGACTAGTTGCGCACTGCTCGCCACGACCACCACAAGCTTGCATAGTACATTACATGCATGCCGCCCACAAGCCAGACAGTTTATATTCGTGTGTTGATGCGGCCAGGTCCTAGCTTGCTTCAGCACAGAACTGCACGCTGCCAAGTGCGACTATGGAGTGAGAGACAACCGCGCAGATGCCCTGCCGTAAACAATCTCTAGCCCTCGCACGCTGTCTCATCTGCCACACCCAACCACTTGCTACTTGCTGAGGAAATCTGCACGGGCAGCACTGTCCTATCATGATAACAGGTGGCTTCAGTACATGCTCTCTTGCGACGCATAGTCATAGACTGCAACCATGGCCCCTATTGAGGCAGCGGCGCAGATCTCTATCAGCATGGCCCCCACTGCGATGTAGTTTGCATGCATCAGGATAGCAGGTACTGCCACCAGGCCGACAGCCGAGAACCCTGCAGTGATGCAGCTGTCAGCAGTCAGAACGCAACAATGATCAAGGGTTGCAGGTGCCGTCGATGGCGACGAGCAAGGACCCTCGGCACCAGCATGCACGTGAGGTCACTGCTAGCGCACCAGTGAGAAACTTTCCGGCCTCCATCCACCTGCAGAAAAAGAGTTTGTCACTATCACATGCTGTAACCTCGAACAGGTGGACTATGTGCAGTGTGCTTGACAGACGATCGCATTTGCTACAGGTGCCGCACTAGACCCTGCAGAGTGCAAACATTGTGCAAGGACTATGCAAGGACAGAACCTGATGGTGACGATTTCTCAAAGAGTGGGCTTCGACGTGGCGCAAGAGTATTCCCAATGCAGGTTTCGGGGCAACGGACCAGCAACACTTTCCATTCTATGGACAGCCTCTCTGGCAAAAGCTGCAGGCCTGGCTGCGAGGCTACTGCCAACTTGACCCGCGTGCTGCGACCGATAGGATTAACAGAATGATGTCACGCATGGCACAAGACACGTCTCTAGAATTCAGCATACATGCATATGACTTTATTGTGTGTTTCTGGACGACATGTCCTTGGATGAAGACACGCACCCCACTTCTACACCACTGCTGTAGAAGCTGTCTGTAGGAGCTGCTCCGAAGAACAAGTACGGCATTGGGATAAGAACGTAGAAGAAGAGTGTCAGCATGGGCCACCAATTGCTGTACAACGTGCATCCCTGCACAGCAAGATTGGCACTGTTATCTAAACAGTAGACGCCAGCGAATATGCAGCTACACATGCGTCTGAAACAACATGAGTAACATATGACTACTACGTACCAAAATTTGCAGCAGTATCCCCAGAACAAAAAGAAATGAGAGCACCAGGATCCTGCATGTACATATCGGGCTCAAGCTGGCAGACAGTAGGACTCCATGCTGGCTGTACCAAGCACAAGATAAACATGAGGAGCCCAAGGGTTCACTGTTCCTCGTAGTGCATCTGTCAGCTCTCCCTACAGCTGAGGTCCGGTGACGCTTGAGAGGACGCACGCTGCACAGCCACACACATATGTCACTGCTCAGCCGAAAGATAAACAAACGTAACTTTGTCTCAAAGAATGTGTGTGGGCAGGTTCAGTTGGGTGCCATACTTCTATGCTCCATGATGCCAACTGGAACCTCTCCAACAGGAACAGTACGAGTCCGCAAACAAGCTTACGCCACCTATGAAGGGGATGCCTGCGTATTACCACGATGCTTGATACAGTTTTCTTGCTACTTGTTCAGCGTGAGCACACGAGATCGCTTCTGTCTGGTCACGCATCTTCCTGGACAAGGCAGAGCGTCCGACGCACGGCGCTGCAACGCCTTTCTTCATATGATTCTTCAGATGTGCGTTTGGGGGTGTATTCACTCAAGGACATAGTGACAAGTTCTGGATGAACTCGAGTACATGCACTGAGCGGCATGCACATACATGTCAACACAGCTGTTGGCATCACTGGTCCCACGTGGCATGGAACAAAAGCAAGGCTACTGGCAGGCCTGGTCTAAGTTCTAGAACCAAGTGCTGCTATGCCAGTATAGCAGTGGCTCAGCAGCTGAGGTAGCCATGCAGGCCCAAGTTCTGATACAACACTCACTAACTCGCACTGCATGTGTCCTCTGGCCTGATCCGGGTAAGTACCAGCAACGCCTGTAGTACAGGTAGATTCGCAAACGGTTCCCTCTACGTACGTTGCCCAGTTCAGCTCACCCCAGGCCAACCCAATCCAGCACTGTGAGGGTGCTGCTATCACGCGGTGACCAACTTCAGAGTTCCTGTGGCGTCACAGCCTACCATATCAGCACCTGCGTCTTGTCTTGCGTGGCACCAGTCGTGCCTTTGAAAAAAGTTCAAAAGCCAAAATACGGCAGATGGGCTTGAGCGGTGCGACTTGTCAACGCATGCAATGCATCAGCATGGCTCAATCACTCAAAGCACCGAGCCTGCGCATCATGTTATCATCATGTATGGATTCATATGGGCCGTATTGTGATGAGCAGTGATGCCCCACACAGCACTGACAGAAACACCAAGCACATCCAGAGCTGTATCCAATGAAAGATTGCAGCAACTCGTGAGTTGAGCATGAACAATCATGTGTGATATCAGGTGGGAGACGGTGGTGTCTAGAAAGCCCTGCTCAGTTGCCAAGTCGATGCTATGGGCAACCTACATGGGAAAGAGCAGGACAGCGAGCCTCGTTAAGCAGTTGCTGCCTTGGCTCCATTTCGCAGCAACCTGCGTGACCAGGCTGGTGTGATAAACGCAGCTGTCGATTTGGAGTAGTAGTACATAGGTACAGTAACAACCACCAAGGTTGGTGGCCCCAGTTTGGTGGTGCTGAGGCTGGTAGGGCAGCGCAGCTAGAAGCAAGTACCAAGCAAATATGTGGGAGATCTCGCTGTCGTCTGCAAGAACCTGCAGGGTTGTTGAGCTGCTGGATGATGGATTCCAGTTGCACCTTGGTGTTCGACAGACCGTCACGTTTTCTGTTTAGATCTGACCCGTCTTAAGTGTAGAATGCTGCTGCTCAAATCTGCAGACCAGCCTGTGTGTACCTCTGTATCTGCACTGTATCAGACTGTAGCCAAGAATTTTGCATGCTGTGCATGATCTAATGCCCTGAAAACAGCAAGATTTGTCACACTGGTGCATGTCAACAATAGCCATGGTGGCCCCATAACATGCTTGCATGTGCAGAGCAACCCCACCACTGGTGGCTTGTATATTTCTTTCTTGCAGGGCTGCAGGCAGTTGGACCAGGCTCATGTTTCCTCATGACACTTGTTTGTTCGGAGCCTGAGAGCGAGGAGAAGCATGAGAGAAGCCGTCGGAGACATCCCACCAGCTGATCAATCACAGAAAGCTTGAGTGCGGGGAAGGATATTTCATGCATTAATCTCCACTGTCTTTGTTGGTTCACACAGGCAACATCATGGGGGCCTGCAGAGGGAAACCCCGGTCAGGCATCCCTGCAACCATCTCCTTTTCCATCTCCAGATCCCCACCTTGTTACATGAGGAATCGATTCAAATTCAACGCGGGCTGCCGCGGCTGACGTGTGTTCGTACAGCATTTTCAAGAGTATTCAAGTTTCTGACCACCGCACCACCGTCTAAGAAGACGATTGTGTGAGGAGTCTGGCTACCCTCCGGGTTTTTCCGTACATGCCGGTGAATAGCAGTGCTATGAGCGAGAAAGCTTCTTAGTTCGCTATCCTCTGGTTACAACAAGCTTTGCTCAGGTTTCTATTATGAATGGCCAATAATCGTACGTAGATCATATATTGTGGGATTACTGTGTGCCCCTACTGAGAATTGCCTCTCCATCTGTGCGTGTTCCTCACGGATCTCGCACCGACAGCTCGTGATACAGTTCTCTCCAGCCGACCAGAGCACGCCATCCGGCAATGCTTGTGAAGACCTTTCAAATTGTTTGGCATGATAAGCTGCCTGTGCTCTCTTGCGAGTTCCACCGAAGCGGTTGTTTGGTCACAGCTGGTGCTGACCACGAGATCAAAGTGCGCCACAAGAACCGTATTGTACTATATAATGAGATGCACAACAAACTATGACCTATATTTCGTGTGTAGGTGTGGAATATTGAGCTCAAGGGGGAGAAGGATTTATGTGTGGGCTTCCAAGGCACCATCACCAACCACTCCCGAGCAGTCAACTGCATCCGCTTCCATGGTACGTAATGCCATGCCTTACGTTTATGGCAGGAGATGCAGCCACTATTCAGAGGCGGGAAACACATGCAAAACAAACTGGAGGATGCACAACTCTCGTTGAGTTGCAGGTGACAAACTGGCATCCGCTGGAGATGGGGGTGAGGTGATGGTGTGGGCACCACCACCAGATGCGGAGGATACTAACCTCGTTCATACCTGGAAAGTGTGCCAACTACTGAGGTGTGGATACTTGCCACCGACTGTCTGTTTGCCGTTGCCACTTTCAACCGCGTGAATCCAGTCCCTTCTGTGCAGGGGACATGCAGACGATGTTGTGGATCTAGCGTGGTCCACGGATGGATCTGGTGTGGTGACCACCTCCATTGACAATACAGTGATTGTGTGGGACACTGTCAAGGGGAAGAGAAAGGTGCGTGCGAGGTCAAGGCACGCCTGTAAGAGCAGGTTCTAGGCATCAGAATCTGAGAATGTTTGTGGCGTTGCAGAAATGCTTTTCGGGACATCGGCACTACGTGCAAGGTGTGGCCTGGGATCCACTGGGGGAGCACATTCTGACCCACAGCACGGACCGCACCATGCGCGTCCACCAGGCAAGGGCAGGCAAGAAGCAGGCCCGCGCTGACATCAGTGACATAGCAGCAGCTGCAGACTTCGTGCAGACAGCGTGCGTGTTCAAGCGGCCGTTGAGTGCAGCAGAGGAGAAGCAGCGGCCACAGCCGCAGGCCCCCGCAGATGCATCCAACCAGATGCCTGCTCCTGACACGGGCACCCAGCAAGCTGTTGAGGCGGATTCTCCACCTCAGAAGGCCCAGCGGAAGGCTCCAGACAGCACATTCATCTTTCAGGATGAGGGCCTGAACACGTTCTTCCGCAGGCTGAGCTTCTCCCCTGAAGGATCTTTTCTAGTAGCACCTGCAGCCACTCTGGGACCACTTGGGCCTGCTCCACGGTGCGTACTCTCCACATCTGCCCCCTGCTGTGCTTGTGCTCGTAAAAAGCTCAGTCCTCATGAGCCCTCCCCTGGAGTGTCACTGGGAGCCAGAGCATGCAGCGCGTCTGGTGCCTGTATTCGTGTGGGAGCTGCGTCCATGAACGCCTGAGTGTGCATGTGTTCGAATGCGCAACTTGAGCTGTCAGAGCTCTCACGGCGTGCAAGCTACAGGTGCTCAAACGCAGCAGCGCTGTTCTCAAGGCACTGCTTGAGCAAGCCGTTGGTGCTGCTGCCCACTCTGGTGTCTGCATCAACGTGCGTTCGCTTCTGCCCCACATTCTTTCAGCGCAGCGATGCTAGTGCTGACAGCGGTGCGCAGGAGAATCAGCCGCCCAGTGCCGACAGCCCTTCAGGTCAGGCAGGGACAGCGAAGGATGCTGCACCCATGCAGCTCCCGTATAGGCTGGTGTATGCGATCGGAACCACAGACAGCATATTCATTTACAATACAGGTGAGCCGATGTATCCTCTCTTGCGCTACAAGCAATGAATGTTTCACTGCTCCGCCATGTCTGCAGTTGTTGCGCTCTACGACTTCAGAGTGCACACTACAGCAGTTGTAGTTTGCAGCAACTGCAACAAAATACAGACTGCATGCTCACATGTACCTGTGTGGGTGCTATTCTTGCGGATTTTGTTGGGAGAACAACCTGGCGAAGAGTTCCAAGCTGTGCCCCATCATGTTCTTTGAATGGTTGTATTGTGCAGAGAGTGTGAGCCCGATGTGTGTGCTGGGGGCAGTGCACTTGAAGCACATCACCGACCTGGCATGGTCTCCATGTGGCTGCTTCCTCGCTGCAGCGTCCCATGATGGCTATTGCACAATTGCCCATTTTGATCCAAACGAGCTGGGGATTCCACTGAAGAGTGGCATTCCAGATGTGATGGCAATTCGTCTCGACATGCAGAAACAACGCCAGACCAAGGTGTGTGCATCTGCCTGCTATGCATTGAAAATATCATATCGTGGCCTCGTATCATTCTCGCAACAACGTTTGCTCTAATTTGTCAAAGTGTTCCAGCCACCCGCAAGATCCTCTTCACTGTGCAGACCAAGGCATCCAAGCCGAAAAAAGCAGCTTCTGTGGCAACGCAGAAGAGCAAGCCTGCTGCGACCACGCAGTGTGCGGCCGCAGGCCCCGGCCCTCAACAATCGCAGCTGCCCCGGTGCATACCGCCGTCTGCGTCTGGTCGTGCAGCAGCAGGGCCACCCACCACCGTTTCAGCCGCAGCCTCTGCGCATGCTCACAGCACCGCTCATGCTGATCCTCAACAGCTACAGCAAGGTTGCGAAACAGGGGGCAATGCAAACCAACAGGGGAATGCAGAGGCGCTTCAGCATGTAGATGCAAATGCTGCGGATCAGGATGTCACCATGATTGATGTGGAAGCGGCAGCGCTGTCGCCCCCCCCCTGTGGCTTGAGCCTTGCTAAAATGGCTGCCCAGGCAGGCCAGCATGGAAATATTAATAGCTTGTGAGACCCTACGGTTCCATATTTATTACATTCTGCATAGTGTACTGTAAGGCTAATTTCAAAGGCGCAGCAGAAACAACTGGGCACGAGAACCAACATCTAGAATGTACACAACTGCATGTACTCGCCATTTATCAATTGATGTTCCGTTCATGACAAGAACTCACACCATTCCCCCTTGATCATTATATGCACGAAGCTCTTCCCCACCAAGTGGCGAAATTACAGACAACTGCTCCACATTGCCTTCCTCGCCTTGTTCTGCTTGAGCGTCTGTGTCGCCTGCCCCTGTGCCGGCTGCCTGTGTTCCTGCTGCTTCATCACCTGCTGGCCATAGAGGCCGGATGGGGCACAATTCCTTCCCTGGAACTGTGTCAACATCCAAGTATCGCCCGGTTTGGCGGTCATACTTCAGCGTGACAGTCCCAATCTGCCCAGCATCCCTGTTTCTCACTTTTCGAATGTACAAGTGACATGCAAAAGGGTCGTTTTCAAGAGGGTGGGATGCATTCTTGGGGGCTTCACTGCGATCGTCATGCTTCGACAGCATGTCGCGGTGTACCACAATGCCCACGTCTGCCTTGTTGTTGAAGTGTGCAGACCCCGAGATGTCGTACAGCGTCGGCGCGGCGCCCTTCCACGCCTGCATCTGCCTCGGATGGGCCACTAGCCACACATGCACAGAGTTTGACTTGGCAAAGTTCTTGATCTGCACATCTCAACTGCTGCAACTCAGGTACTGGTTCCTGGCAGGCTACAGACAAACACGATACCCGAGAACAAGAGCGGCAATGAGTGGCACATTCTTGCGATGCACCCATCCCTCGGACAGACGACCGAAGGGGCATCTCATGACAGCACCTCGCGCATGGCATGCAACGAGCGCGGCCGCACCTTGGACAGGAGCTGGCTGACATATTCGGTCTCTGTCATCTGCTTTGGCCGGTTGTGCTCCATTTCATTGTATGGGTCAATGACCAGCCCGCGAACGCCGTACCGATACACCGCGTCCTGCGCCCTCTCCAAGACCTCATCAATCGTCAGCACGACATTGTCTTCACCCCTGATCCAGGAGAACATCGACTCAAACACCCTCATAGTTCCCGCAACCTGCATGCAGCAGCCCCATGGCACCGCGCCCGCCGCAGCTGTTGTGGCACATGGCTGCCAGCGTGGCCCGCACCTCCTTCTCTGTCATCAGAGGCCCCTTCTGCCCTTCCCTCCTGATGAAGGGCTTCCCCCAGACCTTCTCAGCCAGGGTGCTGAAGTGCTGGTGAGTCAGCTTCTCAAACGACGCAAAGCAGATGGGCCAGTAGTAGTTCTGCGCGAGGCTCAGCATCAGTGCGTCCACGAACTCTGACTTGCCGGTGTTGGGAACACCTGCAGCGCACACGCCCGGTGAGCGTCCCTGTCACTGCAAGCAGACAGCTTACCTGAGCCCCCAGCCACCATGGCCAGTGAGCATGCACAAGCACGATGAAAACAGGCGCAGCCCACAGTTTGCGTGACAGCACACACGCTTCTTCAATGCAACAGAGAGCCACGCGCATCCGCGTGGACGGCAGGCGGCAGCGTGCCTGTCACGATCGTCAGCTCCCCAGGAACCACCTTGTAGAACTGGTTCAGCACCGGCCAGCCAGTCTCCACCGGCTTCTCAAAGATGCGGCCATCATACAGGTCCCAGATCTTATTCCGGAAAGTGGACAGGCCATACAGGCCCTTGATAGGCAGGGACTCGCTTGCCTCCACAAACCGTCGCAGCGCATACCGGCCGTCCTTCAGCAGCACCTCGTTGGCATCCTTCCTGCTGCCGTCGTCCTTGCTCTCGCCCTGCATGCCGCCTCAATCATGAGGCCTCTGCCTCACATGCATGTGGGCGCCACGCCTGTTCACATGCAGATGGCCGGATACAATGAAGTGAATTATTCGGCGACAGTACGATAGCCGAGCTGAGCGGCAGCCTCGTGCCACATGGTGGACAAACACAAGCTAATCCCGAAACAGGTTCTGGTGAGGGGGAAACTACCAAAATCCCCTCCGCTGCCCCTCCGCAGCAGCTTGCGAACAACTGAGAGGGTGGACAGTAGAGGCGGGGTTCCAGGACAAGAAGGAACGGCGCAGGGGTGCGCTCAAGGTCAAGCCCAAGATTAATAGTGCACTAGAGGACAGCATGCATACGCACGCAGCCGCATGCACAGCAAACTGCAGTGCGGACCTGCTCAAACGCGCTGACACGCTCTGCTGTGGAGTCCATGTCCATGTACAGGAGGTGGTCCTGCCAGCCGGTGGGCCACTTGGTGACCTTGCAGCGGTGCCGCTTCAGGCGCCGTGCGAGCTCTGCGGCAAGGTTCCCCCCTGCTGCGTCCGCGTCTGTGGCCAGGAACACCTGCACACTGCTCGATTCAGCAACCTGCTGGTGCGACGTTCCATGCCTGATCACCGTTGAGAAAAGTTCACTGGTTGAGAACAACCGCGCTTGACTGGATGCTGCTGCGTATATGCTTCGGGTTGGGGTTGCGCTGCAGAGCAGGCACGTGTGAGTTGCACCGCACACAACCACAGACACCCTGAGTTAAGAGGCGCCCAGGAACCATTCAGGGTAGTCTGAACAAAAAGAAGATCCGCTGCTGAGCGCCACTCTTTCGGTGCCAGGCGCGCCGCTGCTCTTCGTCGCACACAGCACGTGTGGCGCTCAGTCGATACATGAACTCGTTAATCCCTCACCCGTTTCTGCGACTCTCACGATCGTCCGGCAAACATCCATGCACTTCCATGGCAGTCGTTTTCCATCTCTCACTTGAGTCCGGCAGCTTTCCAAGGGGGCAAACACGGCCTTACTAAAATGACGTTGATGTGCGCTTGGCAGCGTTGCAGAGAGAGTGCGGCCCCGTAGCGGAGGCTGGCTGCACGTGCACGCTCAGAACAAGCGAGAGCGCACAGGCACACACATCAGGCATGCATGCACAGCAGCGGCAGAGGGCGGCACCTCGGCGGAGAAGTCGGGGTTCTGCAGCATTTCCTTGCAGCTGTGGAAGTACGAGAACTTGCGGTCGTGGCTGGGGTCCACCTCCTCCCTCACTGCGCTGGGCGCGCCGTCCGGCACACTCACCACGTTCCACAGGCCCGTCTGCACACCACCCCTCTCCTCTGCCTCGCGCACACACAGAGCATGGAGCAAGCTGGGCCAGTTGCGTTCACATGCGGGGCATCTACATCTACAGTATACCGCACGAGATGAAAAGGCGCGCAGTATAACGCCGAGATGTGACAAAACGAGTGAGAGTTAGACTCCAAGGTAGAAGCAGAAGTCAAAATGACTCTGACTGGCACCGCACCGTACCGTAACGTCAAGTCAAAACAAAACATAAAGAATTCGTTGCCTGCGCAGTGCAGAGCGCATCTGAGAGCAGCTAGTAGAAAGTAGCGCACTACAAGTCCGTTTGCCAACGGTGTTTCTATCATATGGTACATGCACCGCCCCCCCTCCCCCGCAGCAGCCCAACGCGCCAAGAATGCTCCACCCCAGCCCACTCCCCGAGCACACCAACTGCATACGCCATGAAGACAGCGTACGCTGGACTATTTAACAAGGCGGGGGAGCACCTCGTTGCAGGCCATCTTGTCCAGCTCCCCTTCCACGATGATGAGCTTGCCAGGCGCCTCGAGGCCGTACGGCACCTCCGACATGCCCTGCTGCTGGCGGGCGTGCCTGCGCTGCTCGCCGGGATGGTTCGCGTCCCGTGACATGATGTCATCAAAGCCAAACATGATCTTTTCACACTTGGGCTCCTGCGTGAAGCGCTTGCCTGCACCACCACCACTCCATCACGGCCCCTCTCCACCACAAGCACACACACTGCACTGACAATGCCATAGAGGTCGGTGCCTTGCACAGTGCCCCCTGCAGGGCATACACATGAATAGGCCTGTGCCAACATACGGAGGCCATGTGAGACTATACAGAGGGCAGTTGAGTGGACGTACAGCCTCCTGTTTACGGGCATTTTGACACTCTTTTTGGGCACTGCATCCACCAGAAATCTTGATTTGCTAGGTGCATGAAAATATACGGTTTGGCGAATGCAGGATCGTATGCTGGCACAGGCCTACACATGAGGTTGTACACGAGGGGGTATGCAGGAGCTCAGGCAGCGGCAGACACAAAGGTGCTGCACCTTCCAGGCTGCGGTACTTGATCGCCACCACATCCCCATCCCGCTTGTAGGGGAACGCCAGGCACTCCAGCTTCTGCCAGGAGCCATCGACCTTGAAGCTTTTGAACGCAGTGCGCACATCATTCGCCTGCATGACCTCCTTGCCGATGCCACGCGCCTGCAGGAACGCATGGCCGGCCTCCGACAGAGGCTGAGTCAGCGTGTCCCAGGCGGGCGTGTCGTAGATCGGCGAGGACGTCCACACGTTGCCCTCCTCCTCATCGTCCGCGCGCGGCGCTGCTGCCCGCCTGCCGTCACTCCCAGCTGACGCCTCCTTCTGAACATGTACACGCATGCATGGCATGGCATGCATCATTATGTGCCGTGCGCCACACAAAAGGTGGGCAAAAACAGGCAACGCATGCTGATGTGCAGGCTGCAGGGGTGCGCGGCCGCTCGCGAACAGATGGATGCATGCAGATGGTGTGGATGTGCAGGACCATGTAGCGGGGGCTGCTCTCTTCAGCGCCTGGCTGTTCTGGCCCTGTGCAGAGCTTGCTATCCGTCCTTCCTTACAGCAAACTGAGAACAGCTCCTCTCGGTTGCCAACCTTGAAGACGGTTCAATGACAGCACCATGCACCGCGTTGCCCACACCCCCCTTCGCGCCCCCTTTCACAAGTACAACCCTGCGCAAGCCCCTCCCCCCCCCCCCCCCCCAGGCAGCATGCCGCGCCATCGCGCACTGACGGTGGCTTTCTGATACTGTGCATTGATTCATGCATATAGTGTAGAATGAATCGCTTCAGTGACATGCATTTGAGTGCATGACAGCATGCAGCAGGAGGGGGGGCGCGCACCAGCTTTCCTGGAATCCGCCCTGTCTCACCACAGTTGTTGCCCCTGAAGCAGTTGTACACGGCGTACACACCGCGCCCCTCCTCACTCGTGATCTTGATAGAGAAGGACTGCTCCCGCTGCCTCCCCCCATTGCAGAAAGGGCACAGCAGCTGCGAGTGCTGCCCGTCGGAGTAGTGCGGCAGCTGCACTCCTAGATCCTCGCAGGCCGCCTGCACCGCCACAGCTGCTGCTTCAATCAAATAAACTCCCAGCCGGCGCTACAGACAGCAAGCACGCACTGCAGGAAGAGTACTTGGCATCAAAGGGGCAGTGAGGAGGGGGAAGGGGGGGCAGCCAACAAGCAGAGGGTGGGGGCGGGGGGGGCGTGCGTGCCTGGAGGGCTTCTCGGGTTGGGAGATAGGCACCCGATGTGCCCGCCTGCTCTTGAAGGCCTCCCTTACGGCGTGTGCGAGAGTCAGCATCTGCCGAACTTGTCTGCGCCGGCGCTCCTGAACTAGGGGCTGCTGGCAGTGGCGCCGCTGCGCTTTGCTGTGTGCGCTGCGGAGCAAAATTGGAAGGGTGCGCTGGGGTGCTCTGCGGGCTGCCCAGCTGCTGTGCTTGGCTGGGACGCGCTGTGCTGGGATGCAAGGGTGTGGGTTGCGCAGGGGCATGCTGCGGCCTGCTCGACGCACTCGCACGCTTCGATTGCGTTTTCGGCTGCGTTTCCGACTGAGTTTTCGATTGCGCGATCGATTGGGTTTTTGGTTGTGCCTTTGTTGGCGGAGACGTGGGCAGCCCTGGGTGCCGAGGCCGCTGATCTTCCGGCTGCGGGGTGGACTGGAGGGCCGCTGCAGAGCCTGCTACGCTCCTTGTGGCTCGTTGAGGGTTCGTAGTTTTTGTCTGCGCAAAGCCTTCTCCTTCGATCGGTTTCTCAGACGTCGGAGTGGTGGTGCCTTGCTGGCCCTGCTTGGCACCCAAAGCTGAAAACCACAGGGCATGAGGCGAAGGCGTCGTTTTGCGCGACTGGCTGGACGTCTTCTCCTGTGACTGACTGGCTGCCGCAGCCTCTGGCGGTGAGCCGCTGGAGTTTGTGAGTGGCGGTCGGGGGGTTGCAGCGCACTGCCCACCTCGTTGTGAGGCCTCCGGGGGGAGACCCATGGAGCTCCGAGCCATGGGGCGCCGGTTCATGTGTGACTGTCTGGATTCCACCTGAGGCACCACAGGAGATGACACGGTCCTCCTTGCAGATGACCAGAGCGGCACGAGGCTGTGGCTCGCGTCCGCATGGACACCTGCAACTGCACCAACAGTGAGCAACACCTTGCTTGCTTTCTTAGGGAGCAGCTGCGTTCGCTGCATCACTGAAACTTGCCACTTTGTTTCTGAGCTCCAAAATGTTACGGGTAGCTGTTTCAGTTCCGGGCTCTGTAGCCTGCGTTGGGATGCTGAACCGCCCGGAACACATCAGGACAGAGCCTCGGAACAGCTGTAGGCTGGAAGGCACGTGGACACGTTATAATCCCGTCTTGCAGCTTACTCCGCTGGTAAGAATCGCAGTAAATGTGCGCGCATGCGATGCGCACCAGGGACGATCATCGCTGCACAGCGGTTAAGGACTCCCGAGCAAATAGCAGCCAATTTCCTCCTCGTCATTGGGAAAACACATCTTTATGTTTGCAGGATGGACAACAGGAGTGCTTACGTGTGCCTGCGAACGGACCGTAGACCCTTAATGAAATCCAGCACCCATGAGGCGTGCAAACGTGGGCGCTTAGCATCATCACGCCGCGATTACGACCTTCAGTTCCTGCTCTTATGATTGTGAGAAGGGATCCTCTCCATCACTGTACAGGAGGCGTGCATGCGCTGTTTGGCTGTTGCGGAACACTGTGGTGACCAGTGCACAAATGAATGCAGGACACCGAGACCCATGTGGAGCCCCACGCCAATAACGTGCAGCACAAGTTACGGAATTTTCTGCGAGGGAGCGTGATGCGACTCTGCCTCTCCTGCCTGCGACCAAGACGTGTCTTTGAATAGAGCACGCCCGTAGTGTGGCCACTGGTCAGACATGAGCATCCGTTCTGCAGGTTGGCGGGGCCCTGCTCCAGGCAAGATGCATGGCAAAATCAATCCACAAGTGACAGCATGTGTGACATTGACTGGATGATCCAGCTATTACATGGGAGCACACAACAGCATGACTACAGGCTACGTGCCGCACAACCAGCATGTGCTGCGCCCATCTACCCTGCCCTTCACCAAAGGCAGCTGCGCAGCCCAAATATGAACTCCGATCGCTTATGACACCAGAGTAGATGCTGTTGCGGACTCGTACTTCCAGTTGGGTGGCAACTTCTTGGTTTGCTGCATGCATGAAGGCCGGTTATGTTCACACCACGGTCGCCAGGCGCTGCTGCTGCTGGGGGCACCTGCGATATGATCATGCACAGATAGGTTGCAAGCACATGTACCAGCAGACAGGGAGGCAGACCTTGTAGTAGCGGGCCAGGCGGTGTATGCGAGACTCAACAAGAATGAGCCGGAACTTGGCATCACGATCCTTGCGGAAGACGTCCAGATGCTTACGCATGGAGACAGCCTTCTTGATGAGGAAGTACAGGTCCTCAGGGATCTCCGGTGCGAGGCCCAGCTTCCTCAATATTCTGAGGATCTTTGTGCCTGTGACGGTGGTCACACGACCTACTCCATGGTGATCACGTAGGATTACTCCGATCTGGGATGGAGTTGTGCCCTTCTTAGAAAGCTTGCAGATCATGTCTGTGACCTGCACTGCTGCCTGGGGTTGAAAGCAAGTCACGGCACCCTGCTCCAGAACTATGCATAACCTGGCTATAGCAAACCTGAACAACTGACTGTAGACCTCAGCATCAGCATGGAGGAGATCCTGAGAATACCGCCAGAAGAGAACTTTCTGGCCGTGCAAGAGTGTGTTGCATGTTGCCAGAGAAGCAAGCGGCCCCAAGGCTTGTGCTGGATGAAAGTATGGATACAACAAGTAGGCCAGTAATACCACAATTGATAAGCTCGTTAAGGTGTGCATCCAGGAGTGTGCTGTTACGAGCCTGTCACGGGGTGCGCACCTCAAGACCAGAGATCTTCAGCCAGGATGGTGGCGTGCGCTTGTAGGGCAGAGCGGAGCCGCTCATGCCCTTTCCCTTTGAGTGCATGCGACCCATGTTTCCGTGGTCGCTTGCAAGGTCAAGAACTGCACACACACATCTGCTCAGGGACGCCGCAGGAGAGCGGGACAGAATCCACAGCCAAACGCACAACTCGAAATGCACTGAATGATACTTTATCGCTATACAGTGGCAGTGCGGCTCTAGAGCCAAGAGTGGGGCGATATCATGCACTCGTATTCGTTCGCACGCACGGATCTAAAGGCACACCTGTGGTCTGCTAAGAGAGCGCGCGAGAGGAAGACTGCGAGGGTGAGAAACAGTCATGTACTGGGAGGACGGTGGGCATGGTGACCACGACCAGGTTAGTGAGGTTGGGAAGCAGGCCCCCGGATGCGCCGCCAATTCTTCTGCCGAAGTGCGCAACGCGGCCGCGAGGACACTTGACAGGCATCAGCTGCCATCGCCCCAGACAATGACCAGGAGTGATAAGTCAGTCAATCCTGGTGATTAGTTGTCAAGCGTCGTATGCAGGCGATATGTAGTACACTAGTGTTTGGCAATGTACAGTGTTTTGTTGGGGAAAGTGCTGATCACTACATCTGCTTACCACGTTCAAATTCGATGAAGCTCCCATGCGGCAACCACCGTTCCAACTCCACGGGGCAGTGCGTTGTGGTGGCAAGATGACTGAACTTTCTTCACCAGCACGTAGTTTGCAATGCACCGAGTAGCGCCTCCGTAACGATTGAATCCGGATCAAGGCACAGGGAGTATAAAAGCATCAGTAAGGGAATGTACGCTAGTGGGGTTGGTAGGGATCCATAGACCTTGTCACAAGCACAGCAAGTCAGAGCCAGCATAGCAGAGTTGGGAATCTTGCTCTCAGCGCCTCTGCTTCAGCTTAGCTGGACTGTACAGTCCCTGGTGACACTCTGTGAGATCTGCACTTACAGTGTTCCATCTGTAGTTCATCCCTAATGTTCAAGTTTACTGGTACCCTTGGCAGTCATTTTTCACTTGCAGTGCCTTGGATGATAAAGACCAGTTGACAGAGAACAGCGACTACTGTGTTGTGAACCAAGTAACTTCACTGAAACAATCCGGCCTGTTGGTTGTTGGTGAAAGGAACTGCCTGTCAAGTCATATATAACAAATCACGGTGTGTAGAAGATCACTCTATATAACAAATCAAGCATGGACTGCAGAATATACTATCCTTTCGCGCTCTACAGATATCTGGAGTTGCCGAGTGCGTTGTGGCCCTCGCACAGCCACAGTTAGCAGTGTTTGAGCGGTGTGAAAACGTGTACGCAAGTTGTAGCCGTGTTGCCTAGCGCTAATGCGTCGCATTCGTTACAGCCGATAGTGGAGGGTGTATGTATGATAAGCGCTCGGTTTGGCGAAGAGTGGCACGGTAAACTTGCGTTGAGCCGCGGCTTTTCACTCATGAGTACTCACCACTGAGCTGTTGCATGCACCGCACACATACCCCGGCAGTACATGAACGGGCATGAATGCTAGAGCGTGAGCCTGCTCGACGAGGAACTGCATCTCTCTTGTTATCTCGTGCAAGCTATGTGTGTGACAACTTCAGGTTGGCGTCAACTCTGTTCACACCTAGGCCTGAGTGTCTTGCACAGTATCTCTGAGATCGTGTGGCCATCAGCCATAATTTTGCCACAAACGAGCAAACGCAACTTGAACCAATCTACTTGCTGAACGGAACTGTGTTGGGCTTCTGATTCCGGTGAGAAACGAAAGCACACAAGCCTTTCGCAAGCTGCACCACCAGGCAGCGAGAACAATCATGTATCCTGCCTCTCCGTTTCAGCAAGCATGTCTATCAGGTAACACTGCACTCGTTACCGGTGGGACTTCGGGAATCGGACTGGAGATTGCGCGCTGCTTGGGTGCGCCCTTTTCTGCTGGCTTCAAGTGCAACGCACCACGCACACATGACGAATTGCTGACTCTAGACTGCTCCAGGAGCTCATGGCTGTAATGTGGCAGTGACAGGAAGGAGACAGTCTGTGCTGGATGAGGCTGTCCAGTCCATGAAGGGTGAGGGCATCAAGGCCATGGGTCTGCAGGGCGATGTCAGGAACATCGAAGACTGTAATCGGTGGGCAGTTGGCTGCGTTGAAGCTTTTGGTGCGTTGAATATTGTAGTGAACTGTGCAGCAGGGAACTTCCTGGCCACAGCTGAGGAGCTGTCCTCAGGAGGCTTCCGCTCGGTGATGGAGATCGACGCATTGGGCACCTTCAATATGTCCCGGGCTGCACACGGCGCCCTGTCCAAGGCAGAGAACGGTTGCATCATAAACATTTCCGCGACTCTGCATTACGGTGCGACGTGGTGGCAAGTGCATGCGTCCGCGGCAAAGGCCGCAGTAGACAGCATCACCCGCAGTCTGGCACTGGAGTGGGGCGCAGCAGGTATCAGGGTCAACGGGGTCGCGCCAGGCCCCATCCAGGTAAGCCCCCATGCAGGTCTGCAGGCTCCTGTGCGCCTGTGATGTCACTGCACGGCACCACTGTTGCGTTTGCAGCCTCAAGCCCATCACACCCGCCTAAAAGGATGGATGGTGTGTGGGCCTGCGCCCGGACGCCTCAGTATTCAGCGCGCTGCAGCCTGGGTGTGTATACGTAAGCGTATAGTGGGAGGGAAGCAGGCCCTGTGCAGGGAACAGCCGGCATGTCGAAGCTGGCTCCTGCAGAAGGGAAGAGCATGGAGGACGTGGTGGCTGCAAGCGTGCCTGTTGGGCGTATGGGCACGCGTAGTGACATCGCACTCACATGCGTGTATCTGGCGTCTGCCGCAGCATCCTACTTGTCAGGTGCTGCCTGCAGCTTGCTTCCAGTTAGCGAGAATATTGAGCTCCATGCATCATTCAGCATCGTTTCGAATGTCAGCGCAGCTGCAGCTTCAGGCTGGTGGTGTCGCAGATTTCCAAGCGGTGTAGGGCTGAGAGAACTGTGTGAGTGCTGGTGCAGGGCATGTGATGGTGGTGGACGGGGCAGCCTGGATGTGGAAGGAGCAGCTGGTGTCCCGCGAGCAGGTCACGGCAGTGTCTCGCGCAGTAGAGGCGAAGAGCAGAAAGGTTGGTACAGTGGTGCGGAGCAAGATGTAGCATGAATATATGACAGTTCTCAGCACAGGTACATTGCAGGTGGTAGGTTTGTTTCAGAGAGGAAGGCGGTGCAGCGAGACTCTGTTTATAGATGCTGGTGATAGCCCCCCATTGCGCTCACTTAGAGTGTGCACAGGCGTGCAAATAGTTGTAATTACAGTCAATCAAAATGAAGCTTTGCATGTGGTTCTGATGAATTGCACTTGCCCTCTGAACCCAGCAGGCTTGCACAGATTAGGCCACAAATTAGGACACAAAATGCCCCCAAAAGGCCCAAAGCACCCCCCTGCAACTGAGTCAGCATTAAGCTGCACATGGTGCTCTACTTAGCCGGGGTACTTTACATGCCAGGGATAGAAGTACTGCCTTCGGAAATACTCATACAGTATTCTGCCATTCTTGGATGGAACCATTTCCCACAGTGTGGCAGGCACTCACATACACCCACTTTTCAAAAAATCACCCCAACAGACGGCCCGACCAGCTTGCCTGCACGCGCTCGCCATGGCGGCACCTGGCCACTGCCTTTATTCTGCTCCGTCACACCGCTCCTCTTCTGCTTAGATTGGCAGTCTTTCCCCGAGGCTGCCCCATCCCACCCCTGCGGTGCCACACAGGCTCCTCTGCCAAGCCATCAGCCGCGGGCCCAAGGCGCTACACACGTAGCATCTGCGCTTCGTTTGTGTAACAGATAGCTATGTGGTCTTGACTAAGCGTGGCCCACTCCAGCGCCACCACTTCCGAAGCAGCCACATACCGCAGCACTGGCTCCAGGCCCCGTGCACCCTGCACGGGCTTCTGCAGGTCCCATATAAGCGCCCTTTTGTCGTCGCCCCCAGTGCAGATGTACTGCGCAGAGTGCGGCGCAAGGGAGAACGCGTTGACGGGCTGCGCATGTGACTGCAGCGACATGAGCACCGCCCCTGGCACCCGAACATCCAGCACCAGCACTGCGTTGGATCTTGCCGCAAATGTGGCTAGGAAGCGTGGATCCTGGCGGTTCCACCTGATGCGCAGCAGCTCAGAGGTCTCCCCAGAGTGGGTATATGCCACTGTGCCCTGCCTCGGGTCCCTGCATGCACCCCCTGCTGGCATGCACTCAACTGTCAGCAGGCGATAGCAGCTTGATGCTGGGGCCACGCATAGAGGAGGTAGGTGTAGTTGCAGGCCAGATTGTAGACGTACCGTGTGTCTACAATGCGCGCAGTGCCATCCTCGGAGCAAGTTGCCAGCACGGCCTCTGTGCCAAAGGACACGTCATACACCGCTTTGCTGTGTGCACAGATGGGTGCGTCGCTCTTGCCAGCCTGCATGTTGCAGCTGACCCTTGCTCTTTGACACTTGTGCCGGGCATGTGTGTGCATGTGGGTGTGACACAGCAACAGCAGGAAGGTTGTGGGACCAGGCTGCCACAGTGGAAGAATGATACACGCATCACATACAGTTGCATAGGGCGTGCATGCTCACCTCTATGTCCCACAGCACAACATTGTTGTTGATGCTGCTGGTGGCCAGCCTCACTTCATTGTCTGGTGCCCAGTCGAAAGACGTCAGGGGTGCCACTTCTGAGCTACTCGCCTGCACGCATCAGGACTGTTCCTGGCGCATTCTTTCCTTGGTGGTACCTCGTTGGGCCAAGTTGGGCCAAGGGTCCTGCTGCACGCATGCATGCACACTTGCTGAGGAGAACATACATCCAAGATTCTGTGCAATTCCACATTATCCTGCCCGAGCTTCCAGATGCGCATACAGTTGGAGGAGGAAGCGAGAAGATCTGCCTTGCTCGCAGATCTGTGCGGCACGAACATGATCTTGGTGGCTGGGAACGGCTGTGACAACCGGTGATGTGCTTGCGATGCAATTGCATCTGTGGCCTCGTCATCTGCACGCTAGCGCATTAAATAATATTGTATTCCACATTTTTACAAATCTGTGTATTGTGGTCAATCTCTTCAGTGGGATTATCGCTTTCTTCATGCTTGCCCTGGAGGGGCTTGTAGTGAGGTCAGTTCCGCACATTTGATGACATCGATATAATTCTCTGTGCTCTGAATAAAGCTGCTGACTGCAAAGCGATACGGATGGTCTTCTCGAACCTGCAATGCAAGTGTGACTGTGAGAAAGCCACGCGCGCACATTGACACCAGGATGTGTTGGTGGTGTTATCCTGTAAGGATTGCTGCGACAACGAGCTACTACACACGCTTACACAAATTTTGCTCTGTTGTGCCTGCACAGTGTGGTGGTTGCGGAGTACATCTGCGCAAAAAACGTGGTTTCCATGCCCAAACGCTCCCGCCGCAACAACGAGCACAAGCTTCGTGACTATAAACGCTTGTCAACAAGGGAACGCACGCTCCAGCTTAACCCGTACAGCGCATCGGCTGCATGGTAGGTGTAGATCTGACCAGGTGGAGTGCTGGTCATTCGCCCAGCCTTAGCTGTACTGAAGTACTGCAGCGCTCAACGTGCTTGCCACATTAACTGCCATCGAAGAGTAGGAGATACTTCGTTCAGTTTTCACTGAACAGAGAATGCATCGTTGCACGAATGGGTGTAGAGACAATAATCCAACTAGTCTCAAGAGCACCCTCTCCTGGACGTCGCGAGGGCGGCGAGTGCACCTGGTTCAAGCTGCAGGGCTTCGCAGGAAAGTGTTAGTATGTCGTTCTATTCTTTGATCTGATTAGCATGCAGATGCGTAAACCCCAGAACTTACGCAAGTGCTTTGGAGGAATGTGATACGGCGACCGTCCACATGACTGCAGAAGCCGTGTGACCTGGCTACAGAGAGCGGAACCCAAACTTGGCTGAACAGGAAGGAGGCAGCAGAAATATGGACGAAATCAGAAGAACGAACTTATTCAACAGTTCATGCGTGCCTGCTGCGCCTGCACATGTGGGAGACTCTAGCTATCAAAGTACTCCACACAATTACAAAAACGATGGCACGCGAGTGACACTCGCGATCGTCAGCGACATGTTGAGCCCCGTGATTCCATGTGATAAGCTTGTTGATCATAACAGCTGTGCAATGAGGAGGAAATAGCGGAGCCACATTCGTGGATGGAGATATATGGATACTCGCGGATACGAGATAGTACGGAGCACTGACGTGGACAATTCGCTGCCAACAGAGCTCACCCACTTCGCAGCACAAACTGAAAGAAACAGCAAAGCAATCATGACAGCGGAATTTTCACTTCGTGGCGTTTGTATACAACGAAGCTTCGGCATGCCGCTACTGCGGCATTCCACTGTAGATTGGCAAATCTGGAGTATATACTTCCAAAATCGACCGGCGTGCTCCAACCGGATGCATTCCGTGTCTTCAATAAGCTCCCGAACAACATCTCCGCCCTGATGTGTGCGTAATTGAAGGCTCAGGGGTGGCAGCACTGGGACTGTCTACCAGGTGGATGTGCTTTCAAGGATTGGTACATGAGCAAGTTTGTATGTTGACCATGTGAAACACGTTCCACATATGGCTCTGCTGTGGGAAGGGAATGAAAGAGCAGCAGGTGAGACAGTAAGTAAGGAGGGTGACATTCAGACATGCACCTCTATCCTGGAAGGTTGGTAGTGTGGTCTCGACAGCTGCGAATGTGAACGTACTCGTGAGTTCGGACACACCCCACAGTACACGTGTTCTAGACATGTGCAGACATGTGCAGAGAGCCGTTTCCTGACGAACTTGGCACCAACTGTCTGCCATACGCAACGCGCCAACTAACCGTCCCGATATGCAGCTAAGACCTAGAGATATCTGATAAAGCCCTGTGCTGGGTGGCGAGCTGAGCATTGTAGGGAGATGCATCCGAAAACTATCTGCTACATTCCATGGATCTCTCATGGGAAGCATTGTTGCCCTCAAGATACTGCAGGCGAGTGCACTGTCGTGGTCTGGAACACTTGGGGAAACTAAGCAGCCCTGAAGGCTGTTCATCAGATTGCCACATCTGGAACTCGCATTGCCTTCCAACACCACAGCTAGCGCCTGGCACCCGATAGTCCCAAATACTCAACATCAAAGACAAGAGTAGCGCCTGGGGGAATGAGGCCACCACCAGCACCCCTCTGGCCATACCCAAGCTCTGCAGGAATCACCAAGGTGCGCTTGCCCCCTGGGCGCATGGGTGGCACACCCTCCGCATCTGAGCCTATGATCCCAAGGTCCCAGCCCTTGATCACCTGCCCCACTCCTACCTTGAACACAAGTGGGCGTCCTGTATCGCACACCGTGTTCGTGAACGGTGAGGTAATGAAAATCCAGGCCTCCAACTGGCCTTAACAGCATGCGTCTTCGAAGGGTGACTGCTTATTTGGACGCATACAGTACTATTACATGGCTTTGTCCACACAGGTGTCGCTTGTCTCCTCAGGGGGTGAGCAGCAATCGCTGCCGATCAGACGGCAGGGTGCAGGGGTACAGAACAGGAGCGCACCACGGTCGTACGAGCTATCAAACTTCGCTCCACTGCTCTCTAGCCTTCCGTCATAATGGACCCTGACAAGGGAGCCAGACTGCACGTCGTCCCCGCTGCCCTCCTTGGTGTCACAGAAGCTGAGACCACTGGGGGTTGTTGTGAACGTGCATGTCGGGGCTGCTGTGGCCTTGCCATCTGCCATCACAGACAGTCCTGCAGTGCACAGCAGGACGCCTGCCTGCCTGCGACTCGTGTCCTGCTGTGCATTGCACAGCACAGCCCGTGTCCTCGGGAGCAGTATCTGCAAGTGCATCAACATGCTTGAGAGCTTCTCATTATGTCATTTGATAGGTTTCAGTCATGAAGTGCCACTCACCTTGTGCGACGATGAAGCCAGCAGCCCTGCACACACCACAGAATAATTCTACCACTGGTACTTCACGGGTTCACATGTGCTGGCGAGTGATTATGCTTTGCGGGCACACAATTCAGAAACTTTACTTTTCATCACTGACAAATACGGTGGACTGTAGTTGTGTCTGTTGCCAACATGCTACGCTTCAGCACTGCAACACAGTCAGGGTGCCAGCAGCGACTCTGTCTCGCCGCATTCACGTGGCAATTCACCAGCCGTCTTCCCTGCTGGAATTGAAGCATGTCACAAGTAACCAAGAGCATACTGTGCAAGCGCAACGTGCTCATCTTTGATGGTCTGTGAAAGAACGTGCGGGATCCCAAGCCAACAAAGAGCGCAACGTGTCAATTTCAGAGGAATTCAGACAGATACAACTTCTTTATGCAAGAAATGTCTTCACGTTCATGTATTGATGTAAAAGAAAGAGCCACTTCTTGGTATCCCGGGATAGCTGTTCTTGAATTTCAATTCCTTTCCGAAGGTTTTCAACGCCACACGTATCCGTGCCTCTTCCCTGGCCAACTGGTTGCAGTAAGTCTGTCTCATATGTACCAGAAATGTTTGTCACTAGCGGAATGAGCAAGCGCTTGACTTCTGCAGCACACTGTCATCACTTAATTGGGCCCAACGTGCTGACCTCTCCCCCATGCAATTGACTCTCCACATCTCCCTACAGCAATCACGTCCACTGTCATTCTGTGTACAACTATTCCCTCTCGCACAAACATCTTTTTGAGGCAGGCATGTGCCTGTGGAGCCGCATCTGACAACCGTATGTCAGCCAAAAAGTGCACCATATCGCTGAGCCATGGTGCCCCCCTTTTCCAAATCTAGAAATGCATGTAATGGTTCCAAAATGTAGTACAGCTCGGGGCCATCCTCCACACCTCATAAGTCAAGGCGACACTGATGAGCACACCTGGGCAGAGCGCAGCGCAGGCTGCTGCATCATAAGGTATTGACGTAGGCCAGGGAAGGCACCTGTTCGCTGGAAAGTTCTCATGCCAGCTGCAGTGTGAGGGGGCAGCATGTCCGGCCGGTCTGCAGTTTGTCTTGGGATTGACCATAAACTCAGCCGCGGGCCCGTGAGCGTTAAACGGCTTTTACCACGAGGTCCCGGGTTCGAACCCCGGTCCGGCCAGAGCGACCTGTCATCTTTTCTTCGAGCTTCTCAGATGGGTGCGTACAGGATCTCTGGTGGTTTCCTCTTCAACGAGTTGCATGATTTCCGCCACAGTGGCGCTGAGGCCGAAGCTCACAATGAATATGGAGTAGGCCCTAAATACTTGGGGAAACATTCTTCGTGCTTGTGGCTGCCACGGCACACGTCACTGACATAGGTAGCTTTTTATCTCTACTACTCGGCTGTTTAGGGGTTCAATAAAAATTTCAGAGGTCTGCTAGACGACACGAGTCCTCTCGGACCCTGCTGGTGTCTATTTGTATTTGAATTCATGATGTGGCAGTTCCATACCCAAGCTCCAATCCAGGAGCTGAAGGTGTGACAAGCATGTGCTAGAACTAGGCAGGATGAATCTGCCGCTTATGATGGCTGGGCATGCCATCATGTCGAGGCCTCGCTTCGTGTGTACAAACCAGGCAGTAAATAGGAATTAACCCAAACAGCCAGAAGCAACCAGCACAAAACAACCACCACGCCTCGCTTTGTCTGTTTGCGTTCTAAAAGCTTTTCGTTAATTCAACTTGTTGCCGTTGGGGCTTTGCAAGCTTCGGTGAACCTTCAACCTGCCTGCAGGAATCTGCGTAATTGGGTGAAAGACGATCCTATAGTAGACGTCATTCAATTCACCAGAACATATTTCATACCAGACTCCGAGGGTAGGGTCAAGGATGGCCGTGTGGTGAGGTGATATATGCAACTGAACACTGTGCATGGTTAGCATGTTTGAACACACTCGTACACGATTGTGGGCACAACTGCTTGCAGAAGGGATGAAAAGTGCATAAAAATGCAGTGCATAGTGCACGTCTTACATTCCTGTGAAGTGACTCGTCCACCCAACGGTTCATGTTTTGTGGCACTGCTAATTGGTGGAAATTGAACGGTCGTTGGTACATCGGTCTATCTTAGCAATGACGCCGAGTACAATTCTCCACTTCATGTTTCTGTGGATCAAACTGTACGTTGTGTTGCCCCTGACACAGAGATGGCAGACTAGGAAGGTGCCAGAGCTATCGAAGGTTGGGCAGGCCGTACCAGGAGCTGTGGCTCTAGTTACTGGATCAACCAGTGGAATAGGGAAGGTCACTGCTGTGGAGCTGGGCCGCAGGGGTGCAAAAGGTACATACGATGCAATTCTGTGGCACTATCGATAGGGCAGCTCACTTCAGGAGACGACCCTGTATTGTGCAGTTATAATCGCTTGTAGAGATGCCAGGAAGGGAGCTCTTGTTGCGAAAGAGGTCGAAGCAGCTCAGGTTGCAGCTGGCTTTCCTGAAAACACTCAGGTGGTTGCACTTGACCAGTCATCGGTTGAGAGTGCAGTAGAGTGTGCATTGGAAGTACTGTCCAACAACACAGCATTGCATATTCTCGTCAACAATGGAGGAATCTACGATATGGGAGGTATGTGCGCCCTATTGTCTGTCTGTGGTTGCATCTGCACAAACGCTACACCATTCAGCAGTGCAATGGATATGCAGGCAAGCGCAAAATAACACCCAGTGGATACGAACAGCATATGATGGTCAACCATCTGTCACATTACAACTTAACTTTGCGCCTGCTACCTCTTTTACGAAAGTCAGCGACAGGGTCAGCGATTGGAGCACGCATCGTCAATGTGACGTCAGATCTACATGAGCTGGCCCAAATCAGACCACGGGACATGTTCTTACTTGACAACTACAGCGCTGAGCTTGCTTATGCAAACAGCAAGTGTGCACAGATCCTGTTCACGCGGCAGCTGCGGTCTCTAGAGCAAGCCCAAGGTGTTCATGTGTTTGCTGCCCATCCTGGAGATGTGCTGACGACGATTGCAAGGTCACTGCCCCGCTTCGTGCAGAAGGCCCAGTCCATCATCGGGCCACTGTTCCTGCTGACTCCCTCTCAAGGTGTGCCTATGAGTCTGCCTCTGGACCCTGCGTCACCACAGTACACCACCGCTTGCAGCATATCAGTGCAGTTTTGTCTTCAGGCTCACGGACTACATTGTACTGTGCGACGAGCGCAAACGCACCAGACGAAGCACACAAGAGCATGGGATACTTTTGTGCTGACTGCAAACCAGTGAAGCCAAGCGAGGCAGCCTGCAACGCCAAGCTTGCTGAGCATGTGTGGAAGTTTTCTGCACGTGCTGTCAAGCTCCCTGATGTATTGGATCCTTTGAGTGACTCTTAGTTTCCCTCGTGTGCCGAGTGAACAAAGTGATGCACTGTAACATGGTGTGGTCAGTGGCATCACGGCAACAGTACATGATAGATGTGCCAGTGCAGGATATGTGTTGTGCTTGCACGCAGCCAGCGATCCTGTCCTGAATGGATGTACAGTGTAAATGAAGAAGCTACCTAGTTCATGACACTTGCAGAGCCTGGAACAAGCCACTGAAGCTAGACAAATTGACCCAGTGATATGACGCTGTGTGGGTCAGTCTATTAACGTTGGCAACGGCTGTGCCAACAACTTGCATCAGTTTTGCGAGCTGCTGCTTTGCACTTGCATCATTGGGTACTCGAGACCGAACCCGATCAATGTCCAGCTGCCGTGCAATATATGTCAGCTGCAAGTAAGCTTGAGCTGCTGGCACAGCGGCCTCCATGACACTCATGGCACCTGGAAGCATTGGGCAAGTGCCAGGTGCACAAGGCCCCAGATTGGGATGCTCCGGAGCAAGTGTGATGTCTCTAACGGCACCTCCACTCTCTTCAGAGCGCAAGTTTCCGTTGTAGTACTGCTTCATCACTGAACGAGTTGCCAGAACAGCCTGCATCAGCAACAAGCAAGTCAGCCTTTCTGTGTCAATGCACTGTAGCCTCTGGCTTAGTCTGAATCACAGATACTATTCCGATGCTGAAGCGTGCCTGGTTGGACAAGTGCGCAGCGTTCATCTTGCCCAAGCCACCCTCAGCAGTTTCCGCACAGGACTCCCATGATGCTCCTGAGGAGAGGTCCGGCAAAGTCACTGTAACACCATTGTCATCAAGAATGGTGAGCGGCGGCAGGTCGCAGAACCTCTCATCATCATCGAGCACGTTGGCTGCTCCCGCCATGTGGTCGATCTGCATACTCTCGAGATGTACTTCAGCTGTGCAGATTCACTGCGTAATCTTTTGGCTATTGCACATAGACAACGTGCTCACAACACTGTGTGAAATCACTCAGCACGACCAACACACAGCATCCGTGCACAGAATTTAGTGCCACGAGTCAGATCAATAGAGGGGCGCACAGACGCTATCTTTTCAGACACTGGCATCGACTTCTTGAACTTGGAAGGATCCAGCCCCAGGCACTCTGCGAGGCGGGCATCAGATGTCATGTCCAGGGGGGCGCACAGGCGGGCCACCACAGGGTGCAGCTGCTGAGACAGGTAGTAGTGGGTGTCCACTGCGAGGTTGCTGTTCTCCTGCAGCTCTGATGGATGGTGCGCGCGAGCAGCCAGCCCCATGTTTGTACCTGGCTCCGCCTGCTTGTCGGTGCAGATGATGTACTGCACCACGTTGCCCGCGCGCGTGCCATCGCGCTTTCCTCTTGCCTTCATTCTCAGTGCCACCTTCAAGCATCTCCAAACTTACACTTCTCTCGTAGTGAAAGCAGCAGCATCTCAGAAGGCGCACAAATCGCTCACCTGTTGCAGGGGTGCGAACTACTGTTGCAAAACAGATACACACAAGCTGGAGGGGGAGCGCGCCTGCACGTGGGCCTGGGTTTTGGCGTCCGGATAGTCTTCAGGTTGCTTTGTGAGCTGCTTGGTGATTATGAACTTGGTGGATTGGATGGCACCAGCAGTCACCTGCTCCCCGACGGTGCGAAGCAGCTCGTGCACCACCTCAACGATGTCCTCCTGCTCACGGCCTGAGAGGACCTCCTGCAGGCACTTCTGGCCCACCTCTCTGCTGAGCAGGCACCAGTCTCTTCTCACAATGTCAATCCCCTTCGACTCCAGCGCCTGCACATCATGCACCCTGTGAGATCTTGCGTAACAGCGGCTCCATGATGCAGTGCCGTGAGCCTAGAGACAGTCTCAGGTGCTTCTGGCGTCACAACCATTGCTTGCAGCCTGACTATGATGTATGGTGCTGGCGTGCACCGGCGCCTGACGGACATGGTGCGAGAACTCTGCAAAGTACCTCCGCAAAGCCCCCACCTGGTGCAGGCACCATCTTTACGGCGGCATATTTCTTCTTCTTCAGCAGCAGCATGCTCTTGAACACCCCATCGATGTCTATTTCTAGCAGCCTGTAGTGCTTGTTGATCGCTCGCTTGGCCTCTTCACCCAGCTGGAGCACCGCCTCCATGTCAATGCTGTTTGTGGCAATCATGATACTATCAGTGTCGCCGTATATCACCTGCACGGCGAGCGCCAAAGTCCATGAAGAGCGAAACCATGAAGGGCAACTGGGCACTCAGCCAACTGGGTGTCGGCGGTGACAGGGAAAGCACCTCAAGATTCAAGGAGCCTTGCACAAGGTCTACCGTGCGCTGCAGAATCTCCCGCCCTTGGCAAGTAATTAGCTGTGCGAGTGGCTTGGCGTAGAAGCGGGACGCTGTGAAGCCGAGGCAACCATACATGCTGTTGGCAGTGAGCTTGATGGCAGTCTGGCGGATGTCAAGCTGCTGCTTCTTCACTGGATCACTGCAGTGCTTCATGCTGGCTTTCACAGCCCGCCTCTTCTGTACCAGCCCCTGCACACACCACCAGTATTCACAGAACTGCCATCTGTACACGGGGGCCACTGCTCTACCTTGGTGCAGCATGGCATATCTGGTACAACTTGAGCTTGAAACGTCAGTATACGATGCTTGGTTCGAGTGTGCAGCGCTGAGAGCACAGATCTAGGCACATCTAGGTGAGAGAGGAGTCACCTGGATGACAACTGGCAAGGGTGCCAAGCTGCGGCCACTGGCTGGGAGGGCAGGGATGTTGTCATCGTCGGGACGCTGTACTGTGGTGAAGCAGATGTTGTATTCCTGAATGATGCTGGGGTACAAGCTGTTGAAGTCCAGCAGCAGTACAAACTTGTTGTAAATGCCTTTCTTGGGTTCCAGCACGAGCCCACCTGCACAGCTGGCGCATATTGTGACCTCAGTTGTCACTGCAATGGCTCGGCGCATGCTTCCTGTAGATTGAACACGTGCCATGACCAAGCTACTCGCCATACAAACACGTGGATGGAGCTCATACCAGCATACTGGGGGCCCTTTGACTTGGCTGGTGTCTTGGAGGCCTTCTCGCCATCCTTCGGCTCGTCTGCGTCATCCACTTGGGCTGCTAGAGATGCTTTCGCAGGAGCCCCACTGGACTTGCTGGTGCTTTCCTTCTTTGGCTTGTCCGGGAGCAAGAATTTGCGTGCATGGAACTCATGCAGCAGCAGCATCTCAATGCGCTGTGCACGATTTCCTTGCAGCGTTCTGGACCACAGGAAACCCGAAATATTGGAGAGCTGCAGAGTGAGAGGAATGGCGTTGAGGTATATCCCAAGACCCATTGCCAGCCATGCATCTGACTCCGCATGTCTGACAAGCTTCATGCTGTTCTCACAGTCCTGGAACATCTGCCTCACCTGCATGCTCATGTACGCAGGTCACAGATCACAGGGAGAGTGCTGAAGAGACGAGCCTGAGGCCAACGTTGCTTGATACTACGCAGCTTGTGGTGTGCACCACAGCAGCCCAAACTGCCTTTACTGTCAGTCAAAGAATGGTGCCGAAGCGACGAACTCTCGGTGGGGGACGCGCCACAAGTGGCCACGCCACTGCTTGTTGACATAATCACACACGATGATGCAATGTTGCACAGGGTCAGCGGGTGCTTATGATCGCAGCAGTGTAGGGATGGGCCAGGTGAACATGCCTGGTGTGGGTTCAGTTCCATTCTGTGCTGGCCAAGTAGCTTGCTGGAGAGAGTGGCCAGAGAGTACTCCACCTCCTTGAGAAGGTCTCTGGCTTGAACATACGTGTCAAGGAGCAGCCTGCCGCTAAAGCACATCAGTACACCCTGCAGCAGCACACACGTTTATAACTGTGACATAACCTGTGCGCATGCAGGCCAAACTGCTTCCAGGTGGCCGCGATGACATCATCCTGAAGCACACAATGAATGTGGGGTACAGATGCAGGACAACATGGCCTAGAATGCACTATCACGAATAGGTGCACTGCCAGAGTGAGGGGCACACATGCGACGCTCCACCACCATACATGCCGCCCCCACCAGAAAGATTGGGCACGCGCTGCCGCTTGAGGCGGCCCACGCGGCTGAAATGGGGCACTTTGTGGTGCTGAAGGCGCTGTAGAAGGATGGTGAGATCCCAAGGACCGATGTTGTGGCCGATGATGAAGTCGGCATCGAGCGCCTGCCAGCGTGCGAGCAGGTATGCTAGCAGTGCCCGCTCGGACACCTGCAGGCTCACGGTGTCGCCCCCATTGCTTTTGTTCATCTTTGCGTTCTCTACCTGCACTCTAGGGGCCCTGTGATACCAGCACGCACATCGCACACATGCACATTGGCGGTAGTTGATCAGCATGTAGGGTCATATCTCCGCACCTTGATGTGGTTCTGCAGGCCACTAGGGCTCGTAGTACCATGAGGCGGGCACATGACAGTGAACCGCTTGATGCTGTTGGCACTGCGCCATTTGGGGACATCCATGGGGAAGTCAGTGCGCATGGTCGTGTGCAGCACAGACACCGCCACAATCTCTTGAGTTGTGTCCGAGGAGTCCGGCACTGTCTTAATGTTGATGGCAGCAAGCCTGATTGGAGGCATTGGTGGCTGCTTTGCTGGTGGTGTGACGGCCTTGTGGCCGCTCACTGTGTACTCCACCTGCACATGCACCAACTCTACAGATTCTCAAGCATGTGGCTTGCACTCGTGTCTCCATAAGTTGCAGGTCGGCTAATGTGTCGCAGTGTGGATGGCATGCCTGAATTGTGCTTGTGATGCAGACGATGAGCCTGACCATAGAGCAACCACACCTTGCACCAACTGAGCTGATGCTGCGTTTCTTCTTTCACAGCGTTCTTGAAGGAGAGCCAGCAGGGGCCCATGATCCTGCGCTTGAGCTGTAACGCCTCCAGCGGCGTCTGAGTTGTGCCCAGCACAGCAGAAAAGTTACGGCCTGTCAGGTCTGAGCGGATTGCACCAGGCGCCGCACTGCAGGTGACCTTGATAACCCACTGCGGGCCTGCTTGAATGCGCTCATCCTCAAAGGCGTACGTTCGCAGCACAGGCTTGATGGCAGTGTCACCACCCAGCCTCTCACGAACCTCCGACTTCAGCTCTGTGCATCGACTATGCAGCAGCATGAGTAGCTTGCCCTTTTGCACTGTGCCTGCCTTGACCTCATCATGCATCCTGTATCACTCCTTATTGGAGTCACACACTAAAACTCTTCCTGAAACTGCCTGGCTGGCTGCATACGCTGCTACAACAACAGAACCCCTCCAATAGCTCCAGCACGACATTCTTACTGATGTGAGGAGTCGGCTAACAGTAGAAGAACACTCCACACCCAAACATGGCGCACTATGCGCACATCATGGTGCTTGTCGGGCCTGCAGAATGTAGTGCACATGAGGCAGCACACCGTTCAATATCGCCCTCTGTGTCTTGGAACACAAACGGCTTGGGAATGATGTACAAGCATTGTTTCATGTCCTTGACGCGGACACACGCTGAGACGTACTCAGTGCCTTGGAGCACCTTGCCGATGAGCAGCACAGTGCCCACCATTGCTGGCTCGTACAGCGCATCCAGGAAGAAGAACTGAAGGGAGTCCCCACTGGAAGTGTCTTCATGTGGGGCATCCTCGCCAAGGTCCATATGGTCAGCTTCGTGCATATCCGTATCAACATCTGGTTTACACGTTCCATCATCTGCAGCAACTGCACTCTGCCAACCACTAGGAGCCTCTGGGATTGCCTCCTGTATCACTGGCAGAATGCACCCGGGCCCTTGGTCCTCTGAAACGTCTGCAGCTGGTGCTGGATGTACCTCATCAGCGACAGTTGCGTCTGTTCGGTCGTGTTGCTGTGCGGGGCAATCCGCTGGTGTGCCAGCTGCCTGGGGATCCTCTGGAAGGTCCTCAGGCATTGATACAGAGGTTTCCAGGTCAAACGGCGGTGCTGGGAGAGGATCACAAGCTTCTGGCGGGAACCTGACAGGCGGTCTGCGTTTGTTTGACTTTCTTGGTACCCCTGTTGACCTGCAGCATGAATGTGACCAACTGCGAAGGTGCAAGGTAATCTTGGATTCGTCGAAGTAGACAGTCAAATGTGCACGGCATGTGAGATGGCAGCACCTTCCTGGCTTGGCCTGTTGAGCTGTTCCTGGATCATCAAGCTCATTGAGCAGCTGGTCCAGCAGCCCATCGTCAGCAGCATCTGCGGTCTGGCTCTTCTGTTTGACTGCACAACATCCAAGATTCAGACTGCATCCGAAACAATAGGTACCTGTGATTAGTTCTCTGTGCACACCTGGGGCACTTGCAAACATCTGTTGCATGCGCGCAAGGTTTCCAGCTGCGCGCTTCCTTGCTGCCTTGCCCTCTTCTGCACAGCAGCATCGGTTTGTGACGCCCTTGAAATTAAATACCAAGCAGGTGTGCCGATATGGAGCTGGGTATTGGCACCTATGCAATATTTTAGGACTACAACGTGGTGTCACATGTAGTATTAAGATATGCTACAAGTCACTGTATGTAAATCCAACAGGCACATTGGAGGCTCCAATGCTCCACAAGACGTTGCAAGATGGTGCAACATGTGTTGAACTCGTTTCATCTCCCTACCTGACTCGTGTTTGCGCTTCTTGGGACACTGCTCTTCTGGCGCACCCATATCATCTTCGACATCAGCATCGTCATCCTCTTCGTACATAACATCTTCATCTTCAACCTCAAAAGCATCAATGGCCTTCACTTCGCCGGCCTTGATTGCCCGCAATGACTCCAGCGCAGACGCAGCCCGCTTGGGCTTCTGCGCGCGTACTGCGCGATCCATCACTGCCCTTCAACGTACAAGAAACTGTAGATCACTGTATCCTGTTGCCTGCTACAGCCTGTCGATTTCAAGAGCCGGTACCGAGCTTGAAGCTGTTGAGTCGTCAAGCACTCATTTTGAACACTCGTCACGCTCGTGTGATTTTGTCACCCATGGATAAAATCGATTCAGTCGACTAGTTGGTAAGCACAAATGATGCACTGTCGGCCACTCCCTGCGCAGGATCGACGCTTTGCTGTCCGTCAACATGTGTTTGACGGTTCGAAATTTTGACAGCTCGCTATCTTCGAGACATCGAGATAACACATGAAAACTCAGTAAGCACTCGGTGCCTTGCAACTGCACATTCTGCCCCACACATCACATCATGCAGAAGGTGAAGAAACGTCCTGTCTGCAGAACGCGAGGAAACGTCCTCATTGAGCAGAAGAAACGTCCTTTGGAATTGCGCGAGCTCAGGGGCACATAATCCAGATTTGAATATTTACATATCGGCACGTCCTTCAGTACCACCCAAAAGGATACACGGGCAAGAACCGCAAGAGCAAGACAACGAATCATGAAGAGCGCCAATACATTTGCTCCAATGGAAACAGCACCATCACGAACCACCTCGCCCCAAGCATCACAGTCACCGCAATCGCAACAATGGCATCTCCCAGTTCACGCCCCACACTGTGGGCACCACGCTACTTAGGAGAGGGGCGTTGGCTGTTGGTCAAGAGCACCCTTCATTGCTCGACTTGTACAAATGAAAGAATATGCAACAACGTTTCAACCTGCGCATGTGACTATTCATCACCATCGCTGCTCTCCGACCCCTGCACACAAGCAGCACCTGACACAGCTGGCGCAGCACTTTCCCATTGTGCTGCCACACCGCCTAAAAATCCAAAACAGCACACGAAAGTGGCAGTGAGATGGGAGCAACACCTGATCTGACAATTCCTGGGAGGCGGTCAATTCCCACGGTTGCACAGAAGCATCTGCTCTGGTATCAAGCACGAACAAAGTCTCATCCTGCTCCTTCTCCTCACTACCACCAGCACCGGACGTTGCCGAAGATATGTAGAGCCTGCTTAAGGTCTGAATGTCAGCCCAGTTTGCATGCTCCAGGATCACAGCAGCCAGTGAACAATCTGTCACACAGTTGTTGCGTGAGCACAGCAGAACACCAGTTTCTGCCGGCAGGCTGTTTACCCATGCCACTGCCTCACTGGTGCACGGCTTGTCCCGCACCAGCGCTGTCTCCCGCGCGCAAAATGACATATCCCCAACAATCCCCTGCAGTTGCAGTTCAGCTCGCTGCAGGAGCACGGCCTGCAGTGGCTGTGGATTGCGAGGTGGTGACCGCACAGCAGCACGCACTGCTAGCCATGCACACATGGGAACAGCAGCCCAAGGTGCAGCCTCCAATGAATCTATGTTCATTACTGGATGCCACAGTAAAAAGCGCTCGATGTCATCTGCGTGCAACAACAAGCAATGCTGTTGAATTGCACTCACTGCCTCTCCATGGACTTCCATAAACGTACAGTGATTCCAACCCTTGCCATTAGCATTAAGCAGGCTTTTACATACTTGAGCAGTTGCCAGAGTGAAGAGCAGCCGCCCCCAGACAGCCCCAGGTATGCTGTCTGCAACATTGTGCAGCAGTTCGACAGGCTCCTTACTATGGGATGTTGCTCGCAGCCTAGCAATTGCTCCTAGCTCATTGATTGTGTCTACAAGGTTGCTGATCTTAGCAGTGCTGGGTGTGGCATCTGGGCGAACTTGAAGGTTGCCTGAACATGATCTTACGAGTAGGGACTCAGCTGCAGGCTTCAAAGCCGTGTCTGCAAGCTCACAAGCATGATGCACGACGTAGCTAACGTCTGCTTGCGCTGAAGCCCCACAGAGACGGGAGCAGGCGCAAATGTGATCGTGCACACAACCGTCAGCAGCAGTAATAGAGTGCAGCAGCTGCTTGTGTGCTGGCAATCTGGTCTGCACCAGCAGGTTTGAAGCATGCGATGCTTCATGTACAGCAGATAAGAACCCACTATGAGAAGCGCATGTCCGACTCTGCTGTTGCGGGGTGGCTTCGTGCAACAGTTTTTTAAGCTGCCGCCTCAACTTTGGCAGACCATCAAGAAGCGCCTGCTTGGACCGACCTGCCGGTAGCTGGTTGATTGCATGTTCAAGAATCTGCTTGGCCTGCTTGTACGTGGCTCCTGGACCCAAGAAATCCACCACTTCGTGTAACAGGTGTACACCTGAAGACCCAGCCGACACAGCTGGCATCGCCTTCGATACCTCGCTGAGTGCAGCTTGGCTGAGGCACTTCTTTTCCTAAACTAGACTCAGCGCATATTCTCAAGTGCTTGAAGGTCTGAAATGGCCGACTGTTGTAGTGGGGACAGCAGCGAATCAGGTGCGTGGCGGGCTGTCGAACAACACGGCTCGTAAGTACGCAATACGACTCGCCTCACGGTTCTGTACGTGTGACATGTGGACTCTGACCATGCAGGAGCTTGAAGTCAGTCGATTCTGAGGAAGAAACGGGCCCTTATGCAAATTGATTATTGTGCGAATGCTACAGGGCATGCTTAGCACCTTCGTCATGTCTGTTTTCCTCTTATAAGATCTTACATGTAGAGCATACCATGCAGCACAGGTACGCATGCGCATATGCGTGCGCGTTGAGATCTCATGAGAAGTCGGGATGTTGCAGCTGCATGCTCCTGTTGGCATTCCGCCATTTTCCATGTTGCCTGTGTCACCAACAGTGGCCACGTTGAAATTGTTGGCTTGCATGCCATTCGTCACTAGATGTTTCTTGGTGTAGATAGTAGGGCTGTGATCAAGCCCGATTGGGGCATGGGCACTGTTGGTTGCAGAGGTAGGTTGGTGCATGCTGGCGGTTTGGTAGTGCTGCTGCGAAGTTTTTGGCCCATACATGCAGGCGTCTGCTGATTGGAAGCGGACCTCGGGGATGAGAGCTTGTGCAGATGATATGCCTTGGCCGCCTGCCAGTGCAGGCATAACGAAACACGCTGACGCATCTTCAGCCCTAGAACCAGTAGGAGAGCAAACAAATTGTCAGATGGGATCTCTTTGTCACTCACCTTTTGCATCGGTGCGGGGGCTGCTCACGGTACCTTGAGTATGATCAGGGTGTCAAACATCAACCACAGGAGGCGTTTGCACAGGGCATCATAGGCACAGGTGTAAACGACGTCAAGATTCAACTGTTGTCCAAGTCGGAGACTTATGACAATCCCTTCAGAGCGTCAGAAAGGCGGTGAGCTTCCCTCGCACATACTGCAGTCTGTGATGGTTTAATTGGGAATCCATGCCTCCAAAATTCTGTGGCATATCCGTACGCAAGTTATCTCTCTGCTAGGATATACTGCTGGCGAGCGTTATCACCAGTTTTTTACACAAGGCAGTGGCACTGTTTGAGTTGCGTGCTCGGAATCCTGTTCTTGAAAGTTCCTGGTTGGAGTGCAGAAGTACGGGATGGAAGAAATTAGAGGCTGGAGTTGAACGCCTGCTTCTGTCAAGAAGGCTTGCGAGGTGCGGCTTGTGCTTGTGCTTCCCTCCTGGCAACGGTCATGGAGCATTCGAGCTGAAACTAACGGTGTGATGCAGGGCAAACAAACACGCGAACAACAAGGATGCAGGCATGTACCCTCAACTTCTGCCCCAGGAGAACAGAAAAGTTGATACGAATCTTCAGGTGCTGCTACCAATATGCAGACAAGAGCGGGACGTTGGACATCGATGCGTTAGCATTCAGAAGTGTCCAGAGCGAGTCCTCACTGCCACTTCTGGCAATGAATTCTATGTCAGAAGCGGAGCTCTTGCATCTCGCAGCAGCAGACATGAAGGGGGGGTCTCGTGTGGGCCGTGCCTTCCGGCGCCTTTTGCACAGGATTCCAACCCCAACCAGAACATCAGAAGAGGTGCTGAAGAACAGAATGAGGATCCTTGTATCACTGCCCGCGACCAAATTGCAACGCATTCATTGGAACAGTGTGGCATACAGGCGTCTCTGCATCGCCTGTCCAGCGACGATGATTCAAAGCACAGGAACACTCCCATTGATTGGAGGCTGCATTCAAAACCCAAGTCAAAGCGTGGCAAATCCTTCACAAACATAGCTCGCTCCCTCTTTGCGAAACACAAGGGACATCGGGCAGTAGTGCATGTGGACATGGACCCTCTAAGCCCTGTGCCCGAGCCCAGCACACAAGATGAATTCATCCTCAAGCCTCCACTGCCTCCATCTGAACGGATACTCGCATATGGTGTGAATAGCTGCACACACAGGGCAGCCTGCATCTCATAGGGCAGTCATGTTGTCTGCAGGCTGCGGGAAGCTGTTCAGAATTGTTGTTGGTCTATATGTGCAGGCACGTACTCGGATCATTCTCAGCAGGGGTCAGAAGACAGGCCGTCACTGCTGCCGCAGCAGGAATCGCTCATCTCGTATACATCCGGGCCACAAACGTTCGTGGCATCACATTCTAGGTACTTGCCTGCTTCTGCACCCCTGGATCTCTGCGATTTTCTGTTCTGTCTTAACTCCTGGGTGGTTTCTTCAGCATGGAAAGCACAGGACAGGATCATGCCACCACGGAGAGGCTATACAACGAAATACGGGCGGCGTATGAGCATCAGCGCTCTTCTCATGCTACTAGCGAGCTAAGGCGTACAGTGCAGTTTGCTGGTTCACAAACCTTGAGCCTTCATGTGCGCCCCTCAGCCACTGATCAGAGCTGCCAACAGGGAACGATGTCAGGAACGTTAGCAAGGCTATCGATATGTACTTTGCTTTGTTGAGACTTTCATTCAATGGTATTGAGTGATCTCCCTGCTGTTGCTCATTTCCAGACGACCGCGTGAAGTGTTTCTTGATGAACATGGCAAGGGTCGAAGTACAGGCGCTGGATCTGATGCACCATGCGCTGGCAGAGGCGCTGTCGCAGACAGTGCAGCACCAGAGCCTCACTGAGGGAGATCTCCAGCGGCTTGTGACAATAGTAACTTCAAAGGTGGTTCTCAACAGCTTGTCACTGCAGCCCGAGGCTACTTCCCAGGTGAGGCTGCAGCCCTGGCATCCCAATACGTCTCTGATGAGAGAAACGCAAGGACTTGGATAAGATATGCTTGTATGTCGTCATGCATGGAATAGAATGGAAATCCAGGCCTGGTGACTATGAAGCTCTTGCAGGTTGTGCAAGAGCTCTCCACTCTCGAGCAGCAGCTGCTGGGAGCGGCTGCTTCTGACCCTTCGCATGCGAGCAGGAGGAGCTGCAGCCCGCCTTATCGTGCCGTGTCAAGTGCCGAAGAAGGTGCTCCGAAGAGCCCCTTCAGCTCCGCGTCGTTACCGGACTCACCACTAAAAACAGTGGCGTACATGCTGGGGCCCGGGTCTGCAAAGCAAACGCTCAGCAGTACGTCTGGTGCTTATTCGGTTGGCCAGTCCACACAGTGCACGACTTTATCCAGGCGTAATCTCGAGGAGCCGCAGTGCTCAGGCGGGCCTCCATACTTTGAGGATGAGCCACTGAAAGAACCCCCGTTCGCATTGCTGACATCCGTCGAACACGCCCATCAAGGGCGCAGGGACAACTGGCTGAGCCATGCCCGCATGCTGCAGTCCCACATGTGCCCCTCAGAATGTTCTGATAAGGATGATGGCATGAGCACAACCGGCCTAGCCGCTGATACCACACAGTCTAACACACAGACTGAGGCCAACCAGCCTCCAGTAACACACTGGCCTTCAGGGGGGGCAGTGCAGGACAGCTTCAGCAGCAGATCATGCAAACAAGAACGTTCCTGTACCCTGACAAGGAGCCTTCGTGTCAGACCTTCAACCCTGGATCTGGCCAACATCACAAAAAGCGGCGCCCTTGCCCAGCTGGATCCCCCAGCTCCAACCCACGAGTCCAGCACAAGCCCCCGCATACAAGCAAGCCCTAGCCCTATTTCTGCTTTGGTCCCCGGGGATGCTCTCGATGATGATACAGTGCAGTTGGCCAGGAGGGTGGGGAAGGTGGTGAGAAAAGCAGAGCAAAAGGGCAAACAAGCAGCCATCTCATTCCCAGCCCATGCACGTAGGCACTCAGAGGGCAACATACTGCTGCGCTCTTGATTCTGGTACCTGATCGATACGATGCAGCGTAGGAAACAGTTACCAACGTTACACACATGCTTGGAAGCTACCTCCGGCAGCGATGCCCTATTGGTGCAGCTTGTACGTCAACACGTGGCCTTTCGCATTTCCTACTGCTAGCATACTACCATCGGGGCTGAAGCTTGCACAATGTACATGGCCTAGTGGAGTTCGTGAGGTTGGCCAGTTCGAATACACCGATAAAGTAGGCATATGGACCATGCGTAGAGCATCTTTCTGCATGCTTGATGCCATACACAACATAGAAGCATCGGGGCTGAACTGCAGAGTGTTGACGGAGGTCACGAGATTCTCTAGCGCACGTAGTGGCCGCCCCTGGCATACCGAGCCTGCATCCTTGCGCCAGCGGTTGTATATGTTGACGATGCCAGATGCCGACGCTGCGGCAACTCTTGTAGCACTCACTGCCAGCCCTGTACTCCTGATGCAACCCTCGTCTACAAAGCTGTGCACGCATTGATGCAGCTGCCTCATATCCCACACACACACCTTGCCATCTGTTCCCGCAGTGTAGAGCTCTACCCCCGCTGGGTCAAACGCAGCGCAGCGCACCTGCCCATTCATTTTCACACTGCCTACCAGCTGGCGGGACAGCAGGGAGACAATCCCCACTGTCCCCTCATTTCCCAAGAAAGCTATGCATGCTTTTGCGTCCTCGCTCATGTGCACCGGTGGTGCTGCAAAGGACTCAAGAGAGTTGCACTCGAATCCCTGCACACCCTGCACCCGCTGCAGGGCTTGGGCGTTGACATCCCACACATAGAAGTACTTCCGACGCCCTGTTGCTACCACCGTATTGCCCCCGCACGCAAAGCACGTGTTCATCACAGGCATGTCCTGCAGAAAGACACTCTGCAGGCATGTGTTCCTGACACCATCGACATTGTACAGCCGCAGCCGCTTGTCCAGTCCCCCTGTTAACAGTAGCTGAGAGCTGGGGTGCCACTGTACGCTCTGTACGACTGCTTTACTGCGTTCTTGGATATTGGCATCTCGCATGCGCGTTAGCTGGAGTTCGTCTGCCGAACCATTGCCCCCTCTGCAGTCAGTGGCTGATCAGTCACTCCTGTCTGTGCAAAGGATAAGCACAAGCGATCTCAGCAAAACGAATAATGGGGCGTACATGTTTGACTGCAGCTCGATAGCCTGCTTGGTCAGCGCTGCACTGGCCAAGCCCTCTGTGTCGGTCTCAGGTGCAGCAAAGCGCCGTTTTGACCACGATGTACGCCTGTGTACCTTGAAGTGAAATTCCCTCAAACGTTCTTCGTACTGTGCCCCTGCAGAAACGCTGTATGAGAAGCCTGCAGTGCAGTCCTTGCCCAGGGACCCATCCTGCAACTGCTTGGCCTCTGGTCATACTGAACAGGTGGTGTCATTGCACACCTTGAATAACAGCTTCTGAAGCTGACTCTTTAAGCTTCCGCAGCCTAGGAGCATCTTGAATGTTGATGTTCGTCTCCTCTGTATCAGGATCGACCCATGCAGCCTTCCTCTTCTGCTTCTTCTTCGTCTGCTTAGCAACTGCTACTTGCAGTTTCGAAGGCTCGGCAGATGCGGCTTCAGGCGCTGCCAAGAGGTCCTCTGTGCTGTCTATTAGCAAACTGCCCTGTGCCGGCTCATCATTCTCATCCTGTGTGACGTCTGCAAGCCGCTGAAAAAGCTCGCCTGAGTCCCCAAACAGCTCTCGTTCGAGACCTGCTTTCTGCAAAACAAGTCAAGCGCTCGTTATTTTGTCACTCCGGTGAACCTGCGCCTGAGAAAGGGTGCATCATGCGGGCGGTGCAGTCACCTTGGTTTCTTCCTCCGCAGTGCACCGGGCGCGAGCAAGAAGTGCTGACGGCAGCATCACGGCCACACAAGTATCGAGTTCCTGCAAGTGCGCGCGCGTGTGTGACGAGTGCAATAATGGCTGTCGCTGGACCTGAGTAGGTACCCGTGTAGACTTCGCGTGCTGGCACGAAAGTTGAACGGCCTCGCGAACTAAACACGCGGGGCATCAACATGATGCTGTTGGTGTTTGCTTGCTTGTCCGAATTTTCACCCCCCTCGTCCCCTGTTCTGCAAACTGATACAGAATTCAGCCGCCAGATTGTTCCGAATGACACCCAAAACTGTGCCCGTTTTCACAACCACATTTCCCACCTGGACATGTTCAATACGTGCCATGTGGGTCATTTTGTTGTGGTTCCGCTTTGTGGAGGACGGATTTCTCAAATCCAAAAGTATCGTGTCAGGCGGCACTGCACTCTAGAGTGTGGGGCTGCTGTATGGTTCGAGGAGCTGTGTGTTAGTTTGGTGGCGCTGCGTTCAGCTCATCCATGCTGGGGAACATCAAGTCACAGAACACTGATAACTGTGTGCCACCGCATCATTAGTTACTGCACCAAAAAACCGTGCCGCGCCGCTATCGATGTAATTGCACCAAAAAATCGACTACAAACTGTATGTTGCGACAGTGTCTGGTGCCAGGCAGTTGCTGTGGTGCCATCACGTTGCAACACTTGCAGACCCTGCTCTAGCAATACGCCTGGTGCTCCACATGGAACCTAAACCGGAATCTCCGCATCACCGTATCACCTTCAACAATTCGATGTAATGACGGCATGTGCACTCTGCTGTCTCTGGCATGCCTCCAGCATTGGACCATATGCGCAAGGTGTCACAGCCGAAGAACATCCAGTTGGCGCTACCACCTGCCTCGTCCAAGAATATGATGAATCTGAGCGACTGAGCCTGCCTTGTCTCTGAAGGCCAGAATACTTGCACCGAAAGAACACCGACATAATGCTCTGGTGGTGGCCTACTCATTGCCCCTTGAAGTCTATCACGGTGCGATCAGATGCAGCCATGATCAGCACAGCATGCATTGCTGTATACGGCAGATGTAGCCACACGGCAGGCTCCTTGATGCCTCTGCTGCCATGCCTCGCCAGGCTCCGCATGGCAGCGCAACAGGTCAGCTACATTGATGCTGCGCAGCCTGCAGCCTCTGCTTCTTCTCCTGCACACAACCACAGCTCACGCGCGGCAGCATCAACTGCATCCTAGCAGTGCACAAGTCACTGGGTGCATGCTTTGAAACGAATGCCAGGCTCTGCATGCTCACCTTCGATTGCACTATCATCTGCTTTCTGTGAGCGCGCTTCTGTCTGTCATACGCAGTCTCTGCTCCAAAGGCGAGACTGGCCTGCTGCGCTCTCTTTTTGCTGGTGCCCTTCTTGTGGCTGCGCCTGAGCAGCAGCATGTAGCCCGGCACGTGGCAACCCGCCTTGCGCATGCAGTCCGCGATGGCTTGCAGGCGGGGTGCATCATCTTCAAGGAACAGTGTCACGGCTTTGCCTCTGCGCCCCCCTCTTCCTGTCCGCCCCACTCTGCAGCACAGTCTGTGGGTGTTGTGGTAATGACTGTGGTAATCAGAGGGCACCGTTACGCTGCAACTAGCTACTGAGCCCAAGGCACAAGCAGGCAGCGCATCCTGCCGCAAGGTTCACCTGTGAATGTAGTCCGTCTTGGTATTGGGAAAGTCGTAGTTTATCACTGTCTGCACGCCCAGGAAATCCATTCCTCGAGCGAGCAGATCAGTGGCTATCAACACCCAGGTGGTGCCCTTCCGGAAGCTTGTGATGGCTGCAGCTCGCGCGGCCTGGCTCTGATCCGCATGTATTGAGTCCACATGTACACTCTCATACTTGAGCTCCGCATGTAGAGCCTTGGCCCGCTCCTTAGTTGACACAAACACCAGTATAGGGGGCCGGAAGCCTGCTGTCAGCATCTGCCGCAACGCTAGAATCTTTCCAGCTTCCTGCACAGGTGAGCCGCTTGACGCCTTCCAGTGTTGCACTCCTTATGCATTTCGTGATGACGTCATTGTCATAATTACGCGTACTTGCGTTGCATTTTCCCAGAAATTGTGTAATGGGGCAACACTTATGCCTCCACACCTGCTGTAACCTGTCATGCTAAGCAACATAGCGTTCCATGTGATGCTCATGGCCTGAGGTTCTCGATGAGCCCCGCACACACCACTGAGGCATAGGCTGACAGAGAACAATATGCAGAGGAATGCACACTCGTAGTGCCAACGTACCAAGTCACCACAGTGCCTGTGCTTGTGATGGAAATCAGCTGCAGAACAGAAGAGCGCAAGGCGCGGACAGGCAGTGGCAGTTGGTCGCACCTGCCCCACAAACAGTAGTGTCTGGTCAACGTTCAAAGATGACACGTTCTTTGCACCCACAACAATACTTGTGGGTGATTGCAGCACCGAGCCAGCGATCTGCTCCACCCAATCTGGGAGGGTGGCACTGAACAGGCATGTGCTCAGCTGTAGGCTCTTGGAGCATGCTGCATAGATGACATCCACCTGCTCCATGAAGCCCTTCCCTGCTTCCATCACCTTGTCTGCCTCATCTAATACCAACAGACGGACATGTGACAAGTCGACCTACACAAGACGCTGCACCTGCCTGCTGTTCTGCTTCATGACAAGCAGGCAAACACATTTGTATCACATTGGAAGAGTCAGACTGTTCTGCTTCACGACAAGCAGGTGAACACATCTGTATCACATTGGAAGAGTCAGACGTTTCATACCTTCTGTTCACGTAACATCTGAACTAGAAGCAAGGGCGTTGCGATGAGGATGTCAACCGCACTGAAGTTGGTGCCCGCTGCTGTGGACTTGGACAGCAAACTGCCACTGATTCCAGTGCCAGACATCAACAGTTTTAGCACCCTGTAACTCTGTGCTGCAAGTTCACGCGTTGGATTAATTACAACAATGCATGGTCCAGCTTTCTGCTCCGCTGCCCGTTGTCGGATTGACAGCAGCATTCCTGCACAGGTTCACTTTGAGGATCTCTTATGTATCACTTGAACCTGACCAGAAACACAACCGGAAACGTGGCGTGCACTCGTACCTGGCAACAGAAACGCGAGAGTTTTCCCACTTCCTGTGGGCGCAATGACGTACATGTCCTGTCCATCAAGAACTCCAGGCATGGCATACTGCTGCACAGTGGTTGGTTTTTGGAACCCACATTCAGCGATGTTTCGGAGAACATGCTTCCTGTGTTTGCTATCTGCCACAAAGGCATCGAAGTCCTTAACTGGGTTCACATTGTTGCCACCCGATACTTGAACAAACTCTTCAGCTTCACCTGAACAGTTACCACCACAGTGAGACACGAGCTGACCCTGCGCTGTGTCAGTGTCTTTGGCAGGAATGCACAGCCATGAGTGCAGTTGTGGTGGTTACCTGGTGGTGATGGCTTCAACGCCTGTTGTGCGGACTGGAGCTCAGCTGCTGGAGATGGCGTACTCTGCGCCTTTCTCTTCCACTTGGAGAGGTTACTGCCCCCAATTAGGACATCAAAAATGCTGTCGCTCATCTGTGATGTGTATTGCCGAGGGAGATGCTTCCAACACGGCTGCTGTTCCACCTTCTCTGGCAATCAACACATGAGCTCGCTAGGTTTATACAAGCAAGCACACTTGATAACATATTTCATGACAGGATGCATCGGGAAGATGCACTGCTGCAGCATCAGGTACCTGCCTCCAGTATCGCTGACATGCACTCGGAATGCGCCAGGGAAAGCGAAAAAGCGCGCAGTTGAATCCTGTTGCGCCTGTGTCTAATTTGTAGCACACCCCATCACGCTATCACTTGGAAAGTGGTACCATCCAATGCGTCCTATTTCAGAATTCTGCAGAACTGAGCGCCAGATGCATGACAGGGAGACTGAATCTCAGTTCCTGTCCCGTCCAAGCACACGCATCAGGAAGGTACGCGCATCGCTCATCCGTTTTACGGTCCACTGTGCGTGTAAAGCAAGAAGGTATCTCCTTGCATCATCAGACTCCAACTGGTTGTGAGCACAGCTGCTTTCTCACACCCAGCTTTGTGATTAGCAATGTCAGGCTCTCACCAAAATCAGGAGTACTTCCTCCAACAGCTGGAAGACGTAGAGAGGCTGGTATCAAACAAAGAGAAGGTGTGATGCACCTGATTAGCCTGTCCAAGCCAATCCAGCAGCAAAAGGGACTGAACATCTTCTGGCAGACAATAATGTCTGCTGTATGCGGGTTCATGTCTGTTTTGTGTATGCTGGGTCTTGTATTTCGTGTGAGATGCGGAGGTCTACAGGAAGTTTCTGCGACAGCAGACATGGTGAAAAAGCTGAAGCTTGAAGTGGAGGAAGCGAGGCTTGAACAGCAATCTAAACGAACTCGGAACGCAGTTCTGCAAGCAGCACGACAGAAGCAGGAGGCCGCAATGCAGACAGGCTCAGAGCGTTGCCATATCTTACGAGACCGTTGTCGCAGATTGGAGGACAGTTCAGTCTGTGTTGCTTACCACCAGGTGCAGGGCTGGTGCATTAAGATTGTGTTAACTACTAAAATGCTGGATACTAGCACACAGTTGAATGTGTCACCCGTTCATGTACATGCCAACAGGCAATGACAAGGAATGTGAAAAGACAACCCTCCCTCGAATAGCAAGACACAGTATCCGAAACAGCACCACGAACTGCACAGTAGCACCACCTATCGTTGTACACATTTCTGTTTCACATTGTGCACTTCTGAAGGCGCACAAGAAGGCAAAGGACAGAGTCGAAAGGATGCATCAGCTGTTGGAGGAAGAGCAAGAGTCCATGAAAGCTTTCACAGACACTGTTGATGGTCATGTGAATAGCAGGCAGCACAGATGCACCCGGTTAGAAGCCAAGCTGCACGCAGTTCGGCACTCTGTTGCTCAAGGAACACAGCAAATGCACGGCAAGCTGGAGGTAAGTGGATGTGCACACGCCTGAAAAGATTCGCTTGGCCTTCCTTCTACTGCGTAACAAAGGTTTTCAGAAGTAAGTGCAGCGCAAGTTCGGGCAGCTGGTGGAGTCTGCAGTATCCAGGGCACACGAGCTGCGCGGCATCATCGAGACACTGAAACGCCTGCAGCAAGATGAAGAGGCTGACAGCCCCAACACGGAAGCAGGGCACAAACCTGCTGACCACAATTTTGGGCAACAAGCAGGTGACACCCCTAACAATCAGACAGGGTGTGAGAGACATGCCGCGTCATGCATGGTGGAACAGTGCTGCCTTGGGCACATGCTGTTGATTGATGCATGATAATGCCCAATGCCTTGCATGGAGAAGATAGCCTGCATTTGAAAAGAGAGTGTTGTTGTTCTGTTGGTTGCAGTGTGCCGGGGCTCTCTCATCAGTAGTGCACAAGAGGATGGAGCGATCCTGCCCTGCAGTGTCCACTTTGGTGTCGGCAGTGAAGCAGCTACACAAGGTTGGTGACCAGGAGAGAAAGCGCGAGGCAGAAGAGATCCTGAAGAGAAGCAAGGCGCTGGCGTGTGCTCTTGAGGAGAAGCTTGCAGTGGTTGGTGATGTAGACTTGCAGCAAGCTGGCCAGAAGGCAGCGGGATCATGCCCCAAAACTGCTGCGAACACTTCCATGGCCTGTGAAGCCTCCCTGGGTAAGCAGCCGCAGAATACTGCCACAAGAACATCCAGTGACACAATGGTTGGGGATGCTTGCACAGGCTGCCTAAGTGACCTGAAGGACACCAATTTGTGGGATTTTGATGGTGGAGATGTCCAGCTGCAGTTGCCAGTGCATCAGCAGCTCCAGAAAGTACGTGGAACTTCATAGTGTGCTGAGTGTGACGCCACAGGGCCCTGTGCATACGACTGGGGATACATGTGGGTGGCACCCAGGCAGTGCTCCAGAAGCCAAGAGGCCTTGAGTATGATCAACGGCACACTACACATGTACAAAGCTGCTTCAGGTGTCAGATGAGGTTTCCAAGACGAGGGTTGCATTGGCCCAAGTTGCGCGTGAGAGAGCGCAAGCACGTGCTGAGGACCAGCAGCAACGTGCTGCACTGGAGGCACTGGAAAGGACCCTGAAGCGCAAAATATCTCAAATTAGTGATTTAAAGTTTGTACAGAGTTTGTCACTGGAAGACTAATCTGGCTCATGTGCAGCACCACTGTATACAGGTATTGGATTATGTGTTGTGTCTCAAAAATCTTCAGATATTTATTGATTGCACCACTTCTGGAAGCTGAGGGCGAATGTCCCATGGGGCCGCATGATCACCTCCTGGCAAACAGGCGCCGCATGCCACAAACTCTGCACGCTAGATCAATGCCACAGCAACCAGAACGCAGAACAGAGCTGGTTAGATGTGGTTCATTGCTCTCCATGACAACCAATCAGGTCCTGTTATCTGTGGGCTGTTACTGCTGTTGGACACCCCTTCACCACTCAATGTCGCTTGCAATTGCAAGCGCTTGTAATCAGATGCTCTGAGCAGCTAGTTGAGTCTGAAGAGGCGAGCAAAGAAGATAGGATGTCATTTCTGGCGGTGTTCTTGTGTTCTGATTCCCTTGCATCTTCCAAGAAGATGCTGGAATCTCCACCTCGCGAATCGTTCCATAACCTTCCTGGTTCACATGACATCCAGGGCGCTTAAAATATTCCAGCCCCACTCCTGATAACGCGTTATAACGAAATGAATGCACAGTTTATTACACGTAGGCACATTGCGACCTGCAGTTCTCGTGTTCGCTTCGACAATTGAAACACCATGCCCGCTTCTTCTCCCAACTCCGCACACGAAGTGCTAGATCGTATGGCGGAACACATTCGTAAGGGACAGTTTCAATCTGCTGCTGATTGTGGAAACGCGTTCCACGTTCCCTTGGCGCTCCCTGCAGCGGCAGTGTGCACACGCGATGTGCTGGGCAAAGGCACTGAGAGCGTGATTCACGCGGGGGTGCTGGATGGCGCGCCAGTTGCAATTAAGAAAGCCATTATTCGCACACCAGATGATTTGCGCCGCTACCGCAAGGAAATTGGAATCCTCTGCACACTGCAACACAGCAGCATCATCTCCCTGTTGGCAGCACATGCTGTGCCCCCCAACTACACAATGATCCTCCCAAGGTATACGGGAAGTGTCGAGGTATGATCCTGTTAATTTCAGCTGTGGTGCGTGGCTTGTGGGTTCCGATATCTGCAAGCAACAGAGTGATGGTGCGTATTCCGCGTCAAGGGTGTTACATAGCAGCCAATCCATCCTTGATATTCCCATTCGTACACTTCAACAAATAGTCCTAGCTTGCAAATTCATTGCCCAGATATGCAGGGGTTCTTACATGAGCGAGGCTGGAGACCCCCTATTGAAGAAGTCATGAGCATCGTTGAGAAGCTAGCGGCTGCAGTCGCAGCTGTCCATGCAGCGGGCCTAGTGCATCGTGATATCAAGCCAGGAAACATTCTTTTGAACGCAGAGGGTGACTGTGTTCTGGCTGACTTTGGCCTCGCAGAATCAGTGCAGGCACTGCACAGCTCCCAGAGAGCGGGGCCCACTGGGGGGTTCCATAAGCAGCGTGCGATTGGCACCCTGCAGTACCTTCCTCCAGAGGTGCTCATGAGCTGCTTGCACACGCAGGTGCTTGTCTTCATGCGCCATGAGCAGCTGTCCCATGACAGCAAGTGCCCTTCCCAGGCGAAGCTGTAGCAAGCCCTCGGACCAGCACAACTGCTGGCGGGCGGGCCCTGCCCTGTGCAGGGTATTCTCAGCAGCAACTTCTGAGATCTTGCGAAACTCATGGTTTCTGGGCGATGCATTGACACTCTGCATTGCACAAGCAGCGTTTAAAATGCACTTGCATTGTCCGTCACAGAACCTCATCTCGCATTTGATGCGCACCAGCTTCTGCTCCGTGCAACTGCCTTAAAGTATAGCAATATACATGTCTTTAAAGTAACGCTGCCCTGGCACCAACCTCTCTCACTTGCGCTCGTGAAGCGGGGGCCCGTGCAATGCAGGCGGCAGATGTGTACGCGCTGGCCATTACCCTGAACGAGATTGCCACAGCCACTCGGCCATACTCTGATTGCACCAAGGACAACCCCGCCTGTCACACAGTGCTCGACGCAAACTACTCAGATCTGGATCTACGAGCGGCGGTGGCAGCAGAGCAGCTGCGGCCGACCCTGCCCCCCTCCTACCCGCCCTCCTGGTCCCTCCTCATGCAGGCCTGCTGGCAGCCGAAGCCTGAAGACCGGCCCACATGCGCAGAAGTTGTGCAAGCGCTCGAGAGCATGTGCAAGGTGGAGGGCATCGAGGTGGCTGCAGGGGTGCCGCCGTCTGCGCTGCCTGCTGAGCCGCAGCGAGCTTGCAAGCCACCAGGGCACAGCAGCTGGGCTGATGTTGAAGATACAGCAGCAAGTTCCGCCTCAGAGGACACTGTTGATGTGGGCGTACCTGACTGGCAGGAGGCCGCTGTTGCGTCTTCGGTGCGGCGGCAAGTGCAGCCAGCGATGCTGTGTGGCTGCTACACTGACGTGGGCATGCGAGACCACATGGAGGACACGCATGTGATGGCCGTGCCGCTGCCTGGGTTGCAGCAGGTAAGTTTGTTGGCGGTGTTTGATGGCCACAGGGGTGCAGCAGCAGCACACAGCGCAGCGCATGCGCTGCCCGCCTTTCTCAGGGAGCAGTGGGGCGGCAGCGCGTCTGCAGGACACGCGCTTCGCGCAGCACTTGTGGACTGTGAGCAGCATGTGCTGAGGCAGGGGCGGCATGCATGGGAACAGCGCGCTGCTGCAGGGGCTGATGCGTGTGCGCGGCGGTGGCCAGGCTGCGCAGCCCTTGCGGCAGTGCAGTGCGGAGACGTACTGAGCTTTGCAAATGTCGGAGACTGCAGAGCTGTGATATGTAGGGGTGGGCAGGCGGTGCAGGTCACCCGCGACCACATTGTGGGTGATGCACGCGAGCTGCAGCGATTGCGCGAAGGGGGTGCCAAGCTGCGGCAGGGCCCTGACGGCGCCTGGCGGGTGGGGGATGCCCAGCTGCAAGTGTCACGAAGCCTTGGAGACGGGGATGTGAAGGGGCCTGGTGGCGTGAGTGCAGAGGCTGAGGTGAGCGCGGTGCAGCTGGATGCAACTGACGAGTTCCTCGTGATGGCCTCTGACGGCCTCTGGGATGTTGTTCCCAATGATGATGCCGTTGCAATTGTGCATGACACAGTCAAGAATCCGTCGATGGCTGCCAAGCGGCTTACCATGGAGGCGCTTGCGAGGGGGTCGCAGGACAACATCACAGTGCTGGTGTGCTTCTTCAAAGATCTTGGTTCCTTGGAGAGCATCTACAGAGATGGAAAGCAGAAGTACTCTGTGGCGCGGTCCTTCTATGGCAGCCGGGTAGAGGTGATGGCAGCTCTAGCAAAAGGCTGCGCGGCAGATGAGCTTGCTGAGCAGCTATAGTGGCGCGTGCAACGCGTTGTGTTTGTGGAGCCGTGTAACACTTCCTCAGGGCACCAACGTCTCTCGTGGACAGGTGTGGTGCAGCTCTGTGTACCTGCTCGTCACATGCTGGAGCAGGCTGTTGCTGCTCAAGTAGAAGCAGCGTGCAGAAGCAGCGACGCTCGCACTCCTGCAGTGCTTGTCGCGCGCCTGGTAGCTTTGGTCTGGGCCCAACTCCATCATCTTGCTGGGAGCACGCATTGTGCAGATCTTGCTCCTTCAATAGTCACTACTAACTGACTCGATTACAACTGAAAGGATGCGAAGACAACATGGCAATATTCACACTCTCTTGTTGCACGCAATCTAATGTGTGGCATGCAAGTTGCGGTGGTGCATGCCCCCTCCACTTCTCGATTTCAAACCAAAACTGCTCAACCAAGATCTACCATAAGCATCAGTACTGATGCAGAACGAAACCGATTCTACATGCAAGCGATCCTAGAAGCACGGCCTGGTGTAGGCAGCCGAGATCATCCTGCCCTGACACGACCAGCAGCCTCCTGCAGCTGAACCGAGCAGGTAAAATCATGTATCCCTTCAGGTAACTCACACGCTCGCATCATGACAAAATAGATTTCAGGGCCTCTTGGATGCGGGGGTGCTGGAAGCGGTAGCCCGCCTGCTGCGTCTTCTTCGGCAGCACACGCTGCCCATTCAGCACCGTCTCTGCACCCTCTGCCAGCAGCCCCTGCAACGCAAAGGCTGGAACTGGTATCCAGGACGGCTTCTTCATGATGGCAGAGATGCTCGCACACAGGTCCGTCATGCGCACAGGGTTCGGAGCGGTGCCGTTGTACACGCCGCTGTACTTCTCATTAGTGACCGCCTCCATAATGAGCCCCACCAGGTCGTCAATGTGCACCCAGCTCATCCACTGGCTGCCCGTCCCAAGAGGTCCGCCTGCATTGCACCAGCCCACAACTTGACGCACAAAACCGAGTCGTGTCAGAAATTCGGAACAATCAACTAAAAACAGTGGTGTGGTTTGCATTTGTGCGCTCCTGCAGTCGCCTAGTCGGCGCCACAACAGCCCCCACAGGGGAGGAGGCCCTGGTGGGCCGCAGCGAAGCAGCAGTGCGCACCGAGGAACATCTCGAACATGGGCAGCATCTTTGCAAGCGCGCCGCCCTCCGTGGACATCACAATGCCTGTGCGGATGAGGACCACCCGGGTCTCAGCCTTTGAAGCCTCTGCCTCCCAGTTCTGGCACACCTTGGAGAGGAAGTCGCCTCCTGGCGGGGACTCCTCGTCAAAGGTGGCACTCTCTGACACGCCGTAGAACCCCACTGCGCTTGAAGACACTAGCACCTGGCAGACACGCCTTGTATTAGACGGCCACGAGGATGTTGATGGCTTTCCCATCAATTGAGCGCACATGGGGGGGATCATACCTTGGGCCTGGAGGCCTCGGGAATGGCGTTGATGGCGTCCACAAGTGTCCGCGTGGTGCCCACCCGCGACTGCATAATCTGCTGCTTGACCTGCTCACTCCATCTGCACACGTCCCGGCAACCTCGCTCATCATGTTCTGGTGGTACACCAAAGCAATCGCCCCTTGCTTCATTCTTTGTTTGCAGCGGGGGGAGGCAGTGGTGGGGGGGGGAGGGCGCACCTTGTCGCGATAGGCTCGCCTGCAAGATTAACCACTGCATCCACGCCTGCGATCGCAGATTTCCATTCAGCAGGTTGGCAGAACTTGACTTTGGGGTTTGACAGCTTGCGTGCGGCGGAGGCGGCATCACGAGTCAGCACCACCACACTGTGGCCCCCGGCTGCCAGCCTCTCTGCCAGACGGGCCCCGATCAGCCCCGAGCCACCTGAATGATAAATTAGGGTTTTTGGAGAGCCTGCAAATTCCATTACTAGCCAAGCTTGGCTAAGTGCAGCGCCAGAACACGTCATAACCATGTGTGTCCACACACCACACACTGAGCACATGAGATGATGTGAGGGTAGTCCGGGGCACTAGAGACTGCCGACTGCATGCGAAGAAAACATATATAGTGTCATTAGTTGAGTATGCGCTGGGGTTGGGCGGCAGAAGCACTTCTGGCACGGAATGCTGGTCAACATATGGTATTGGAAACCTATCGACGTCATCCTGCAGGTCCATTGGCACACTACCGGACTGGAGAGGTGACGTACCACTGATAGCCACAGTTAATGCTCCACTGGCACCGTTGCTAGTCGCATTTGGAGGCTGACACAGCCGAGCTGGCGAGGATTTGCCTCTGCGGGTCCAAGCATGCGCAGCGGGCACACCTCCCTTGGCCCAGACGGCACGCGCATCCACATGCAAGCGAACCGAATCTGTACCTTGGATTCTATGAGAGCGCAGGCCGTAGCGGAAAGTATGCTGCTTCACGCCAACGCCGTGGCGTGCGGCTTGTGGCTGTACGGTGAGCATGTGTTCGGATCAGTGAGCCTGCGGTGCAAAGGATGAGCCCACCAAGCGAAAAGAGCCAGAAACAACTTGGAGTCAGGTGTTCAGGTTCGCTTATAGCATTATTCAATACACGCGGGTCCCATTCTGGCGATTGATCCGCAAGAAACCCAAAACTCACTCACAGCCTGGCCCTCCCTTGCCACGTGCAAACCATGTTCAATCAAGCGCGTTTCTATGGTCAATTTATTGGGGGACTATTCCACACTCGCTACGAGCTTCGGCCTTAGTGCCATCTGGCGGAGAAACACAAGGAAATCCACGAACTCGTCCCAATAAGTGTGGGCCCAAGACTAGGCTCGCGACTAACGCATGCTCTGCATCAATACACACAACCATCCCAAAGCAACGTGACAGGCACACTGCGCGGCACATGGCGCCCTTGGAGCTTGCCTTGCCAGAATCTGTGTTTCCGAACATGCGAGCACTGGACTGCGTTCTGTGCCAGTCTGTGCATGGCCTGTGAGACACAACAGCTTTGACCACCCATTTGAGCCCTTGTACTGGCCGTGCTCGTCTTTTTCATGCAGTGCCAACGCAGAAGCAAGACCAATGCTCTTCACCAACCGTGTAGGTAATAACGAGCTGATGCGGGAAGACGCGCACACTTTATCCTAGTTCTAGCACTCACTGTATGGGGGGATCTGCACGCAATACACATCCACAATCCAGAGCCTGAGTCACTGAAGCCTGCTCGGATGGCCCTTCTGCAGGCGGCCATTGTACGCACTCAGCTGTGCCATCAACCCCTGGCCCCTGCACAGTGATGATTTCACAGAGTCCCCCATGCACGCACACGCCAAGTGGCAGAGGGCGCTTCCCTGCAGAACTCCAACCCGCTCCCATCTACTGACGCGCTTGGGGGTCCACGGTGCACATCGCCCCTGCAGCATACTGTGGGCTGTGCATGCTGCTGACCTTTTCTGCAGGCCCCTTGTGTGCCATGCCCTCGCCCCTCCGCATGCGTGTCATTGCAGCCTGCGCTCTGTTCAACACCCAGCTTCTACACAAGGAGTGTGCTGCGCGCAACGCATGCCGTGCTTGATGCATGTGTGCTCGTGGGCACTGGGTGTTGGTGCTTCTGTGGAATTGCGAGCATACCCTGTGATACAGGCTGAGTGTATCGCAAGGCCCAGCTTCTGGCTGCGCTCTGATTCATGCTATGCCGATCCAGAATAACAGAGGATAACGATCGCGCGTGAATACGAAAAACTGTGGGTGGAGACCTGTGCGCAGAAGACATTGCATTGCATGAGTGTAGGTTCATGGCCATCTGCACACCTGAGACAATCCCAATGGGGGGTCACAAGGCCTGTTGCTTTTGCTGTACTTCAGTGTCCCGGGGTAGCATGCTGCGGCGAGATGCTGCTGTACATCACCTTGAGACTCTTTCAGGGCACAGACGTAACATGGGAACAGCAGCCCTAGCCGAAATGTTCACAGGCTACTTTCCCCCTACACACCCTGCCCATGTTCACATCCCTGTCTCCAGGCGGATGTGTACACTTGGGCAACTTCCACACTACAGATGCTCCCAAAGGGGGAAAATAAAAAAATCCCTCTTCTTGTGTCACGCGAGGCATCAGCAAAAGGATAGGCATGGAAACGCCCTTGCTAAACTAGGCACAGTGTTCGTTTGCGCGTAGTCACTGCAACTACAAACAAACGACAGTTTCTCGAAATCTCGATGCATGCTGCATCCCGATCAGCACTCGCGATCTGCAACGCTGCCCACAGCTCTAGTCGAAACACAACGAGGTTGAGCATTTTTCACTAGGTTGGTTCCTCATGCAGCTTGTTTCTGTTCCTGTGTAGTCCAGTAGACCACCTCTTCTCCCCGCTTTGTATTCCACAGCATCTGAGAGCGATCATCTTTCATGGCGCTCTGGTAGGAAATATATCTGTCTTTTTCACGTGTCACACACTGAAGTGGGCGCCAAGCAGCGCGCTGTTTCTAGTAGAGTCATGTACCCCGGTCACGAAAACCGGGGCCAGAGAGGCCAAGCTTCGATGGACCCAGTGCGCCAAGGAGTACGCTGGTTCAAACAGAGATCTGTACCTGAAAAGGTCGCCCTGGGCGCCGCTGGAGCGCTTCTGGTAGGTTCCTCCTTCTTGCGTTCTGTCTTCTCGAACAGCGTGCTCAGGTACAACGTGCGACCTCGTACAGCGCCAAGTGAGAAGAAGAGTACATGCAGACTCTAGGATTCTTGTATTACATCATCGAGGACCATGATACACTATTCATTCTGTCGGAGGGGTGCCATTTGGCCGGCTTGGGTATCCTCATCTACAAGCTGCAACAGAAGCAGAGCGCAGCAGGTGCGGAGCCCAGAACCAAAGCAGCATTTTGATATCTACATGTTTTGTTGCATCCAATGACAACGTGTGGGCTGCTTTGTTCAGCAAGTGCTTCATGTATACAGGTCTTTCACTTCGTACACAAGTTCTCACAGCTGTCTTCCTGGGAGTCCGCCTTGTCTGCAGGTAATTTATCGCACCCAATGATCTTGTAGGCTTTTGTCTGCTCCTTCATGTGTCCCTGTTTGCTGCTTTTTTTCTTTGTGCAAGATGATATAGGTTCAGGCAACAACCTGTGCAGTTTCATCATGGAGTATGACATCCACACAATTCTTGATCTTCTCACTCTGGCAGCAACATGTTGGGTCATCACGATGATTGTCACAAAGCTCAAGTCTACGTGGCAACAGGACAAGGATGTTCTGCTGGAGGCTTACATTGTGCGTGCCATCCTGTTCTCGCTGTGTGCTGTTGGTACATACAGCACCCAGCAAATACTTCCATTTACCTGGCACCGTCCTCAGCATGAGCCTGGCAGCCTGTCCCTATTGCGTTGCTATTACAACTCCCAGGTTACACACACCAGTGCTATTGTTGCCTTGATGTTGCATCTTCCATGCATAGTCCATGTCAGTGTGCTTCAGGCAGTGAGCATACGTAGACAAAATGTGTGTCAGAACACGCGCTGTACTGTCAATCACCTGCAGTTGTATGCGCTGGTGTTGGGCGACCATGCATGGTGCATGTGCTTGAAACTGAATCTGCAGTGGCGTGCAGCTGATACCATGTGCCATACTGGCGCTTATTTCGCATCCCAGAACTCGACACGCCTGGATCAACAGAGTGTTCTGGGCGTTCTGTGTGTATGTTGAGGCGGTGTCAGTGGCCCCTCAGGTGCTAATGATGCAGCGAAATCGAACTGTAGAGCGCTTCACGGGTCACTATGTCTTCTTCCTCGGCATGGCGCGCTTCTTCTCCTGCGCGCACTGGCTGCTGCAGATGGTGGATGAGCGCAACGCTCAGCTGTGGGCGGTATGCCTCTACTCATCTTGTTTGCGGCCACTCTTGCTTGCCGCACATCAGCTACTAGCGCTGCTAGATATGCCAAGTGCTGCCACATATGCCAATTGTGCTGCTCATGTTGCTCTACAATCTCCTAATGCCATGAGCATTCATCTGCTGTTGTGTATGTACGGTCCTCATGCACCAGACTGGCATTGCATTGCAGACCAGTGCTGTGCACCTGCTGCCGCATCATCTGTGCTGCTCTGGATTCTGGCCCTCTGAATCTGTCTCCTACTTGTTACCCTGCCGGCAACAGTGGCACAGAAGCTGAGGGCTTTAGTCTCAACGTGGTGTGCCTGCAGGCGATCGGTTCTGGGCTGTGGCCGGTGATGGTGCTGGTGTCTGAGGTGGTGCAAACTTTCATCCTGGCGGACTTCTGCTACTACTACATCAAGTCCTATGCAAGCGGAATAGACCTTGTGCAACTTCCTGCGGGCATCGTTTAGATCTAGTATGGGTTTGGGGAGGCTCTGAGGCCAGGCAGGGCATCAACATGTGTAAGGTTCACGATTTCTCGCACCTGTGCAGTTGCTGGTATTACCTTTGAAAGTGAATCAGCCCGTTGTGGCCATTCGCGTTTTACGAATGGCCACAAAGTTATATTCGAATTGAACCATCCACAGGAAGTTGAGACAGGGCTGGTCCCAGTGCCTTCATAATTTCCAGACACCCTTTATGTAAGAGCAGGCTGAGGATATGAGTCGGTAGAGTGAGGGTGCAATGATGGCTACCTCGTCTCAGCTCTCCGCCCTGGCCGCACCCTGTCTGCGTATGCATTGTTCTGAGAGTTTGCAACGCCCTGGCATGGTTGGCATGTGTGCACATTGCAACTGTGTGGCAATTGGTGGGAGGAGTGTGTGCAATGTGTACAGCGGCGGATGCACCAAACAGCTGCATCATTGTACAGTATCTCGAATACTTTTGGCGTGAGGCGTGAGTGGCCAGCCAAGCCCAGGGCGGGGGGACGGGCCATCGCCAGCCGCATAGCACAACATTGTTTTACTACAGTTTTGGTCTTTTTGTCCAGCACCAGTTGCCCGCAGAAAGCACAGTACATGGGAGATTATATTCCGCACTGTTGCTACCTGCGCTACGAAATGCAGGTTCATCAGACCATTTACTCTTCCCCTTGGGTGTAAGTCCACAACTGAGAATTGTGGTCATGTGATGGATGTTTGCCTGGTGGAGTACCAAATGCTGCCTGCCCTTCCAGGGTCTGCTGCGATGTCCCATTACCATTCTTCTCTGCCAAGGTGTGGTGTGCCCGTGCAAGAAGCAGCGTTGCTCTGATGAAGCCAGTGTGAGGGGCTATATCCCTGAACGTACAAGACTCTCAAGCGGCCACGATGCGCAGTAAAACCCTAGCGAAGACCTGTTCAAGACCCAGGAACAGAATGTGCTTCCATACTCCATGGGTTCGGGACATGATGCTGGCTTCTTCATGTGATGAATGTTCTGCAGTTCTAGCGCAGTTGCGGCTGCCTTGTGGAGTGAGCTCATTTCTTTCTTTTCTGTGGTTCCAGACCTGAACAGAAGGATGTGGGGAAGCTAGCATCCACTGCCTTCAGGAACTTCCTCAAATCAATGCTGGTTAGAGTGACACATCCGAGGCTGAATTTCCGAGCGTGACGTTGACCTTTAAATTTTTTTTCCAAGATCCAGTTGCATTGGGATATGCACGGCCACGTGTTCTGGATGGACCGTCAGAGATTCGGCAACACCGACCAAACTAGCCCAAGCTACGCAAGTGTCTGTGCATTGCGTACACAATGCCACACTCTTATTAATGCAGAAGTGAAAAGAAAGGCACACGCCACAGTCTGCACATCGCCGCTTCTGCCCTCGTCACAGCTGTCAGCTTTTTGCTGCTGCATCCTTCGCAAGACCCCAGAGGTTTCTAAGCTCCTAAACACAATGAAGGTCACTCTATCTCCACGATGCGGTGTGTCTCTGAATTCTGCTGATTATTGCTGCTTCCGAAGCAGTCCCCTACTGTGAAGGGGTCAGGGGACATCGCTTCGATGCATGTTGCGTACGTCGCATCCCGCGGTGGCGATCAAAATGTTTCTTTCTGTCAATTTTTGGTGGGAATACGGTCCGCCCGATGGATGCCGCTCCTGAATTACTCCTGTTCCGACGGCACTGCCGTCAATTCTCCCAAGATCTCGTGCTACAAAAACCCAGAGACTACAGTGTCCTGATGCTATATTGTGCGCATGTTGGTGCAAATTGTGTTATGAAACGTGTGACGTGATGCAGGGGCAATCCGGCAGGCTGTGCGGGCTTCGAAACCCAGCATCAGGCGATCCAGCGTCATGGCTCATGCTCAAGTTGACCAAGATCAAGCGATGCGGGAAGCAGAGGCTCGATGGGATGCTCAGGTGTCGTTTTTCACCTTTTTCGCCCTTGATCCAGTGTCTGGCCCATGTCATAGTCAAGGGCTCAGAGAGTCCACACCCCATTGCACATGAGCAACTCATACCAGACGATAACGGTACGTACAAAGTGATGCAGATACGTGAGGGAGTTGTTAAAAATGTGATGCCCAAGGATGTCAAGCAGTTCATGGAGGACGGTTGGACTATTCTGGACGTGAGGCCCCAGAGCGAGAGCAGGAAAGCACATGTGAAGGATGCAATCGAGGTTCCCCTGTTCTTCCCTGACACAAGCCTAGACCCCTCCTCGCTGCTGAAGCAGATGTCGGCCTTCGGCATGGGTGGCTGGTGGCTCGGTGGCACCCACATGGTGCCCAACGAGAACTTCATTGTGGACGTGCAGGCCAAGGTGTGACTACCTGAACATGATAGCATTGGGGAACTGTGTGCAGCTATGCCACGCGTGCAAGTCAAGACCACGGTGTCTCGCATTGCTGTGCAAGCCCATCCTCTCAGGTTTGAACATGCTGCGCCGCTGCGCACATGCACCCGCATGCAGCCAAGACGTTGTATCTGAATGGTTTGGCACCTAAACGAGAGCCTGTCATCTGAAAACTGGTGGCTGGCTGTGCACTTACACACTGGCTGTGGTGCAGGTACCAAAGGATGCCAAGGTGGTGGTGACCTGCCAAAAGGGCCTGCGCTCCCTGGCCGCTGCAGAGCAGCTGTCTAAGGCAGGCTACAAGAATCTGGGATGGATCAACGGTGGCCTAGACAACTCCCAAGCTGGAGATGTTCCCACCCGCGACGGCACCGATGTGCGCTATGCAGGCATCGGTGGTGTCTCGTCTCTCATCGGGTGGACTGAGGTCCAGCAGGAAAACGCGGGTCCCATGGGAGGCTTCAAGGGCGTGCTCACAATCGTATGCGCCCCCCCCACTGCGGCTTTGTTTGTGTACAGCAGGCTGCTCTGTGCGTTTGTGCACAGCATGCCTGGAGATTAGACTGAACACGTGCATAACGAATGTCTCAGGAATGGAAATGTCATCGACGTGTTTCATCGACGTGTTTCACTTAGTGCCAGCACTACGCAGAAGTTGTGCTTGCACCAGCTGAACGGGCTTTCCCCTGTGCAATGGAGTGGAAGCGTCGAGTTGCAAGTCTGACCAGCAGGACGGTGATGTGCAGGTGGGAGTGATCGTGCTGCTGGACCTCATTGTGCTAGGATACGAGCAGGTCCAGTACATGCAGGGCAAGACTCCTTTCCAATGAAGCCTACGTCATGGAGTTCAGGTTGCAGGGTACTCGAGCATCCGTGAAGCATGTGGGTGATGCTGTGTGTGTACACAGGTTTCAGTAAGTGCTGGTGTCATGTTTTCAGCCGCGTGGTACATACATGCTTTTTGGTTGTGATGCGCGGTTAAAGAGGCATTCAGCCTGTAAGAATCAGCAGAGCCCGAAATTTTTACACACGTTAGGGTCGTTCCCTAGATGCCTGAATAACGTACTTGGTGTGCCTCGTGCGTTTTCTAGGCCTCGTCTGTGCAGGGTGTGCCAGGTGTGTACAACCATGTAACTGAATTGTCCAGTACTGGCACACATGCCGTTCCCATTAAGGCACGTTTTGCTGCGTCTTCGTGCACTACCATGAACGAACTGCACCGTTCAAAGTCTAATGTCTGAGTTCGGACAGTCCGAGATTGTGTCAGCATGGAAGTGACTCCAGATACAAGAAGAGGAAGACTCGTCATAGACTGCAGGGATTACAATCTTTCTAGGCAATGGGTGGTATCGTTACGCAAAGTGGTGAATCCTCTGATGTGGGATGTGTGCGAGCTCGAGCTTATGGATAAACATGCAAAATTCATTTGGGCATGCTTCAGTTTCCTCCAGCCTTTGAAAACCTATGGGAGGAAGGCCACTTATGATGGGACACGGGATATCATGGGACAGAGGAACTCGTCGGAATGTATCGATACGATCTGCAGATGATGCATTGTGACCGACGCATGCGTACGCATAGCGATGATGCGGTCGCCTTTCCTGTAATTAAATCAATCATAATTGGACCACCTCATGAGGTCTCAAACAAACTGGGGCACGAAGAACAATATCGTGCACATGTGGCCAGTGTCAATTGACAGGTGGTTACTGCCGCACAGCGTGACCGACAGTCGGACGAAAGCTTCCACTATTGGGAATGCACACATGATGCAAATGGATTCATGATGCTTCCAACTGTGGTTCTGGAACTGGTTCTATGCGGGTTGGTTGGTCAATATCCATGTGTTCCTGTTCGAGGAAGCGCGATTCACAACTGAGTCATTCCAGCTTGCGATTCCATATAGAAGGCAATTGTCAACACGAAACCAAATTCTATACCAATGAGCTACCAGCTACTAGATTCGATATTTGGGCCGTCCTTGTTTGTTGCTTCCGTCCTGAGATATCGTGTTGGACCACCGCGTGTGCACGTCTTTGAGCACACCTGTCTGTTACACCAGCCCGATCTGTAGCATATTTATCGTTGTCTGTCTTTCGTGGCTGTGAGGTAGGGATGCGCGGTGCGCGTGGTTCAGCACAGACGGTGGAAACGGGATGATCGCAGAGAATCCAGCGAACGGAAGCACAGCAATCATGAAAGGGGTTCATGAAGTGCTAGGTGACCCAGCTTGCCGGTTAGCATATGGCACGTACAGGTTCACGGTGCGGTCTGCATAGTACCTGAGTTAAGTGAAACTTCTCGTCGTAGATCTGCTGACCACATTGGGCAGTCAAGCTGTCTCCCATATACTGAAATTTGAGGAGCGAATGAATGCATGCGTTTGTAGCCGAGCTGTTGCACTTTGCGAACTGCCATGCCTGTGCCGGTGCCCCGAGCGTCGCCGCACCTGTCTGTGCTGTCCTCGCGCGGGAGCCCTGCCAACTCGTAAAATGTGAACATGTATGTAGAGGAACATGCTTTGGCTACCGGCCTCTCTATGTCAGCTCGCCCGGTTTGCGGTGCGTCGGGAAGTCCCCTGCGGATTCTTGGAGCGGCAGGGATTGTATGAAAAGGCTCGGCCGGCTAAGAACCCACTCATGTGGTTTCACGCCAACTCTGCAGGTGCGATCGCTGGTGCTTCTTGCTCCGTGCGGAACAATTGATGGTGGACTAGTGGCCCACAACTGGTTGTACCCCACAGCGGGCCTCTTACTCCAGCCTTCAAGTCCCATTCTACTATGTAGGTGAGTGTGTTTTGTGCTTACCGTTGATCCACAGAGTTGTGGTGGAGTACAACGAGAAGGTGCTTATCCTGGTGACTGTGCGGTCTGAGGATGCTCTGGAGCTACTTCAAAGCTCCCTTCCAGACAGAGTGTTGCTGCTCAGAGCTCCACACGACACACCATTTGCGGTGACCCGGTTCTTGGAGCATTGGCGGCCTTGTATTGGAGTGATGATGTCTGCATGGCTGGCTCCTAATCTGGTGGTAATGTCTGCACAGGTATGCTACCAGTACATGATGCACATAAGTATTTAGTTGTTCATCGAGCAACTTTAGAAACCTGAACATCTGGAGTCAGTGGTTCCCGGGTGCAGGCTGGCATTCCTCTAGCATTGATGGATGGGTCCATTCCCACACATATCTTCCACTTCTGGCACCATAGGCGACCCATGCGTACTCTATGGCGTGCCATGGCGTCATGCTTTCAGCTTATCATTCCCCATTCAGACATTGAGGTCGGTCGCTTCCGACTGATGGGGGCATCACTCAGCCAGATGCCGGGTTGGTGCAACGACCTCTCATATGCATGCTCACTGTCAGCACCGGTTGCCAATCTGTGGCAGCCTCCAGCTGCCCAGATCAACGCCTTGGAGAACCTGCTGGCAAACCGGTGGGCATGGATGGCCTGCCATGTATACCCCAGCGACGAACCCCAGCTGCAACATGTGCACATGCAACTCCGAGCCGAGTTCCCATCCCTTCTAACCCTGTATATTTACCACGGTTCTGATACTGGAGGGAGCCTGGCTGCAGAGTGGGCTGCTGCTGGCATCCCGACTGTGTGCTCATCGAGCATGCCATCATCACGTGCGCATCCCCTTCCTCCGCACACAAACCGCGCTGAGCGTCTTGTCAGAGGGATCATGCAAAGTATTTGTCGTTTTGCCTGCTGCAGTGGTTTACATTCTGACCCCTGATCTCGATGATGTGTGTGGGAGCGCAATTGTGTTCCTGATTATGGAATGCACTGTGTTGTGTGTGCAGTGGATGGCGTGGAAGTTTTGATAGTGGACACTCCATGGTTGGCGCCACTGTTGATGCACATCTGTGAGATTGTGTTCATCGGCAGCATGCACTTCCCAGGCGAGCAGAACTACATGATGGTTGCTCAAGCAGCAGTGGCGAGCTGTGCAGTAGTCGCGTCCTCATCAGTCATGGCGCATGTCCAGCTTGCTCAAGAGCTTAACAACGCAGCAGTGAATGCGGCAGAAGATGCTGCCCACGCAGTGCGCACAGCAGGTGGGCTGCGAACTGCCGCCTGCCGCCTCCCTGCAGTTCCCAGAATACAGGTCGTTGCATACCAGAGTATATGCCTGTACGTGTTTGCAGGGTTCGATACAGACGCTGTGACGCCCTGGAATGCAGCCCAGAATGCAAGCCAGACACCCCACTCCACAGGGCCGCGAATGCGGGGTTCGCCCTCAACGGCTGCGGTATCAGACGGTGCAGCAGAAATTCTGGAAGTGACTGCAGAGGAGCAGGTGTCGCCTTCTGCATGGGCACATGGCCGCCCTAGCACTGCCTCCAGGCAGATTGTGTTTTCGCGGGAGGCGCTCAGCAATTCAGACTCCATCAGCATCTCCTCCCCATTGGCTGCAGATGCATCACGTGTGAGTGGCAGCATCCGCGTCGCACGCCGTGAGACACAGGACAGCACTGCTCGTGCCAGCACCACCGATGTGCTTGCGCTGGACGCTGATGAGGTGCTGTCCACAGGGTGCAGCACGCCTGTGGCCGGGCAGGCCCCTCCACCTCAGCGCCTCGCAGAGCATCGCAGCAGTTCCAGTCTTGTGCTGCCTCCATCGGGCAGCATTGCTAGCGCCTCTGAGCGCACGCCGTTGCGCCCCATGACAGTGCGCACCGCTGCTTGCTTGAAATGCCTCTGCGCCCTGCTGGTTGCACATGTGGTATCTTATTCTTTGTTGACATCTCCAGGACGCTAGCTTGCGCAGTCCGTAGCAGTGGCGGCAGGGTGTGCTTGCACGGGTTTCCTGCCACCATCCGTTCTGGAGTGGAGCTCCTGCCAGAGCAGCTATGTCTGTGTGTGACAGAAGATTGTGCTGTGCAGCGGTCACCGGCGCAGCCCACCACCCCTCCGCAGCACGGCGTTGCAGATGGAACAGGGGTCCATGCCACGCCACCAATAATGCCCATTGGCCTGCCGCTGTCCCGCAGCCCCCCTCTGCGCGTGCGGCCATTCCCGAACCCAGCTGGTGACATGTCTCCCACCTCCAGCAGCTGTTCCACCCCTTTCTGCAGCAGCACGCCATCTTCTTTGCATGTCTCCGTGCTGCACCCGAACATGTTAGCGCGCACGCCCGCCCCCCCCTCCGAGTCTGTTAGCAGCACGCTCTCTCCAGAAGGCACCTCCGCCACACCTTGCAAGGCAAGCGACGAGTCCTGCCTTGCAGTGGCCACGCCGTCGCCGCTGCCCTGCATGTTGTGCCCTCCATGGATGGATTCCTTTGAATCTCCTCGTGGTGCTGTCTTGTCCCCCCCGATGCCCTCCGCTGCTGCAGTCGGAGAGTCCTGCAAGACGTCGTCACCCTTCGGGGCCCTTCCATTGGGTTGTGGGCCAGCTCCAGTGGTTGCAGCGCATGTCATGCGGGCAGGCGGCAGCCATGCTGTTGACCTCCTGTCTCCGCAGTCTGCCTTGGACTATTTCCCACCGCCGCAAGTGCAGGCCCAAAATCTAGCTCTGCCTTTCGCCGAAGACAGCCTTCGGCATCTCCACGGAGGCGAAGGCGATTCAGGTGCTGTACTGGCCACATCGAGTCTGTCGCAGCCTGCCGCAGTTGCTGCCGGCAAGGATGCGTGCACGGAGAGCCATGTGGCCCGCAACATGATTGGCAGCGACCGCCCTCTGTCGCGCCCAGCCACCGCAGGCAGCGCAGCAACCGTGGCACCAGTGGCAAGTGTGCAAGTTCCGGAGGGGCGGTGCAGCCCTGTGTACAGCTTGCCGTGTGACGCCTCTGTGCCTGCGCTGTCCAACAGTGTGCCTGCGACAGTGCGCTCGCAGGGAGACGTCTCCAGCTCCGCCCGCCATTTCCCAACAGACTGCTGTGCGCGGGAGGCGCCACGCGCAGGCAATCGCGATGAAGTGGCTGTGGCGCCTGTCGTGCCTGCACCTGCTGGCCTGCACCGCATCCGCCTGCAGCGCGCCCGCTCTCCGGACACCACCGAAGTTGGTAGGAGTATAGATGCTACAGAACCTGGCCATGGGGATGGGTGCAGTGATGCTGGCGCTGCTACGGATCTGTGGGCCGGCGTGTCTCCCTTCATGAGTGCCCGAACACAGGCTTCGCCTCCTGCCTGTGGTGGCTTGAGTATGGGACCTGATTCTCACACCGCTGACCACGACCGCCAAGCTGGCTGGCAGGACACCTCAGATGATACCTCAACAAGTTTACCCGCCAGAGGTGCTCCCTCTTCTCCCTGTGCCTCTGCTGCTCGATTGAGCAGTGGGAATCAGTGCATGCATGCAAGAATGTTTGGTGGAGTGACCACTAGGAACGATAAGCTGTGTGTGCAGGGCGATTGACTGTGAGGCGCGCGATGTTACGATACAGCAGCAACTATTTGCTGTCCGCGATGCACCTTCCCCAGCATCCTGAAGGCCCCGCGGTCATGCTTCTCAGTCAGGCTGATGCACTCTTTGAAACGATCAGCACACTGTTCCGGGAACCCGTTATGAGACAGTCCCGTGGATATGTGGCTGTTCAGGCAGCAGCCCGCCTCTCTGGCAGTTTGGTTTCCACCATCTGGGACGTACTAGATGGCAGTGTACTGGAGCCCGCTCTCCTGTCGTTTGAGGGCCAAGGGGCAGAAGCGTTCTAGACCTGATATGTTGCAATCGGAGAGTTGTCTTTGAGCTGTGTGGAATATGGCAGGCAGTTGCAACCGTGCTTGCAGTGCCAATTCATGTATGCTAGTGATCGTATTCTGGAGGGCTACAACATCTCTCAGCAATCGAAAAGTAAGGCCACTGTCGCATATGCATGTGGCAACAGCAATGAGGTGCCAACACACAGCACACGGCTATCCACATCGAGCTGTATCTGTGTCAGCTGCTGTATTAATGCAGAACCTCTCAACTACTCGAACGCCCATTCCTGTGACGCTTCCTGAAGCGGAATCCCTTCCCAGTGCCACTCGCCAGGAACTGTCGTGCAATAGAAGATTTTCTTCTGACAGTCGGTTGTGCGCAGGGAAAGCTCGGTTTATTGCTGCATCGTATTCGCCATCTTCTTGTCAACAGGACGGTTGACTCTCCACATGTCACCATGCACATGTTTCGACTCTGTACAATGCATGCATGTGAACACCCCTCACCGCACCTGCGTGTACACATCAGTGATCACCAGTGAGACTTAGTTAAATAGAACAATCCTGAATATTTAGGGCTTTTACTTATGTGGATGATCTGACAAATGAAGCGACACTGGTGATCACTGGTACACATGGTTGCACCTCGATGTGTTTGCGCCCTTGGCAGCTCTCCTCTGTGTTCGCATCATAGGGGACATGAAGATACTTGAGTAGGACGTTCAGGCTGTGGGCTCCCTTGATTACAGTGTGCCTATACAGTAGTTTTGCATCTGTGACCACTCTGCGCTGGCTTTGTTCGGCACACCGCCTGCTCTGCTGCACACAGCAGTGCGCGGCTACGCACGGTGCCCAATTCCATAGTGACTGGCAAGCGATTGCTAACGATTCTGGCGATGTCCGGAACCGTGGTGATGTGCATGCGCTTGTGATTGCATTGCGTGCTATTGGAGATGTTGGCATCACTCACCCCTTGCGGGATCCCTTTGGTGTGGTTCCCCTTGCGGGATTCCGCTCCTTTATTCTGTCCCTGGCATCCTACCGCTCTCTCGCCCTTCAGCTGCCTCTTTCGCTTTTCGTTGCATCTCTTGCTGCCCCCATGTTCCATTGTGAGGGACATCTTGCTGCTTTGGCACACATGTACATTCTTTCTGAGGGACCGTTTGCTGTCGGTCGCTTGCCCACCCACAGCCCTTGGGGCGCAGGGCGCTCATTATGTCGGAGAGTGTGTGAGGGTTGTTCTGTTCGGGGGGGGGGGATGCGATGTGGAGGTGGGAGCAGGAGGGTTAGAGTTGTCGACCAACAGACATGCAGACCCTGCGCTGCAATTGCTTTCAGCCACGTTGAGAGTGTTTCGTCCTTGAGCGCATGCGCCTCTGTGCAGAACGTGCCGGTCCGAAGTTTCTGATACTTCGTGGGAACTCGTTGTTGCTTATCACAGTGCCTATCAGTGATGTCTGAGACATATACCGCATTTGAAGTGGCTTCGGCAAAGGCATGGTGAGCTCGAGCATGCGGTACTAGACACAGAATTCATGGCCAGCAGCTTGTACACCAGCATTTCAATTCGTCACGTAAAGAAATGTAAAGGCGCCGTGACATGTTTTGGAACGTATAGGTATATATGGGATAGGGCTCGTCAGTTCACGCGCGCGAAGATTCGGTCTGGTCGCTGAAGGCCAAACTTGTCGTCTCACACGTATTGAGACCATTACTGAAGTGATTGATCCAGATGAAGCATTGTTCGCATGCTGCGATCACCCACATCGCGAGCGCGACGCACACACCGTTATCAGGTCAGGTGACAGTATGCGCGGTTTAAACGCGTTGGTGTGTAATCTACGGCCCATGCAACACAATGTGCATTGACCACCGTTATTTGTATTCTCATCCTTTATGTTCTCAAATGCTTCAAGTGTGCGCTGCCCTAGCAACTTTGATGTCATATTAGACTGCTCTTCGTGTCCTGCAACAACTGGAGCTATCTGCAGCTGCGTGAACAGTTGGCTGGGCGCAGTCGCGCGCTTTTGTGTCCTGCCACAACTTACACGCTTGGATATTTGACGGTGATGAGAAGTACCATCCTTTCTGCAGTACCTCGTTCGTTGGTGTTCGTTTGCACTGAGCTTGCAGAGACCTTCATATAAGCTATGAATCGCCTTCATATAACACTATGAGCTCCGAACGAATTCTACAAAAGGATCTTTACGGATTTCCTGTGAACGTCACGAGGGAGGAGCAGGGCCAGAGATTGAGGTGCTACAAGAAGAGCCTGAAGAGGCAAGCTCGTGACTGGGCCTTCGAAACAGCTCATCGTCATATCCCGGTATCCGTCGGCCATGAAGATATGAAAAGGAGATGCCGAAAGGTGTGCTCATGATAGGTGGGATGCATGTGGTGTTGTGCAAACGCGCAAGAGTATACCGTTTCAGAGTTGACCGTTTGCGCAGGGCATTCCAACAGAACTACGCCCATTCGTATGGATGGAGATATCTGGTGCCTCGCAGAAGAAGGCAATGTATGCGTCGTCTTACTTTGTATCCACGGCAACTTCCAGGCCTGAAGGAGAACCACACGAGGGCCATCTGAAGCAGATCGACCTGGACGTGCCCCGCACGTTTCCAGAGCACGCATTTTTCAAGAGCCACCAAGGTCAGCGTGCACTCACTATGACACTTCGTGCCATCGCTGTGCACATGCCAGAAGTTGGCTACTGCCAGAGCCTCAACTATGTAGCCGGATTGCTCCTTCTTGTCCTCGACCATGACCCAGAGGACGCCTTCTGGGTTCTTGTTGTTCTCATCGAGGGTATGTCCCCTTGTAACGCGTGAATCGACTGGAAACATCAGCACATGTTGCTGTTAGCAGAACCATGGGCCTGAAATCGTCCATATGTAGCAGGTATATTGCTGCTACATCTCTCCGTGCTGGAACCTGCACACCGATTGAAATTCACACTCTTTTCTGTTGCACCTGAACCACATCACACGGTAAAGGGCTTTCCAGGAAGTGGCACATCGCCTCATGATCGTGTATGCAGACAAGCTGGTGCCCGGCACATATGACAGCGGCATCTCAGGTTGCCTGCGGGAGGTGCGTGTGCTGGAGCGCCTGCTGCAGAGGAAGATGCCTGCCATCAGCAAGCATCTGCGCAAACGGGATGTGGACCTCATCGCAGTCACGCCGCAGTGGTTCCTCTCCCTGTTCGCACAAGACTTCCCCTTTGAGGTGTGTGCAGCCATTTCTTAGACTGCGACCGCGAAGCATGCCGTGTCATTTTGTTGCCAGCAACGCCCCGTTGGCCCCTGTTGCTGCGCCTGTTGCTGCGGTTGCATAGCACTACGAACAATGCCAATACTTCATTGTTCTGTGAGGTGTATTGGGCCCTGCAGAGGTTAATGCGACTGCAGTGTAATTGCTCACCACCTCCCTTGAAGCACACGTCATGAATCAGGGGCTGAGTGCAGACAGTCGTGCGGGTGTTTGATGCTCTGCTCTTCGAGGGCAGCAAGATCCTGCATCGTGTGGCCCTGGCCATGTTCAAGCTCACAGAGCCGCGACTGCTGCAAGCCTCAGACACAATGGCGGTGGCCCTGTCTTTGCGCAGTGCTACTCAGCACATGCATGACCGAGACTTCATCATGCGCACTGCATTGCGGAGGGTGGGCTCCCTACCGCAGGCGACCATCGACCAGCTGCGTGCATCACAGCAGCCTGACAGCCTGCTCTCCAATCTGCTCTCCCGCATCACTGCACGCAAGCCTGCCAAGCCTGTCCCCTGGAACTCAATGGTGAGCTGTGCCTGTCTCCCTGGCTGCTCCTGCACCGTCTCCTGTGTCTGCTTTGGTGGGGGGTGGGGCATCTGTGGTTGTCTGCGTGACCCAGCACCTGCAGCAGGCAGCAAGTGAGACCATGCGTGCACCTGCAGGGAAACACAGTGTTTACGGATGGCAGTCCAATAGGCGACGACGCGCGCGACAGCTTGCTCGGCCCCGGTGAGAGTTCGAGCCTCCGGCCAGACATGGGCATGCCCTCTCGCAGGCACAGCAGCTCCGGCCTGCGCATCACGCAGCAGCCTGCCCCCCTCGACCGCCGTAGCATGGACGCGCCCGCGCCTGTGGACCTCCTGGCGTCCATGGGAGGCATTGGGCTGCTGGACACGAACGCAGACATCAGCTCCGTGGCGACGTCGCCGCGGTCAATGCACCACGGCCACACCATACTGCACAGCTCCATTGATAGCCAGGACCCCCGCAACGCGCAGCTCATGCAGGTGCAGGCTGTGCTGGACCACGCAAGCATCCGCCGTGAGATGGAGTTCACTCACAACGAGGCCTTCAACTTCACCAAGGTCAAGGTGGTGAAGGTGGCAGAGGCCGCCAAGCTGTCAGTGCACTCGCCGTTGCTGGGCGGTGGCGTGAGGCTGGAGGAGGAGGGTCCACAGGAAGAGGACGCTGCGGTGCGCTCGCGTGGCGAGGGCAGCAACGGAGATCTGCAGATGGCAGGCCTGCCGCCCGCCGCGCAGCTCTCTGACGACTCTGATGCCACGTCCCGGCGCCCTCAACGAGCACTGAGCATGCACGGAGACGTGCGCGCGCTGCTGGCCGCTGCAGATGAGCGTGCAGCCGCCGGTGCGGCGCGCACATCCGCCATGGATCGCTCCTCGGCAGGCACTGGAGGGACAGAGGGGTCGCCGATAACGGTAAAACTGCCGTACCCCCCTAGCCACAACTGCCCTGGCGACAGCTGCAGCGTGTGTGGGCACACCGACTACGAGGGCGCTGGTGTGTGCGCCATGCTGAGGGAGGCAGCAGGGTCGGGTGTGGCGGAGGGTGGCGAGCAGTGCGCGAGGAAGGGCGGGGCTGTGGCGGAGGCTGCGCGCTCAGGGTCTAGTTCCATGATAGCTCCGCACCTGCCTGTGGCGGCGCAAATGCAGTTTGTGCCTGCGGTCGCGCAGGAGGCCGCTGTGGCACACCCCTTGGCGGCCCTGCAGCTCTCTGACTTCGAGCTCGACTTTCAGAACTTCAAGCAGCCGCAGCGCTCGCAGGAAGTGCGTGGCCAGGCCGTGCCCATGCCTGGCCTTGCCGGTGCACAGTCTGGGATTGGCAAGCACCCTCGGTTTGCACAGACCAACGCCACACAACATGTGCATAGCGGCGGCGGCATTCAGCGGATGGATGGCTTGATGCCGGGCGCAGCAGCCGCGGGTGGCTCCCAGCGGCCTCAGCAGCCCTCTACAATGCCGGCACAGAGCACTTATGCTGTTGTGAGTGCTTCTAGACTGTTCCAGACAGTGACACCCGGTGAGCCGCCGACGTCCACACGCTCAGCCAGTGGCTCACAGCCGCCACATCGCAGCGTGCAGCCCGCCAGGCCAGGGCCCCGTACAGCAAGCGCACAGGTGGGTTCGCGCGAGGCCGCCCCCGAGGCGCAGGCGGGTCGCGCAGCCGCCCCTGACAGAGGGGACTCAGGCGCCACGATGCCCCACAATGCTTACTGCTCTGGCATGTTCCCGACGCCTCTGTTAGGCGGTGGTGGTGGGGGGGCGGCGGTTCCAGCGCACCGTGTGGGCGGCGGCCTGAGGCCAGGTGTGGTGCATGGCTTGATGCCCATCGAGATGTTAGGTGCACCAGCAGAACCACTCCCAGGCATGTCACCAGCGCATCTCCCGGCAGAAGCAGCGCCCGCTGCGGCGCGGCCAGCAGGTGCACGCCCTCCGCACGACTCCAGCAGGCTGGCCCCTGTGCCTCCCTGGTCAAACAGCGTAAGCCTACCTCCTAGCACACGTATGCATGGTAGAATATCAGATAGCTTGTTCAGTCACGGATACCAGAGTGGCGCCACGCCGCGGTCAGGGCTGTCGGACGTATGGTACACCGCACAAGAGTGGCCTGAAGGGGAGGCATCGGGGATAGGGTCTGTTGGCAGCCATCCAAGCTCACTGGCGAGCAGCCAGCCTGGCCAGTGCGGGTTCCCTTTGCGGATGTGCAACTGATTCATCTGATTAGAGTATACTTGTTTGCAAACATGCGTGGATGCAAGTGGTTAGTCAGCGAGTTGGTTACGGCCTACTGTGTACAGTAGATAGATGAGCGTAGCAGCTTCCGAAGCTAATTCCAACATTTGAACATGCTCAATGCGCGGTGTCGAGCGCTTCACTTCGTTGTTGTCCCGGCTCGGCTCCACAACTTACAGACAACAGCCCTGGGGCGCCGACTGTCGAACGCAAGCGTCAATCAGCTTGCCCAGAACAGCATGGGCGCAGCTGCTTCTTATCGCTAGGATTGTTCTGACACTCGGACTATTTCATCTCGCTGAAGGCAGACGAAATGTTCAAACTCCATAGAACCTACAACACACCCCGAGCGTGGCAAGCCGAAGCCGCCTCACTTGGCGGGCAAAGCTCGCCAGTGAAGCTAGAGCCTCCCAGCGGTCAATTCTAGTTGAGACGCACAATGATCAACTCATGGGCAGGACTGGCATAAATTCGTTACATTCTGCATGCAGCAATGTGCTTAGCGTGCACTGCAACAGCCTCAGTCCGACACAATGACATCCACAGCATTTCGTGAGCATCGCTGACTAGGATCACTGAAATAAAGAACTGAACACACACACGTCTCAGCACCTTGCTGCAATGGAACTAATCTCATGTAGCTTACGCCCCCACCCACCACTACTCTTCAACCTTGCTTGCCAAGCTCAACTTTCTTCATCATCTTCACCGCACTGAAGCTGATGCCGTCGATGATACCACAGACTGTGAACACGCCACCGATGATGGCGCACAGCGTCGTCAAGAAGTGGTACCACTGCCTTGGCTTCTCTTTCACCAGGACCTGCAAAGTTCGTATGTGCTGTTGCGAAGTCTGGCCCATTTCTGTGCGCACTGAACATGCACAGCATACAAAGGAGGTATTCGGTGGCAGACTGTATACCCTGCAAGTAACATGGGGCGGGCGGGGGTCTCCATCCACACCATGGGCATGCGGGCGGCAGCACCGACAGCAGGGCGCACCTGCATGGCGCTCGTCTGGAACGTGAACTTGGCGGCAGGCACGCTCGCAACCTCTGAGATGTAGCTGTGCGAGTGCACGGTGTACTCGTAGGCATCGTACGATGCGTACGCGCCGCCCCCGGTGGGCTCCAGGGCGGTCTTCACCAGCTGCAGGTAGTGCTCGTGCGTGGTTTCAGGGGTGGAGCTCATGAACGCCTGCTTGGCAAGCTTGTCAGCCCACTCACGAGAGAGACCGCCAGGGTGCAGGCGCGCAAGTGTCTTGAGGCGGCGCGGGGAGGGCCGGTTGCCGAACGTGAACTCGCTGACGATGTGCGAGACGTCGATGTCGGTGCCCGCAAACGAGAAGCCGTCCTGCTTCATGTGGAAGTGCATCGTGCCCGGCACCTTCTTCACTAGCACAAACCCTGTCATCTGCACACCAGCACACCGCTGAGCCGCTGTTGCCGCACACCCGCTCAAGCAGCAGCCCGCTCACTGGCACCCCCCTCAAACCACGGCCTCAGATTGCACCCTCGCAAAGCTGCGCTAGATTCGAAACCAAACTGTGCACGGCACCATGCCAAAGAAAAACAAGGTTGTTGTGCAGGTGCCTCCGGGGGGAACAGCTGCAGTGAGCAGTGGGGAGGAGGGGCTGCTGGGTTACAGCGGCGCACCATGCAGCCTTGCCCGAGAGTCATGCGGCGGGTGTCAGTGGAGCGCGCGGCGGGCTGGCCTGCCGACTGCACCACCTTGTCCACAAACGCGCTGAGCGCGCTCTGCGTGCGGTCGCCGCGGTATGCCTCATGTTCATGGAAGCCATGCACGACGATGTCATCTGAGCCTTTGCGGTACACCCTGATGGAGGGGAACCCTGTGATCATCTGCTCCTGGCACAGCTTCTGCACCACCACCACCACCACATGGTCAGCGTCCAGAGCGCCCACACTGCTTCGTGCCTCACTGCTAGTCAAGAAGTTGCGCGCTGCTGCAGGAGCAGCTACGCACACACAAGCACGAAGGCCATGTGCCATGTGAATGCACCATCAAGCACACAGCAGCTCAAGGACGAAACGCATGTTGCTACATTCAAGAAACTGCGCACGGGGGTTAGGGGGTTAGGGGGGGCGCACTACTTCCACGGTGCAGTCCACCTTGCCGACACGGATGCGGCCGTCAGAGGTGGGGTACGTGGAGTGTGCGTACTGCATGACGGCCTCCCAGGTGGGGGCGAGGCGCTGGCACCAGGGGCACCACGGCGCGTAGTAGTTGACGATGAGGATCGGGTAGCGCCGCTGTGCGAAGCGGAACTGCGCCTCGGACATCGATGCTGTGTAGTTGGTGTTGGCCAGCGTGTCATCGTCATGCTGCACCTCACACCCCCACCTCACTCAGCTGCTGCTGTCTCATATGCATGCACAGGCGCACGCCTGCTGACACGAGCAATGCATGTGGGCACACACATGTGGCACCCTGCGCATGCACTTGTGATGATGCATGACGGGGCAGCACAGCTGCACACAGGGGGCACGATCAGAGCGCCCAGGGCACACCTCGTCATACTTGGGCATGGGCAGGCTCTCATCACGGACAGAGGACCCCAAGGACTGCATCTCCGCAGTGATGGGCATCTTGCGCGCGGTCTTGCTGAGGTTGATCTTCTTCTGCACCACAGCCCCCAGCAATGAATTTACAAAACGCATATTGCGAGACAGCTGCAGGCAAAACATAACTGCGTTATCCCCATTGACCCATCCATCCTTCACAGCAGTGAGCAGAGGGGAGCCTGGGAAGTGCCAGAATGAGGGTAACACATGCCGGCGGGATTTCCGCCGAAATCGCAACATTCTGTCAAAGTACCGAAGGAAACGAAGGGAGGCTGCAGGAATTCCCGCCCAATCTGCCTGTACACGGCTGGATACAACTAGACATGCATATACAAACGGCGCGGGTTCCCACTGACTGGACAGCTGCCCTGCAGTGGGAACCCCGTAACAACATGTTGGGCCTGTAGAGGCCTGGTTGGAACGCACCGAGCCAAGGGAATCGCTCACGTCCAGCGTCACGTGCTCGCAGGACATGCGCACGAAACTGCACACACTCGTGATGGCAAGTTGTGGCACAGATCAGTGGATGACTGCACAAAACAAGTGGTACGCTGAATGAAGCACATATGGCGCACCTGATGTTGAAGTTTATGCGCAGCAGGTCATCCTTCGGGCTGCTGTCTATGACAAGTTGGGTGTCTGTCTTGGTGGCAATGAAGCCTGTGAACTCCTGCACGCACACCAGAGATTTCAAGCCAGGAGCTTGTTCAGAACTGTTAATCTTGGGTACGAGCTGATGGATTCACGGGGATCGTCACGCCCTTGAACCGGGCCAGTATGCTGAAGGTCTGCAAAATCTGAGCCGGGCACGGGCGCCTCTAGGGGGGTAAGCAGGTCAGGAGAGCGCACCATGATCAGAAGCAGGAATATAACTACGGTCGCAACCATAGATAGAGACCCTCCTGTCAGTGTGGCCTCTGTGAGGTCCCTGCATGCAAGATGTGCACTGCGGCTTGCACTAGTACATTGCTCCCGGAGGACAGAACACGCCGACAACGAAACATAAGAGTATTCTACACAACTATGTCCTGCTTTAGCAGAATCGCTATCGCAGTGCGCGGCTCTGTTGCAAGGCTTCGATCAGCCAGAGGGATGCACGCACGACGGGAGTTTGCGGAAGAAGTCCACGCTCTTCAATTTGGCAAAGGGCTTCATGTTGGACAATTGGTTGGGGAGTGAGATACAACACTGCAGATATATGATTCACCCAACCAAGCTCTGTTCCAAGACGGCTCGTCAGACTCACAGCTCACTGACCCACATCAGTAGGCGAAATGCACAGCAACTCTGCGACGTTCGATCAACCCGGCGACCAGGACACGCGGCTCAAGCCGAAACTCCCAGACCTTCATTACCAACCGAAACTCCCAGACCAGTTCTACACCGCGTGTGACCGTCAGTATTCCGCCAGTATGTAGTAAGAGCCTGGGCCATTGCCTGCAGATCAATGTCGTATGTGACCCGTGCATGTGTGCTGTTCATGTGTGGCCAGAAGATGCCGGGAATGCCGAAAATCGGACTCGAAGTGGACGCGGCAGTGCTATCACGCGGCAGTGCTACCAGTCATAGAGAACCAGTTCAGTTCATGTTTCAAGTTCATATTTCAGACGAAGCATTCTCTACCAGGTACGTCCCGAGAGGATTGGTAATTGTACACCAGTCTCATGGTAAGTCATGTCTCGAATCTGGCGCACAAGCTTGAGAATGAGGGTTACAGGTCGAGCAAGCGCTCACGTGCAACATGCAACGTATTCTGGGAGCTCGTCAGCAAATTCTCCCATATTCCTTCAGAAAACTATTGAGCTGGGCACGACATCCGGTGTGAGGAAGCCTGTCTATAGCTAGATACTCTCATCTGTTCACCCAATGTTGCAGACCAACAGGAAACTGGAAATGTTGCAGGCTCCAGCGTTATTGACATCACACAGCATGTGAACGACTTCCTGGACGTTCGTCACAGCTCCGGAGAACGGCTGGCAGTGAGTGGAATTGCCTCTGTCACATCACAGCACACCACCACTGCCATTACAGTCAACGAGTATGAAGTCCGCCTTGTTGAAGACTTACGCCTGTGGCTAAATAGACAGGCGTCTGCTGCGGACATGTACCTGCACAATGACTTGGATGTGAGGGACTTGCCAGGTGTGTTGCAGCGCACCCTGATGGAAAAAAAGTGCCCATCAACGGCACTGATGACTGTGTTTCTGCTGCAGCCAGACATCAGCGCAGAGACCCCTGCCAAGGAGCTTACTGCGGTTTCCATACCCGTGCGTGTATGTGCAGAGGGTTGGACTGGCACCGCAGCGGAGTGGATCGCACAAGAGCCGCAAAATGCACACTCTCATCTGCAGTCAATGCTGCTGGGAAACTCAGAATCGTTTTCTGTTCAGAGGTCAGAGCTTCAGCTGGGGCGGTGGCAAAGCGTCATGCTGGTAGATTTGGATGGCCCAAGGACCAGGTCAGTGATGCTGAGTTTTGTCGGTGTCATCAGCCCTGAATAGTTGCCCGAGGTGGCTCAATTTTAGCTTGTCCTTGCATATTTTTGCAAGGGCTTTCAACAGTGCGCAGCAACTTCAGGCAACAGCACAGCCAGAGCTACTTCAGGCTGTGCACTTCCTGCCTGCTGCCCGACAGAGAGGACCACGCGAAATTGCGTGCTTTGTGCCTGTTCCAGTAACATTGCTCTAAGGAGCAGCCTTGAGAAGGAGTGTAAGAGAACAGTGCGGCAGTTCATGAACTCGTAGATGACCGAATAGAAAGCCTTGTAGATGACCAGATGAAAAATGTCCTTCCTAGACATTTCTCCACAACTGGCATGCATGCTGTCACCGGTGAATCACCTTTGTTGCTGGCAGAGCCAGGAAATATCTAGGCAATCATGCGCAAGAAATATCTTGCACATGATTGCGATATGTCGAGAAGTTAAGCCGTATCTCGATGTGTACAGCTGCATTACCTCACAGTACTCCCTGCTGTTGATGGCGCATTGCATGGACGACTCAATTGTGACACATAGACACATAGATAACTGGATCCAATGAATGTGCAATGCAAACCGTATCGCAATTTCACAGACAATCGTCTAGGCTGCCCGCACATCTTCCACTTCCACGCCCTTTCTTCTCGTACGCGATTAAGCGCAGGATGTTTGCACGCCCACAATGTTTAAAGTCTCTAGAAATTTTCGGCTGGCACAGTGTGCGGAACGCTCTGCTTGGTAACAGTAAGCCTCAGAACGAAGGCATGGAAGCTCTAGCTGGGCTGTGTCACGAAACTATTGGTTTCGAGCAGCAGACTGTGGACTCGGAGTTGGAAAATCGTCTTGTGGATCTCTTAGGTACGATCCATAATAGCAGCGCCCTGCTGACGACATTGCAAGCCTGAGCTGTTTCACATGCAGGGCAGGTGTCGCTCTCGTCTCTAGGCTTCCCTGAGGAAGTGGTACAGCAGGTGCGGTCAAGTATATTTGATGATTGAACATTCTGACTGTGAATGAGGTGTGCACACTTGCTGCTGCGCACTTTCAAGACTGCTCTGTGTGTGCAGCCGGAGCTGGCAGTTCCCATGATGGGTTCCTCCAGGTATCCGTCCTTCACACACCATGACTTCCACACTATAATGATGTTACTCCAAGCATGCCCGACTTTCAAGGTTGCTCTGTTGGCCTGTCCAACCCACAGCTAGAGCCCATGCAGGGTGTCATACATGCACCTAGCGGACAAGCCAGGCCACTATTCCATCGGGATTTTCCTCTTCCGCGATGGAGCTAATCTGCCTCTGCATGACCATGTGCGCATGTCAGTGTACTCCAGGTGCACCCTCCTCTGCCTCACCTTCGCCAGCTGCGCAGCGCTTCTGGTCACCCACCTGCGACATAGGGACTGCACACAGAGATCCGTGCAGGTTGCTGTTTGGGAAGATTCACATCCAGAGCTTCGATTGGTTGGAGGCTCCCCCGACGAAATCTGAAGACACTGCTGCCGCACAGTGCATACAATCCATGGAGCTCGGCAGCGGCCACATTGCGAGCTTGTACCCTGAAGAAGGCAACGTGCACGCTTTCCAAGCACTCACACCTGCCGCAGTACTCGATGTCCTCATCCCTGGCTACACAGGGGGTGCGCTTGCTGTAGGCTCGAGAGTGTGATTCATGGCGCAGTGGCAGCCTGCTGCTTGTTTCCGCAGTGCTCCTGGTCCTATAGCTTTGTCAACTGGAACCTATTTTGAGTATGCTCATGTGCCATGGAGCTCGAGCTGCAGACTGTCAAGCATGCGTGAAAACCTACCTGGGTTGTTGGAATGCCTTGGAACGATGCTGGGAAGTTACATTTGCAGGCAGGCAGTGCAAGTACTATGAACTCTGCGAGAAGCCGACTTTGCAAGACGGTCGCTATGTTTGCTCTCTCCGGGAGGCCGAGCATCTGGCTCCAAGTGTACTGTCCACTCCGTATTTGGGACACTGCACGTCACAGCCGGGATAGCCATCTTGCATCAATGCTTTTTGTGCAGGGTATTATTTTCCGTCAATTGTAGTCACACGAGGGATTCGCTGATGAGCCTGTAACTGATAAGAACTTGTATGTGCCGGTGTGCACTGCAGTGCATGGGAATCTAAACTACCCCTCCATATGGAGGGGTAGTTTGGACATGGATCCATATCCAAACGGGGTAGGTTGACAGTGATACATTCACTGCAACAGATCATAAAGGCTGGTGCTCCTCTTTCAGTTTCTCTTTGCATGCTAGCTCTCGCGTCGTCCTCTGCGCCTGGCATGCGCGCGGAGGTGGTGTCAACTGGCCCCACTTGTTCTGCAGCGCATCGCCTGTGATCACACTCATGGCCCTCACTTCAGACGATCTCAATTATCTGATCTTCCAGTATCTCATGGAATCAGGTAAGGGGTGGCTTTGCTTTGACTGGATACGCGCTTGTATAACGCTGCGTGTCACACAGTTCATAGCGTGCAGGCTACGGTCACTCCGCTTTCGTGTTTGGCAACGAAAGTTTAGCAAAGGATGCCCAGGTCGCGCCAGGAGAATTTTCTCCCAGCAGTCTCGTTGACATCGTACAGAAGGGCATTCAGTACAAGGAGCTACAAACCAGACTGGCAGCGAACGGTTCAGCTCTCCGTGCGTACACGGCAGCAGAGCTCCTGCGTTCTAAAGATCCTAGTGACTTAATCAAAGCGGCAGCTTCGCCGGCCAATCCTGCAGCGAGCACACCCTCAGCTAGACCTCGGTTTACAGATCACAAGGGCCATGTGTACTCCCTGGCTTGGCATCCTTCAGAAATGCTGCTTGCTTCCGGAGCTGCAGATAGCTCAGGACGGATATATCATGTTGGGGACAACCCCAAAGCACTGAAATCGTGTGACTTACTGCCACACAGTGTGCCAGGGAACAGCCTGACAGCTGATGTGACAGGCATTAGCTGGTCCCCAAAGGGCTACAGACTGGCGTCAGTTACTTCAGATGGGCACATGCGCATCTGGGGCAGGAACGGTGCGCATGCCCAGCTGCTTGTGCTGTGTCAACCAAGTGTTATGTTTTGTACTCACAAGTCCATCATGACAGATGGCCACTGTGCAGCCAACAAGCAGCATGTATACTGCAGGTTGTCTCCACATGTGTACAGCCGATCTGCCTCCTCTGCAAGGCGTTCGATTCAGCCCTGGCGGCGAGTACATCGCAGCACACGCCGCAGCTGCAGGGCTGGTTGCAGTGTGGCATGCGTCCACAGGGGTGCTTGCATCAGATGTGCACCGGCACCATGGCGCCATTCTGTCGCTGTGCTGGCTCTCAGATGACAGCTTCGCCACTTGTGGGCAGGACGGCGCCGTGCACATCAACCGTGTGCAGCAGCTGCCGCCTGCATCCTCCGCGGGCGCCTCCAGGCAGCCCCGCGCCATGAACGTCCGAGGGGATCCAGAAGCCGTAGAGAACGGCATGCTCCAGTGCCATGTAACGGTGGCGTGGGAGCGGAACATGCATGTGCATCATGGGCATGTGAACGAAGTGTGTGCCACAGCAGATGGCGGCTGGCTAGCGGCCGCCTGCGATGATGGCACTGTGTGCACGTGGCGTATGGTGTGATGCTTCCACTACATGCATGCATTTCAGTGGGTACTGTAGGCTGGTCACATGTACTGCATGGTGCGCGGCGCAGGGGCTCGCTCTGCACAGGCAGCTGTGTGCCCACCTGACATGCTTCATTCGTGCAACAGTTTGTGCTGCGCATGGCTTGGCTGCTGCGCTCTAGGGACGACATCACAGAGTCATTTGTACCTAGTGGCATGCGTTCGATGACATGCGAGCCATGGGGTGTGCAGCAGGGAGCAGGAGAGGAGGTTGGCGAGCCGTGCCTGCTGCAGGACCCTGCGCTGGCGCCGCTGCAGCTTGGCCACAAGGCCGCCGTGCACAGCGCTCGCTTCTGGCAAGCTCCTCCAAAGGCCTGCCCAAAGGAGGGCGACCGCAAGGCTGAGCTTGGCGGAGGAAGTGACGCCAGTGGGACCTCCCCTCATCTGCTCGCAACGTGCTCTGGCACTGTGAAAAGTGGCAGGGGGGCCTCCAAGGCGCCCGGGACTGAGGCAACAATCAAGATCTGGGATGTCTCGCGCGGCAAGCTTGTGAGAACGCTGATGCCGCATGAGGGCGCCAAGCAGGCTCACGCTGTGCGCTGGGCCCCAGACGGGCGGCATGTCACATGCTCCATGTTCGTGCCGTTCCTGTGCGTGTGGTGCGTGCGCACTGGGCAGGCAGTCATGCATGTAGATATGGGTGCGGACGTCAGCTCCGTCGAGTGGAGCCATGATGGGGCCTGGCTGGCTGTGGGCATGGCACACGGGGTCATTGAATTGGTGCCCTTCAGTCAATAGCACAGGACTATGTGAGAGGCTGGCGGTGTGCACGTTTTGTTTGGGAGCTGTGCGCAGGCCGGCCTTGCCTTGCCCCTGTCTTCATGTTGCTGTCTTCGCTTCCTGAACTACAATGTTTCAAACTGGAAGTAAGCTCGAAACTGGATGCTGGTGTTCCCGTTCCTGCATAGCATTGTTGAGGCCATATTGGAAGAAATAATACCCATAGATTGATCTCTGGCAGAGTGCTCCCAAGTGGGAGTGCAGTAACTGATTCCTGACTCATCAGCTGTGCAGATGTGCTGTTCGTCATATGCATGCACTCTGGCCTGTGGCACCGCTCACTAGGACCGGCACATGGCTCTGCAGCAGCGGCTCTGCCTGGGCAGAGCAACATCCAGGCTCTCGAGAGGCATGCTGAGGAGGCACAGGTGCGAGCAAGCCTGGCACGCAGTGCAGTCTGGACGCAAGTGCCTTGGCCGCAGTGTCGTAGTTCACCCATGCATGAGGCTGTGTTGCGCACGCACACTCGCTGGTGAAGAGCTTGCCCTTGCAACGATGTGAAGGAGTGTTTGTGCCCACACCTAAGCTTACATGCCACTTTGTATGGAAATTACCCTTGCGCGAGTCCGACTGTTCACATGCACGAGCTCGTTCCATGCCGACAAAGAAAGAGTCTTTCATTCAAGGCTGCATATCGAATGATTTACACATGTGAATGCAGAGATCTGCATGCGACATCGCTGAAGTTCTAGCACAGATGTGGTGCGGCAGCGCACTGCAAAAATCAATGCCAGTGACCAAAAAGGAACGAATATCGAAACATCAGCTCTAATCTAGCGCGAATACCGCAAAATAAATCTTGCACAGCCATCCAAGACACCTTACACAATGACAAGCCGCCTCGTGTGTCACATAGGCGTCTCGAGGCCGCCCCGCCGGCAATCCAGCAGGACACAGTGCATGGAGCTGTGTGCGGGCTGTTTCCTAGATGTCGGCAGGGCAGCAACCAACAGTGCGTGTTCACGCAATCGGCAGCTTCTTGTGTGTGTAAGTCACGCCCGTGTCCTTCGCCACCACCTGGCCCTGCCCGCGCAGCAGGTACCGCGTAGTCAGCAGCCCCTCCACGCCCACCGGCCCCCGCGCATGGATTCTGCTGGTAGAGATTCCCACTTCTGCGCCCAGACCAAACCTGCAACCAGCCACGATCTCTCAAGCTGTGCCGGTCAGCGCCACGCAGGCGCTTGGTGTGAGGGAGTGTGCGTCGATCGAGTTGTGCCGCACCTGAAGCCATCCGAAAACCGTGTGCTGCAATTCCTCAGCACGCAAGCAGAGTCCACTTGCTTCAAGAACGCCTCCGCGGTAGTGTCATTCGTGGTGCAGATGGCCTGCAAACACCGCCGCCCTCTCACACTCACAAAGAGAAGCAATCCTGCATACCCAGCACACATGCAAGAGCACCAGCCATCGACCGCGCGCACCTCAGTGTGGCCGGAGCCGTATTTGTGGATCTTTTCGATGGATTCCTCCATGGAGTCCACAAGGTCCACCGTGACGTCTGGAGTGCCGTACTCGTGCCTCACGCTGGGGGCCTCAGGAGCGCCCAGCAGCTGCATGGTGGCCTCCGTGCCGTACACCGTGGCCCCCGCCTCCCGCAGAGCGCTCTGCAGCTGGAAGATGCCTCCCGACTTCTCATGGCTGCGATGCACCAGGATCTTCTCCACAGCGTTGCAGGCTGCTGGGTAGTCCACCTTGGCATCCACGCAGATCTGGCACGCCTGCACGCCAGCCGCCTCAGCCCCTTTCCACTCACCCTGCCTAAAGTGGCGTTCACACACGGCTCACACACTGTATCAAATATCCCCCAGAGCATGCTGCAGCCGTGAGGCTCGTGCGCCACCTCTCACCATGCATATGACTCTCAGCTACGTTATAGGGTCAGAGGAGGTCAGGGCGGCGCACCTGCGCAAGGTCGACCTCCTCGTCCACGTAGATGTGGCAGATGCCATCAGCATGCCCAAGCACGGGGATGCTGGTGTGGCTCTGAATGTAGGACACCAGCTGGTTGGAGCCGCGGGGCACCACAAGGTCGATGTCGTCCTTCAGCTTCAGCAGCTCGTCGATCTCTGATCGCGACGTCACGAGGCCGATGAGGCTGCCCTCGCACGCAGGCGCCAGGCAGGACGTGATGATGCTGTGCAGGCATGCATTGCTGTGCGCGGCCTCCTTGCCGCCCTTCAGCAGGAGCCCGTTGCCGGAGCGGATAGCGAGCGAGGCGATCTGCGGCAGCGCATCAGGCCTCGCCTCAAAGATGATGAGCACCACTCCGATCGGAGATGTCACCTTGGTGAGCTCCAGGCCCTGCACGCCGCCGCAGGCCTTCAGTGCCAAGCTTGTGGCATGCATGCGTGCTTGTGGTCGCTCCCAGGTCTGATCTGGCGCCCCAAATACGCTGTGTATGCTGCGTGCAGATACTGTGCGCAGCTTCTGGGGTGCAGGTGCAGGCATGCCCCACCTGAGGGCGTGCCTTAGTGATCAGCGCTCAGCGCGCCGCATGTGGCACTCCACGAGGACTAGAGGTGAACTCAGTCGAAGATGAGCAGCGTGACTGAGGCACCGTGCGATGGGGAAGCAGCACCTGTGCCAGCTCGGTGCGCGAGAGCGTGTGGCCGATGGGCTCATCCGAGTTTGCGAGCTGCCGGATGCCCTCGGCCAGCTGCTGCACCTTCTTTGGCCTGAGCACCAGCCGCTGCAGCATGTTGTTGTCGATGACGCCAGTGGCGGCCACCACGTCCTTCTGGTTCGCGGCCATGATCTCATCGATGCGGGCCTCCAGGGCGTCTGCTATGCGCCGCAGCACCGCCGCCCGCTGCTCGCTGGGCACGGCAGCCAGCAGACGGGACTGCTCGCGCGCCGCCCTGGCCATGTCCTCCGGCTTCGTTGACGCCGCCACCACCGCCGCACCCGTCCCCCCCTCCACATGCTTGGACTGCTCGTCCTTCATCGCGATGGCCTCGGCGAACATCATGTTGAACAGCGTCCCCACCTGCATGCATGCTCCTAGCGTGAGAACGCCTCCCTGCCCGCCCCCTCGCGCCCTTCCATCAGCTGCATGCAAGGAACTACACCCACTGCCATTCCCCCAGAGGCTGCCGCACACACATCGCACATGACCAGCGCAGGCGCCGCACCTTCTCGCCCTCAATGACCTTCACCAGGTTCTCAGGGTGCTTGCCGTTCATGATGACCACAGTGGCCCCGGACTCTGCACCGAACCAGGCTGCGCGGATCTTGCTGGCCATGCCCCCCCGCCCGTGTTTCGAGTTCTCCCCGAACTCGATAATGCTGTTGTGCAGCTTCGGGCACCACACATCAATGAGCTTGGAGCTGCTCTGGTTTGGGGGCCCCGTGTACACACCATCAACGTCCGTCATCAGCACCACCAGGTCCGCGTGCAGCTGGTGCGCCAACTTGGCTGCAAGGCCGTCATTATCCGTAAACACTGTATCCGTCTCGTCCTGCATCCACATGCATCTTCTGCTGGTGAGCCCGACATGCTATGGCGCGGCAGCAGACAAAGGGGAGCTGCAGTGGCACCAGGGGGGGCGGAGCGCACAGTGGAGGAGATGGAGTCGTTCTCGTTGATGACAGGCACCACGTTCATGCGCAGCAGGTTGTCCACGGTGAGGTTGAGGTGCTTCTTGAAGTCGTCGTTCTTGAAGTCGCGGCTGGTGACCAGGAATTGCGAGCACTGCATGTCCATCATCTGGAACAGCGAGTCGTACAGCGCCATGAGCCCCGACTGCCCTGCGGCTGCGGCAGCACGGGCCTGCAGGGAGGACAGGCCCAGCATCTGCATCTCCAGAGGGGACGAGTTCAAGACCTGCTGGAACCGCAGCTTTTGCCGGCCCACTGCTGTGGCACCAGAGGTCACCAAGATGACCTGCTTGCCTGTGCGGACCAGATGCTCTAAGGACTCCACAAGGGCTCCAAGACGCCCCAGCGCCAGTCTTTGGTCCTTGTCGCGGGTGACCACTGATGTGCCAACCTGCACGAGGAATTGAATTCACTTTAAAAGAACGTTTGGACGCTGCAGGCTGCGCAGTGCGTTGTTTGGACGTTGTCAGTGCCGCGGTGTTTGTGCACAAGCACAGCAGCATACTGAGCGGTGCATGCAACAGTACAGTTCACGTCAATCATCTAGAACAAACCTTAACAATCACTCTGTTTGCTTGATAGCAGGGCACTCGCATGGGATCGATGTTCGCCAGCATCTCCTGGTCAGCTGGTGACAGCTTGGGCAGGCCAACGTTCGAGAAGCTCATGGAGCGCGCTGCAAGCATGATCGCTCAGTTGATAGCATCAAGGCATTCACAGGGGTCTACTGCAACAGTTTGCGGCTGGGACGCAGAACTAGCACCAGGAATTCAGGCTTGTGACTATGTGTTTACGTAGTTGCGCTGAAGTTGGGCCCTGCGCAGTTCACCAGGCCACACTCAAACTGGCAGTGCATATTCATGATGATACGGATGGACTCGTACGCATCGTCTGCTCAGCTTGCGCCATGCTGACCCACAGGTATCCTGGGGTGTGGCTATGTCCGGCCTGGAATGTAATGGACTCACTCTCTGCGCGCACAGGTACACTTCGAGCGCGAACAACAACTTCATGAGTAAGTTTGCGGACAGAAGGCTATGGGAAAGCGCCCAGAATAGTGCGGAGCTAAGTGCAGTGCCAGCGCAGCAGATGTGCTTGATCGTAGCGCGCTCTCTGCGAAGGGGCTCGGTCAATCCTCGAGATTTTGAGGGAACAGCGTCTCACAACGATAGGTGTGAGAATCGAAAATCCAGAAACGCATGATACTCGTCACATTGAGCGATGTGGCCTGAAACATGGCGCCGCATTCTCTAGCTCCTAGACGACGATTCCCTGGTGCCACACCTGTGAACAAGCCGCGATCCTGTGGCCTTGAACTAAGAGAGGGTCGATAGCTTGATTTCGCCGATAGTGTTTCCCGGACAGCAGCGGCAGTAACACTCGTGTGTGGAGGATGAAGCAGTGAAGTTCAAGATCATGGAGGAAAGTGCACACAAAGCCTGGCCACAATTAAACGACCTTGATTTTGAAATGACCTACAATTCTTTGCCGCGCAAAGTGCTCGTCTTGTCCTCTGTACAATATTTCTAATGTGAGCCGAAGCACGACCATCCAAGTGTACCTTCCCAAGAAACCTAGCACGCAGTAGCATCCGTGTGGCACAGCCAGTGGGAATCTCATTCCAATATTTTACGAGTGATTCAGGATTTTTGGTGACGGTGAGCCCCAGCACAGTTCTGCGCAGTTGGCCGCGTTCAATGTCCTGACTAACCTTCGAGAATATTCTAAATCATGAGGTCATGTTCCGAGTCAGCACCGTCCCACAGGTGCAACTGGCGGCGGTCACTGCTTCTTCTTCAGAGCAGCAGATGCACATGAGCAGACTGCGGGGCCCCACCCTGCCACTTGCCATGCTCGGATCTATCACCTCCTGTGCTTTTGGGAGCTGCTGGGGTTTTGGTCTTGTCGGTGCCCCCACTGGACTACATATTCTTTGCATGTAACCCCGGCACTCAACTTGCTCCACAATGAGGCCTCATGCGGCCAAAAATGAGAAAACGCAATCAGCATGCAGGAAGCCAAAGCAGGACAGCGTGACAACTGCTATTGCATGATTTCCGCCACTTTGGCGCTGAGGCCGAAGCTCAAAATGAGTATGGCGCAGTCCCCAAATTTTTTGTTTATTTATTTTACATGGCAGCGTGCCTGCCAATAGTTGGGTTCACAGGCAAGCACAGGAGCGAGCCGCTAGTGGGCCCGCCACCAGCCCGCTTGGCCTCCTTTGGTGAGCACACACACCGCCTACAGACATGGGTGCACGGTTCAGGTATATTTGATCACTGAATGCTACGAGCTGGGAAGGGCCCTGCAGCGGGCGCGATCCTCCAACACATGCTGACCTGCAACCAGAGTGCACCAAGCCACCCATCTGCGGCAGCCGGCGGCAAGGCTCAGAGAGTGAACAGCAAAGCAAAGCAGCATACATGGGTGCGTATACCGCAGCACAGCACACGAGCGCGCAACAAGGCAGCCTGTGGCACCCTCAACAGGTGCACTGCGCCTCTGCTGTGGGGCTGATTCTGATAGTGCCGTGCAGCCGACTGGAGTGTGAGTAGGGCTCTTAATTAGGATGTCTAGGAGGTCGATTAACCATTGATTAGTTAGGCGCTAATCAATCTTTAATTTGCAAAGGGCCAAAAACAATGATGACAGGTTAATAAGTGGTCCTAATCAATACCTGAGTGTGTCGTTTTCGAATTGATTACAGGTTGATTATTAATTAGTACCGACCCTTATAGGCACCCTTAGACAGGAAATTTCCCTTATGTTTTGGTTACTTCGGGGACATTTAAACACAGTTTGGGGATATGTAATGGGCCTGGGGGCAGCTATGTGACAATACCTGTATGGCCCAAGGGCTAGAGATTCCATCGATATCTGGTGGTGAAACCAAAAAAACGCCAAATTGAAGGATCAAACTGCCGAATCAGCTGGAAAAAAGCGGGCCGCCAGAAAACAACATTCCCCAGAAAAGTGGCAAAAGGGTAATCATGGCAGGTTGCAGGTTGCCTCAGTCGCCCAATCAGTTTGTCCGATCCAAAACGCCCTCAAAGGGCCCCGTATTGTACGTGCACCTCAAACTGTTGTAAAATTGAAGGTACCTCCAAAGACGAACTAGCAGGATGATGCAAGAGCGCGACTGTTGTTTCTGTATTCTCGAGTGAGCAGTCTTTCGTGTCAACTGGAATGACAACATTGCACCAGTCTGTTTCCTAGAAATTGTATGAATAATTGATTAACAAGTAGGCGAACAGTTGATTAGGATTAGAACTAATCATAATCAATGTCATTAGTTAGGGCTAACCAGAAATTGATTAAATCCCAAAATGCCGATTAGCCATTGATTAGGAGGGTGAAAAACAATCCTAACTTTGTGCTTATCAATCCTAACCGGCTAATTTAGAGCCCTAAGTGTGAGATGCTGCCACCTTCTGGCACGTTGAGCGCACATCAGCACACACGCAAGCACAGTCTGTTGCTGTGCCAGCAGCGGTGCAGCACCAGCGCATGCCTCTCCGGCCTTGTGCTGGGAAGACTTTCGTGATGGTGCTGTTGTGCCATTCGAGTGAGGTGGTGGATCTTTTGTGTTTGTTGCTTTGGCAATTTGGGTTCATGCCTATTGACTACCTTTCCGGTTTGTAAAAACGCCTCAGGCCCTGTGCAGTTACAAGCATGCCCTTATGGTAGCTTCTTCTGCACACACAGTCACACACATTTCAACGCACACGCATGTGGATCACGCAATCTTAACTTGAATCTGAATCGAAAAATTCAGCGCCTCTCTGCTCTGTTGCGCAGCTCCCAGCTGAGCCAGCTGCGCCCCTCACGAACAGAGCGGCACACTGCGCGCCTCACGCACGTCCTCTGCGTCAGGCCTACATGCACAGCCATGCATGCCACTCAAGGCCATCCTGAAGTCTCTGCCCGCAGACTCGCGCTGGGTTACCGCAGGCGACTCAGCCTCACGGGCGTGACACGCGCTCTCTTCTGCTACTTCTTCAAACACCTCGGACATGGCACGGCATGGACCACCTGTCATTCGTCACCATCATCCGCCCCTCAACACCCCCCCTCCCCAGCAGCAGCCACATGCACAACCCTGCACAGCTACACTTCTAGACACTCCTCCCTGCTCCTAACAAAGACTGGTGGGTGCGTGCGCTGCGGCATGCCGCCCACGTCACACGCGGCCGCGCCTGCTGCCCCACCGCAGCATGCGCACTCTCAAAGCCACCTCAGTAGGCAGATGCCGCAGACAATGTACAGACAAAGGCAGTGCACTGCACAACGGGTGCTGTGCGTGCCCTGCACTGAGCACGACTCGCAGGTTCATGCAAACTTGAATCTTCGACGTCATCAACAAAACATCATAAAAAGCAATTGGCGCTGGAGAGCGACCGCGCGCTCGCACTGCCCGCCCTCCAGCTCTCTGAATTCACCCACAGACCCACAGAGGTCAAACGATCAACACAAGTTCGGTTCTGCCTGTCGCGGCAGAACTTGAGGCTCAGGCGGTGGGGCAACAGAGAGAGGCCTCCACAACCAGGGCCGCCATCACCGCAAGCTGTCTGCGTTGTGAGGGGCCTGGATACCCCATGCGCTCTGCAGAACTGCCCACATAGAGCCCCCCCTCAGCTCCCCACTCAGCACTTGTAGCTGATGAGCGTCAGTGCGGGTGGGTGGCTACACGCGGAACACGTCGTCCTTCACATCGGCGCCGGTGTTGCTGCGGATGACCTTGCCGAGAGTGGTGCCCGCCACCTCAGCGGCGTACTCCGCCAGCTCCGCCGGGCTGTCCTGCCACCACAAGCCCTCAGGGCCGAAGAAGATGGCCTGGAACTGCTCCAGGAGGATGGCGCGCGTGGTGCGGCCCACTACGGAGGCCTCGTCGTAGTCCGCCTCTTGCAGCATGCCGATGAACGCATCCTTCACCATGCTGGCAATCTGCACCACGCTGGCTGCTCGCTTCACACTCACGCTAACTTGTACCCACAGTCAAAAAGGGAAAGTGCTGCACTCCCAGCTACCGTGAGGCACCTGGGCTGGCGGGTCACCCAGGTCGCAGGAGATACCAGTGTTTTGCGCAGTGCAGTTGACTAAAAAAAAGTAGGGCAGGTGATGCTGCTCAGACACAAACTCCTTCCAACCATACATGCGCGATCGCTCTGAGCAGCTGCTGGAACACAGCCAGCCAACCTTGCTCACTGGGCATCTGAGCTCAGATAGACGACCAGTGTTCAACGCAGGCAGGCGATGTTCCAACAGGAACCTTCCCTGCGTGCAAGCGTCACGGCAGCAAGTGGGGATGGACTGCTTGTGCATCATGCAAGATTACGAGGGAATGGGGGGGAGGGGGGGGCACCTGAGGATCAGGCTGCACTCCAAACTGGGCAGCCAAGTCAGCGTAGGAGGGCAGGCGCATGTCGCGCGCACGGAAGATGTTACGGGCGGCGAGGTCATGCCCAAAGGTGCCAAACAGCACGTTTCTTAGGGTGTCGCTCAGCATGCCATCCCGGTCTGCGCAGAGGCTGCGGGCGGCGGCCTCCAGGAGCCCGTTCAGCCGCGCACCCGCATCGTCGCGCATCGCAAAGCCCCCATCCCTGTGCTCCAGGAAGAAGTCCTGCAGCGCACAGCACCTGTCACGCATGCGCAGCACGCTCATGGAATCTGCTTGCCAACCCGTTGCCAGGTTCAGCAGAATACTGTGCAGTGCCACAGCTCGCATCAATGTGTGCATGGGGGCCGCCTGCGAGGCGCGGAGCGGGCGATCAATTCCACATGGCTCAGCCAGCTAGACGACAAGCGCACCTCCCCGTTAAAAATGTCTGCTGTTTTGAAATCCCCGATGAGGTCCGGCACGAGATCGTGGCCGAAGCGGAAGGCAGCGGTGGAAAACTCCACCGTCACGAACTCGCTGGCGTCGGGATGCGAGGGTGCACTCCTCAGGTGCGCCTCGGTGATGCCCAGAGCTGGCAGGAACTCCGCCATCGTGATCTGCTGCAGTTTGGCCTCCACCACCTGCAGCCACATCCGCCGCCCTGAGGCACCTGCCACCTGTGCGCGGGGCTCCAAACAGAACATGTAGCTTGCTGCCATGTGCGGTGTCCTGAGAATACAGCAGCGCTCAAAGGGCAGCCGGTGCGCACCTTTCGCGTCAGATTGAACTGCGCATCGGTGCTCATGTCCGTTTGTGATGCCGCAATCTCGTCGCACAGGCGATTGTGCTCACGCATCCAAACCTGCACCCCATCCGGCCCCTCTAGGCTGTTTGCTGTCGCGAGTACAACAGGGTGCACACATCCAATAGATCAGCGAAGGCCATGCAATGCCCTGCACATGACGAAGTGGTTCACGGCACGCACTGTGTGCATGCATGTGAGCAAGCCATGCTCGTCCACCCGAAGATCCCCTGCAATGAAAAAGAAGCGCCCTTTTTCGTCTGCAGAGCTGGTGATCGGCAACAGCTGTGAAGCCGACTCGCGCAGTCTGCAACTGTTCGGCTCTCGCAGCAGCATGTTCAGGTATGTTTCATTCGTGCCGTAAACTGGCCCGCCATCAATTCTGGCTGTGTGCACGTTCTCGGGTGTAGGGCACCCATTCGCATCGGGTGGAGCTTCGAGGCGGTGCACCACCATGGACCCGGTGCGGTCGTTGTGTGCCATCTCTATGGTGTAGCTTGGCCCGGATAGATCCTCGACCGTGCCTACACGCAACAGATTTTTATACTTACCTTATTACCAACTATGATTCATATCTGATAAAGCTTAAACCTGTTTAGACGAAGAAACTAACAGGTATTTACCACTACCCTGCTCTCAACTGTTTGAAGTCTTTCAAACGCATACATCAGGAGCAACTGGCAGAAAGGCACAGAACACAACATGATCCTTCCCAGTACTAAACTCAGATTGTGTACTCGTACAGCAACGCACCGACAATGTCGTGGTCGATGAACTGGCCGAAGCTCCACAGCATGTTGCTGAAGCCCTTGCGGTTCCGTGCTGTGCCGCCTGCCATCCAGCTGTCACTCAAGCTTCTGATGTCAGAAACATCGAGACTGTCGTTGCCGGCACACGGAAATCGTCGTGGCAGCGAGCCCAAGGACTGGAGCGTTTTTCGTTGCAGATCGATCGGGTTTCCATTTGCGTCCAGTGCGGTGCTCGTAGCGGCATTTGCCTGTCCTGCCTCCCCTGGATTGGCTTTAATGTCTATGCCTCCGACAATTGCATCTCCGTCGAGGCCATCGGGGCTTGGGACAGGCGCTACAGCAAAGTCCGTGGGGGTTGAATTCACAGCCCCAGGCTCCAAAGTTTCATCTGGTTCTTCGACAAAAGAATCAGTGTGGCTAGTTTGCTCTTGTGAATCATCTATGCCAGTGCCTGTGGCGCTTGAGTCACGAGCCCTCCGAGGTGCTCGAGCGCGCTCTGCTCTCTCCTCGCGCTCCCCTCGAGTGCGATCGGCAGATGCCCCGAATAACAGCAGAAGTATCCATACGAAAGAAACTGTGCTGACCATAGTGCAAGCAAGCCCTCAGCGCCTGCGTCCTTCGCACAAATGGCAAGTCAATGAGTGCAGGCAAGGGATGAGAGCGAACAAGCTCGCAGCAGAGTGCTCCGCAGAGAGAGTACAGGCACAATCAAATAAAGCAAGCGTGAAGAAGTATACCTTTGAAGATAATTCAAACAAGGTCGATCGCTCTAGGTGTGTGTTGCATGGATAGGCCACAACGTACATGCATCCACAACGAAAGTACAATGAACCGTAGAAAACATGGCGGTACACAGAACAAAGCTTCCTCGCAAGTCTTTACCAGAGTCTGGTATTTCTTTACCGAAGCCAGGCAGGTGAGGTAGGATAGAACCATTCGTTGCTCATACCACAGCGGCGCGAACTTGCAAGATCATGCATTGGCTTCACACTATGCACACGTGGTCGTACTTACCCTTGCGAGCCACGCAAGCTTGGTGTGCGGTTGGTACTGTACGGCAGTAGTCATCCGCTGTAGTCATCTCGAATATACAAACCAGCAGTACCTAGCACGGAAACCAACACGCAAGGTATAATCAGCTGTGAGTGTTGAATACTGCTCGATAGCTACTCTGCCTGGCAAATTGATCTGGTTCAAAGCCTGGCGAGCACAACTGTCGCCATCGCGGCGTCCGAGAGTGGCTGGCCTGAGCTCAGGCCTGAGTGAGTGAGTGTGTGACACCAGTTTAGTAACCCTCGGGTTTCTTGGAAGACCGAGCTGCACAGCAGTACTCTGGACCGAACAACTCGGAATGCAACTACTTGGTTTTTAATGTATCTATTGTAATGACTCGCAACTGCAGAGGTGTGCTTTGCAACATCGCAGTGCGTGTATGCATGTGTCGGCCTTGGAAATTTCAATTGGCTGTGGGAGAAGGAATCATCTTCACTCAAGCAGAGCGGCCGGATCCAGCCCTGAACGTTTACAAGCCGCGTCCAAACAGTTTGCTGACAAGCGATTGTGCGAAGGTTGTGCGTCCACGGGCGACTATGTGAGGCGGTCAGGCCGCGCGTTACGTCACGTGACACAAGATTGAGTTAAGTAAAACCTGTTAAGTAAATGATATTTCAAGCACCTTCAACAATGTTTGAAGAGACCACATAGAGAGGACCAGAGGAATGAAAAGCTGACCATGCAGTACTGTTCCAAGCAAAGCAGCTGCCCAAGCTAGAAGAAATCCATGCATAACAGAGCTGTGTCAACCCTTACAAACCGGAAAGGTAGTAAATAGGCATGAACCCAAATAGCCAAAATCAACTAACACAAAACATGCACCACTTCACTCTAATGGCACAACAGCACCATCACAAAAGTCTTTCCCAGCACTCTTAGCCAAACTGCGATAATAGTGACGAAACACAATGCCACGACCACGAGCCAGGGCACGGTCAACCTAAATAAATAGTAAATTATTCGGGGACTACGCCATACTCGGTTTGAGCTTCGAAACCTACAGCACCACACAAGCTATGCCACAGCAATGCATCCACCATGCCTCCTGGGTAATCTCATGAGAAGGCGTGGAAGCCCCTGGGATCCAACTGGTCCCAGCAGTGGCGGTTCGCAGACCAGCGGAGGCCGTGAGCATGTGAGACTTACATGTACCTACACTTCAAACAGACAGCTGCCGATACCTATTCTTGAAGCAGGCATCACGGCGGTGGCCTGGGTGGGGGAACACAACATTGACAAAATCAACATTGCCTCCTTCAATAATTTATTTGTTTTTATAGGCATTTTAGCACATTTTGAAGAGCCTACATGAATGAACACCTCGCCACTTGAATGGTGTTGCTACACGCTGAAATGGATACAAAGAGCGACTTTGATGAAGTAGAATGAATGAGCACAAGTGAATGAGCATGACTGGTAGCAGCAAAGCTGTTACAGGCTGCTAGCAACAGCATGAACATAGGTTGGTCTTGGGATTGACTTTAAACTCAGCCGTGGGCCCGTGAGCGCTAAACTGCTTTTACCACGACGTGCCGGGTTCGCGTTTCGTCGGTGTGCATCAAACATCAATTTTCAGTAGAGGCTCTGAAGGCCAGTCATTGAAGCAGAACACAATCTAGCGAACAACCAACAACAGATCAGGGGGCGGGAGAGCACGGGGGGCAGTAGGTAGGAGCCACAAAGGGGGAGGAGGTGGAGAACGGGGAGGAGATGCGCCTGCAGTAGGGGGGAGGGGGCAGGCACCAGAGGGGGATCTGCACTGCGAGTGGGAGTGGGAGGATGTGGAGGATTGGTTGCCGCAGGTGGCTATGGCATTAGCAGAAGGGCCTTGCCGGCAACCCAGGAATGCATTTCTGTGGCGTACATGTACAAAATGTCATGATTGCTACGGCATGTTGCAGCAACAAGCTCGCGGAGTGCTTGGCCGACAAATGTGAGCTTATGTACTGCACCGGAAGAAGCAGCAAGCTGGGCGGCCAGGCTGAGGTGCTGATGAGCAGGCTCGCCCAGGCGACCAAACACCTCATGGGTGATGGGAGCGATGCTGATGCGGCACGTTGTACCCTGTCGCAGGAACGTACCGCATGCACCATCAAGGCATGCACTGTATGGCTGGGGATGGCGAGGCAGTGAATGCCGCCCTCAGAGAAGATGGCCGCGCAGCCTTCCCCCGTCGCAGCCTTGCTGATGAGGGTGCCTGTACACCGCCACTGCGTCAGACAGGGCTTCCAGCGACGGCAACAGTGGAGCTGGAAGCATGCAAGAGATGTACAAGCACCGCAAAAACCACAAAACCTGAAGCGGGAGCGGTGTACCCCGGAAGGACATCAGCCTAGCACCCTCCAATAGGGGGCACAAGGACAGGCAGCCACTCGTGATAGACAAGGCAAACCTACAGCAGGATACAAGTCAAAGCCACCACGACACAGAAGAGCAAGGCGGTCACCGTTGGCAGCAAGGGTCTTGGGGGGCAGGCAGTGTGTGTAAAGTTACAGGCATAACTCCATAGAATGGCTCATGTACCAGCAAATCATCGCATGCCAACTTAGCTCGACCAAACGATACAGGACATGCCACTACCGAAGCAACGACATGAAATCAAGCTAGCGTCTCTACCCACATGGTGCACCAAGCCATGCCACTTGAGTATAGGGACTGACTCAAGCCGGGGGAACGCGCCACCAACGTCCTCTTAGACTAAGATAGAATAGCTAACATCCCTACGCAACCAAGGCACTGCAGCAAACCCTAAAAGGGGGCAGGCAGTCGACAGTTCCAAGCTTTTCCCAGCAGCAATGCATGAGCTCACTCTCACGGTGAAGCAAGCGAACAGAAGAACCACTCAAACAGCACGCTAATCCCTGAAAGGATATGAGGAGTCTCATTGGAACACTCGGGCTCCCAACAGACCTCTCAACAAAATGCATTCTGCTTTCTTTCACAGTGGTCTCCTTTGCTGCATGCAAGTCCTGGGTTGCAGCCAAGTACACTGGCACGATGGTTCGTGGCATGCACCGCCACCTGCAGCGCCGCCAGTCATGTGCAATCAAGATCCTAGCACACGTGTCTAGGATCGTAGATGCAGCGAGGCGAGGTTAGTCTCAAGAAAGCAGTCCTCTAGAGAGTTCAACGAGCACTTCGTGCAATGCCACAGCCTCTGTGCCGGCCACGGCTCATCTGCAGGAGTAACGCCTTCAGTTTGGGCGTCAAAAAGGCTGCCAAAGCCTTTCTTGGCTGGGATCAACTGATCCATATCCCGCGTTCATCCACAGCTGTGCCACTCTGCTGCAGCAGGCCTCTGCGTGCACAGGCACCTCCATGCAGAGGGGGGGCTTGCGGTGCATGGCAGCAGGTGGCCACCGGCCGCCACGCAGCACTTCAACGTCTTTTGACACTGTTCCTGGTGCGCAGACAGCAGCCCCTCTTAGGACCGTAGTGGAAACGTAGGCTGCAGCCCGCACGCAAGGTAAGCTTCCATCGGCGAAATCACCCCCAATTCCAGCAGCGGGGGGTCACATCCCTGGCTCAATTTCGCAGGGGAGCCCAGCCTCCGGGCTGGTACAGCCCTTTCTCTGCTGAATTGGGTTTTGAGTGCAGTCGTAGAAGCAAGCACCATGATGTGTAGGTCTGCTTGGTGCCGGTGAGCAGGCCTGCCTGGTTGAGGCTCACTGAGCTACTGGCGCTACATCAGGTTGATGGCATAGGCATGAACATGCTATCTACGATGACATGTGTCTGCAGTCTGACGAACCGCCTGCCCAAGCAGTTGGGTGACTCTGTGTTCATCAGGTCTTCCTTCACAGCATTGCTCTCACAGTGGACACGAACCTCCGTGATGCTTCCCAACGATCTTGTCCGCTCGCAGTTGCGATAGTGTGGGGATATCCAGAAGAATCGCGAAATGTGGCAGATTCTGCGTGGCATAGTGAGCATTGTAGACCCACCACATGTAGCACTGTAAAGTTGGATTACAGTGTGCAACTCTTCTGGAACAGCTCTTGAAAGATCATTGTTCTGATTGTATATTATCAAGCTGCGTTGTTTGTGCAAGTATGATGAGAGCACAAGACATAGTACAGAGTGTGGCCCGCACGCACACAACCTTTGGCAGGCCACCAGCTCCATGCAAGGCAGCGCGACAGGTCGAGTGTGAGGCTTGCAGGCATGCAGCAGTTTCCGATGGCCTCCGTGCAGTGGCATCAGGTCTCATGGCAAGCATAGCTGCAGCATCGCTGCATCTATCTGGCCCCAGCACAGCCTGTGCAGCCGAGATGTACTACGATGTCCAGCCAGACATCCCTCTGGTGCGGCAGTCACAACATATACGGAAGTTGCTTCGTAATCCTTGTTCCATATGGAGCAGACTGTGTTGGCATACATAGCGTGGCATCTCAAATCTCCCCGGAGCCATCTCCAGGGCTCTTCTGAGGCATGCAGGCAGACCAGTCCAAGCTGCTGTCGTCCACAAGGAAACAGGCTATTTCAGATCAACTTCAAGCACTGGAGCGGTGCGCCATCTGCCCTTGCTGCAAACGCATGCATTCATGTCCGCCACAACACACTGCAGCATGTATACACTGTACTCTGCTGGGATGCAGACACCCCACAGCCTCACGCATGCGATCCCTGGCCATGTGTTTCTGTAGCGGTCTGTCCTTCCCCCGCCTCTTTGGGGCTGCTCAGCCCGAAGCCCTTCCTGGGTGTGAGGGGCTCCCAATTCTGTTTCATTGTTACATGCCCGCTACATCCCAGCATGCCGCTGGCTCAGCTCACTGGTCGCAGCAACCGCAGGGACACAGGGTTCCGGGTGAGGCTGCTCACGAAGGAGAGGTACACGGCATCGCAGATGAACCAGTTCAGGTCTATCTGGAAGGTAGACAAGTCCACTGTCATCATCGTGTTTGACCCCTCCGCTCCAAACATCTTTGGGTATGAGTACCTCGGCGACAAAATCCTGCTGGGGCCCCTCAGGCGGCCCTTCTGGATCGAGCTGCAGAGCCGCTTCGGCAACATATTCTACGTGAGAGACTACGTGCGCGCCCCCGTCTGCTTTGCAAGCATGCGGCCCGCTGACTGAGTCCCCAGTTGTTGTTCACTGTTGTTTCTTTTGTGGGCCGATAGCAGTCGTGTGTTGTGTTGCGACGTTTGCGGCCTTCCACGTACTGGCTAGAATGAGCTTCCCGCATGTCAAAGCCTTGAGATAGGTGTCAAAGCACCACACCACACAGATCCAGACTTGCAGCCACGGTGGTGGGAGGGTCGCATCGTAGAGTGAGCGGGCGTGAGCATGCAGGGGGAGGCCACGGCGGTGCAGTCGATCGTAGATGCCATAGACGGATGCTTGCGCAGAGGGGGATGCGACAGGGTGCCTGGGCTTCCAGAAGAGCAGTACGTGCTCACGCTGGTGCTGGCTGTGGTGGCGGGCGTGATTGCAGGCTTCAGCTTCAGGCTGGAGCCCAACGAGGTCATTTCCAGGCGGTGGTTCTGGCCGCTGCTGCTGTCACCGCTGTGGGGCTCCATCTTTGTCAGCTTCGGCCTGGGGCCGGTGCTTGCGCGCACGGACGAGTGGCAGCCCGTTGCACAGAACACCGCCGCGTTCCTCTGCGCCGCCGTGCTGTTTAGACCCAAGCCCCTGTTCTTTAAGAAACCTGATGCATGACCCGCCGCAACACAGCAGCTGGGATGGTGGGCGCCGCGTGCTGCAGCACGGCACAATGGGTTGGAGGTGAGAGGCGGCGGGCATGCGGGTCATTCTCTGGTGTTGGTTTCACGGGTAAATCGGCCTTGTTCTCCAAGACATGTAGCGCAGGGCCCCGCAGCCGCCTGAAGCAGAGACATTTTCCCTGCCAGGCTGCGGCCTCAAGAGGCAGGTTGGCAAGTGCTGAGGGCATGTGGGGGGTGCCCGGGCATGCAGTGCAGTCATGAAGTGGTGGTCGTGCATGTGTGATGCCATTGTCAACCCCTGTAGACACTCTTCTTACACCTGCATAGTTCTAGTCACCTATAGATAGTCACATGCATGTCAGCATTACTAAGGCTACTGTTCTCAAAACGTCTACAGATACCGCTGCAAGGGCTGTCTGACGACCCTGGCATGCGTCTGATGACCCCTACACAAACGTTTTTGTGTCCCTCTTTGCGCCTTTTTGCTGTGCCGGATGCAATCCGCAAATGCTTCTGTCCGCACTTTTTGACCACTTCCCACGCAGCCACTGCACGCTATGCGCACACGATGCGGTTGGTGGACGCCTCTCAAGCTGCTCGCAATCACTGCGGATTGTGAGTGTTTTGGCACACCTAAAACTGCCCGGTTTTTCTCTTCAATCCCTACGTAAGCAACTGTTGCCCCGCCCTTACCTGTATACAAGATTGCGACATACATGCCATCCCGGCAGATTATTGTCAGCAGTGACTTCCCCACTGTCTGTCTCAACACATGCGTGTACAAACAAGCCTGCGCACAGTCTGCTCAGGCATCTATGCACGCAGGTCCCCCCCACTGCCCGTGCCTCCAATCCACAGCGCGAGCTACACAGGAGGCACGGGCAGTATGGTGTGGTCCTGCTGGCTAAGTCTAGGGCTGGCGCCACCACCGGGCGTGCTGTTGAGCAGCCCACTCTGCGTGTACTGCTCTAGCGCCCTGTCCAGGTCCTTGCGCGCGTGCTCGAGGGTCTGGAACGGCGTGATGTCAGGCAGGCAGGCCTGGATGCGGCGGATAGCGGTGTCCACGGTGGTGGGGTCCTGCAGCACGTCACAGGGTGTGCGCAGCAGCCCCTTGCGCACCCTGTCCGCCACATCCGCCCACTTGAGCCACTGGCCGCCCGCCTGCCGCATGCCCTCGCTGACCTCCTGCATGGCACACCCGCTTGCTGACGTCTGCAACGTACCCTACATGCTATGCACATATTGACAGCATGCCATGTGATGGAGGCGTGCAGATGGAGGCATGAGGCGGAGGCGCACAGCGTATGTCTGGGCCATCTGAGTCATCGCCTGTCCGGCAAGAATGCACGGGAACATGGTGACAGGCTCTTCCAGGGCAGCTTGGATGGTTGCTACAGAGTCATTGCATACACCCTGCACATCAGCAGGTACTCTGGTCCCCCGCACACCCTCCTCCTGCCCTGCAGGCATGGCTGCCAAGCCCAAAAGGGAGCGAGTGGGCAAGAAGCCAAGTGGCGAGACGCAGCGTCCCCACCACCACAGCTGATATCCCTTGAATGGCACAACAGCGCCATCAACAAATTGCACACAAATTCTGCTACTGCACTGTGCAGCACTACTAGCAATTGTACATGCATGCGTGCCCCTCCTCACGCAGCCATGAGGAGCGGCCGCAATGAGCCGTAAAGGATTTTGGTAGGCTTTGAATAGTAGCGCAAGGGGGGTGGAGGCGCGCACCAGGTATCCGTAACCGCCATTGGGCAGGCTCAGCTCATCCGCCATGCGGTTGGTCACACAGGCGACCGTCGCTGTGACATCTGCGGCAGCTGCGTACTGCCTGCTGGTGCTCCAGCAGCTGTGCTGCACCTCTGTCTCTGGACCGTTGTTCCACGGGCACACAGTGTCGTTGCCTGCATGCATGCATGCCATATATGCATCGTGGGCGTAGCTGTGCACAGGTTGACCTAGGTCTGCATTGGCACTAGCCTGTCACATGGAAGCGTGGCGCCAGTTTCCTATACTATCACGAATTTGATCCCTGAAGTAGTCGTGAAACCGTATAAACGAGTCGTGGAACAGTGCCCAGTCCGCACCTCCGTGCCAGCCTGTGAAACCCTCCATGCCTTGGTACCAGCTGATTTTGAACGAAAATCGCCCAGGCAAGTTCACACGCAGAGCAACTTCTGAATGCCCCATCAGGGTCACGATCTCGTTTGTTCCGGAGCTAGCGGTATCCCCGTCCAACATCACGACTCCCGTGCGAACAGGGACAACAAACGGAATCTGCGCAGCATCACATGTAACTGTGATCATCAACGCTGCAAATTTGTCGATTGTTCTGAGGCAGATGTTCATGTGAAGGTACAGGTGAAGGTACAGGTACAGTTGAGCCTCAAGTGATCTGAGGAGAGCAACAGCATGAAGCAGCCACGAATCAGTACCTGATACCACGTGTCATCCTGCTTCAAAGACATGCCTGCAGACAAAAGTGACAGTTTCAAGCCAAGCAATCAGCAGCACGGCATGCTCAGATGTTCACCTTACAACACCAGATGCACAGACAGAAGATCGAGCATTGTGCACATAATTCAACTGCCCATCATACAGCACATAGCTCACCTTGCCCAAAGCTGGTGACTCGGTTTACCACCATCATCTGCACCTTGGCACCCAGCTCATCCGTGATGGCCCTTATGAGCTCACCAGGGTACCACATAGCAGGCCCTTTGGCTGTGAGCTTCACTGAGGTGTGGCGGCCACGCCACGCCTTGGGCTTCCAGTTTTCTGGCATGGTGTTGGCTGACAGGCGGTTCAGCAGCACCGCGAACACCAGCCCACACTTCACCTGCATCTCGTGCGCAGCGTCAATGAACAAGCTAGTGCGTGGCCGGGGGCTGCCCAGACGAACAACAGCGATTGCAGAGGGCGCAACCACACGCGCTGCCCGCACAGCCATGCCACCGCGAAAAGTTGCGATCCCCACTTGCACCATTCGAAAGCTTGTGCACGCTGTACAGCGAACTTAAGAAACCAAAAACAAGGGGGCTGCTGCAGGCGCGCTCGTGCACAGGCTGCAGGGGGCACCTCCGTGGGGCAAGCGACCTCACCTGGTACTCATTGTCACGGTACTTCACGCCAACGTGGCTGAAGGACACGTCCGGCATCCACTCCACCCCCTCCTTCTCCTCCATGTCCTTCACTGGGGCATCAGGGTCAAGGCCCTGCAGAAGCTTCGGGAGATGCTCGTCCAGAATGAAAGGCTCTGGAAGGCGGGCCATGTCGGGCGGCAGCATCTCTGACCTCTCCCCATCAAGAAACTTGTCAACACAGAGTGTAGACACTTTCGCGAGCATCGTGCTGTTCATCGTGTTGGCCGCCGCCTCTCTGGATTCTGCCACTGCGAGGTTCATGAGCTCACCTGCATGCCGCACATGCATAGTGAGCTGTTGCAGCAGACCCTGAGGCTGCACAGTGAGCACTTGAGACCCCTGGCAACCACCCCCAAATCTCTAGAACATTCTGCTCTGGAAAACACCTCTGTGTGCATCACGAATACATGCAATCTGCGCTGTGCCTGTCACCTGGGGTCCTGCTGGCGCTGTGCTGCTGGGCAGGCCCTATGACAGAGGCTGCACATGTCTGAAGCAGCAGGTGAGCACCTCAGGGTGAGGAGAGTGAGGGAGGGTGCAGGGCAGGGCACTCTCAGCGTGCATACAGAAATGCCAACCAGAGGTCAGCATCATTTGCAGACGCAAGAGGAGGGCGGTGACCTGTCAGGCACAGCAGCACAGAGAAGGGGCCTCCGCACCGAGCGCGTACAAGTGCAGCGGCGAGAGGGTGTCGCGCATGACGCTGTACGTCCTCCTCGAGCCCCCAAGGGCCGCAAAGGGGTCCACAGGGCCGTCTGGCCGCCCCATCAGGTCTGTGAGAGGCAGCATCATCTTCAGCTCCGACTTCACCAGCGCCGTCTTCATGGCCCGCTTCCAACTGAAGTTGCCGGGCAGGTTCAGCGAGGCCACATAGTCCGTCGCGGACACCATCGCAACTTGATTGAATGGATGCTTCTTGCAGTTGTCCACGTGGAGGTCCATGAACCTGCACCCCACCACCACCACGTCAGCGCCTCTGCCCGCCCTTGCTTCTCTCTCCTCAGCACACAAGATGTTTCACAGGGGCCGCACACAGAGAACACAGCACGGGAGGCCACACTTGGTGATATTGAGAGCCTCTGAGCCCATCTTGGCGCTGCGGCCGGCGTGTTTCGTGACATGGCCGCGTGTGGTAACCAGGATGTCATCCTTGTCCACCCTTGTGCGCCAGCACCAGCACAGGCATGCCGCGCACAGGAGCAGCAGCAGCAGGCCCGCGACGGACAGCCCAACGTAAGCACCTGAACAGGGAGGGCACCAGGTCAGCACTGCGGTGTGGCGTGCCGTGAGTGACGCTGTGGGGCTGTGCATGCACCGCGCATGCGTGTGCAAAGTATCTGCAGGCGTGCGCGCCCTGGGCACCTCCCGCCGTGGAAGTGTTGTTTGATGCTGAAGGCCTGGCGCTCATGGCCATGGCCACTCAGACCGCTGCTCTGCGTGCGCGCTCCACTGCACCATGGTGGTGTGTGTCCCAAACAATACGTGATGTCATGGTGAGGGTTCCTGAGCTGCTGCACCCCATGAAGTGGGATGCGGGGAGTGATCCCCCTGAGGCTGTGCAGAGGCACGTGCAAGTGCTTGTCATGTTGGCGAAGCAGCTCATTTATGCACAAGCCTGCCTTGCTTACGAAGAATCTACAGCAGCCAAGTACAGTACAGCCTCTCGAGCAAACGCACAGCTACTGTGCGCAGCATGCAAGCAGCTTAGGGGCCATGCACTGCCCGGGGACTCGCACACAGTAGAATAATTACCCACACAAGCACAGAAGAGCTGATACTCGCGAGTACATGCGTCGGCGACATGGGCGTATCTACTGCATGGCAGCTGAGCTGGTGATCTCTTGGCTGAATGTCACAGCTGCCTGCTTTGTGTAACTTACAAACAGCAAGCACCACGCCCTGAACTGCGCCTCACAGGAGGCGAGAAAGCCACCGAACGTCTGCGCTCGTGACTGCCCTGCCTCTGCTGCAGTGGGTGCAGGAGCGAGGTGACACCGGCACGCTCGTCGCGTGTAAATACCTGCTCGTCTTCACACGTGCTCGACAAGTTTCAACATACGTGTTTACGTGAAACAAAGTTGCCACGTGGAGGTTCAGCTTGCGCGCTACAGCTGAGAGAAAATACTTGCAGATTGTGCGCCTACGTGCATTAGGGGCGCATGGGGAGCCCACGCGGGGCAGCAACAGCAAGTATGGTATACATAGACTGCTTCGTGCGGCGCGGGGCGATGTATTCGTCCCGCACAGCATTGCATGCAGGCCAAAGCTCTCTACAGCACGAAACAACGCGCGAGCAGAACGCACACCAATTTCGTGCCACCCCATCCCCTTGGCGATTTATATAACCTTCAGCACTGAACGCTTCCTGCATGCGGTGTTGCAAGACCTGTGGCACTATTCATGTTGCGCGCTATTCAACTTCTACCAAACAGCAACTACCAGGACGCGATGTAAACGGCTACTGTGTCGTTGCAAACTTTCAGAGGTGCACCTTCGTGCTTATGAAAGGTCGTGGCAAGCTCGGCTGTTGCGCTGCAGGCTTCGAGGCCATGCAGTGCCTCAATCGTGCATGCGCTCCTGTTGTTGCGCACAAATACGCAGTTCCGGACGGTGTCGCACACTGAGCGATGCAACACAGCATTGGAATGTTCTTCTAAATTGTCCAGGCCACGTTCAGTCCCCGACAGGACGAATGTGCTGAAGTGATGACACAGCTCACCACCTGCACCACTAGTGGCCACTTCGGTATGCATATGCATGCGGCTGAGCACCCCACAAAACAGCTGCAAATCGCAGCATGTTGCGCAAACAGTTGGAAATACTGGGCAGAGAGCGCTCGCTGGCTCGGCGGGCTGCTCAGGCACCACTGCATCAGCCTCCGTGTTGCTCTGCCATGCAGCTCAGAGTTCGCATCAGGCTGTACACTTTCATTCTATGCCCCATAACGCCCAAATCCACACCACAATACGAAATCACATCCAAGCAATCAGCTAGGATGTAGCTGGAGGTTTGCTTTCTTCAACAGCAAGCAGCATGTGCGGAGGGTGCGGTCACCGCAGCCGCTCCAGCAGAGCCGCGACCTCCCTCTCATACACCTGCCGCACAACGCTGCGCCGCAGCTTCAGTGTCTGGGTGAGAGTGCCGTTCTCCACGCTGAACGGCTCCTTCAGCGCTGTGGCGGCAGTGATCACCTCGTAGCGCTCCGCCTCCAGCCGCTGCCGGTTCAGCTTCGTGATCTCCGCCAGCGCCACGCTGCCCAGCTCCGCATCAGAGAGCTCCCCCACGCCACGCTCGTCCCCCCCCGCCTGCACCCACACGCACACTTGCTGCCCGCCACCACAGCAGCTGCGAATTGCACAGGTCTGGCTGCTCCCTGCAGTGTTCATCAAGATAGTTCTGATGGCGCAGGCTGGTGTGAGGGGCGGCACCTCCATGCGGAGCTTCAGTTCGTCTGTGGAGAGGCACACGAGGGCGCCCAGCGTGCGCTTGTCCTGCCCTACCAGCATCACATGAGTCAGCAGCGCAGACCGGCACAGTGCGTCCTCAATCGGCTGCGGTGCAACGTTCTCCCCGTCCAGGAGAGTGATCGTGTCCTTGCATCTCCCCGTGAGGATGATCTGCCCGCTCATGAGGTTGCCAGCTGGCACGCGCCTGCCCAGGTCACCTGCAGCCACACCCACACCACGTCAGCGGCAGGCACCTGCAGCATGCAGGGGCCCACTCCTGCTACCCTAGTGAGTCCTCAGGTTTGTGCTGGCGGTGCGTGTGAGTGTGGGCCACCTGGCAACGTTCGCTGCATTCTTTGGGCTTAATGGCTGAGTAGGCTTCTTCAACGCAAGGCAAAGTGATGTGGGCGGCCCCGCCGGCCGCGTAGCTCTGAGCACACACCAGTGTTGAAATATCCATCCACGAAAGCTGCTTCTGTGGCTGCTGGATTCTGCCAGTAGCCACTCATGACCCCCGGGCCCTTGGCAAGCAGCACACCCGTGCTGCCGTCGGGCACCTCCCGCCCCAGGTCATCTGGGTCCACCACCCTGCATGCATGTGTACGGTGAACGCAGCGCAGGTGCGGCAGGCACCAATGCACAGCGGAGGAGAGCCTGCAGGGGGCCATGGGTAAGCAGCATCAACGGCAGAGGGCATGCTGCAGCGGCACCTCAGGGGCAGAGGCCTGCGCGCACGCCCGCATCGCTGCTCCAGCAGCAGCTACATGTCTCACACAGCGCTGACAACTCCTGCTACCCCACACAGTGTCTGATGAACGTGCATCTGTGTCTGCTGCATGGCAGGGGCATACTGCCAAGGGGTGGCTGCACAGCGGCGCACTTGACGTGGGTGCCGGGGATGGGCAGCCCGACGGTGCCGCGTGTGTTGCGCTGCGGCTGCCCCTCTGTCTCGAGCGCGCGGCACGCCAGCACCGGCGACGTCTCTGTGAGGCCCCATCCGTTCAACACCGGCAGCTCCATCGCTTCGAAGAAGTCATCCAGATGAGGCGCCAAGCTCCCCCCTCCACAGATGAGTGCCTCCCTGACCCCCAGCTCCTACAGGCGCACTCCCACTCCACAAGCTTCTTGCTTGCAACCTGCGGCCGCAGTGCGGCATCCTATGCAGTGCATGAAGGTCATGCACGACACTGAGCAACGTGCGCGTGCGGCGCAATACAGCGGGTGCCGCACAGTGCATGGGTGGAGTGCATCGAGGGGTCGCTAACAGCGCACCTTTCGCACTTTGCTGTACACCAAGGCCTTTGCAAGCTGGTGTCCAAACGCTGTGAAGAGGAACGTGCACAGTGCGGCCACATAGGCGCGCAGGCTTGGTCTTGCGAGGGAGAACTGGCACGCAACCCCCCTCAGGACACGTTTAGCCTGCAGCCACTTCCGTTTACTGTCATGATGTATGCGGCGCGGCCTACCTCATGCGGCACCCTCTCTCTGCCTTCAAATGGACACATTCAGGTGGTCTAGAGCACAGGCTGGGGCACTAATCAAGCAGCCACTACAAAGGGTATCCACCGGGGGGCCGCACCCGGGTGTGCGCAACAGACAGCGCCACCAACAGCTGTGCGCAGGCACGCTTGAAGGCGGGCAGCTTGGCGAGGGAGGCCATGGTGCGCGCGTGCAGGCGGGCCAGCAGCAGAGGCACGCAGCTGAGGAAGCTTGGCTTGTGCGCCGCGAGGTCGCGCTTGAAGTGCGCCACGTTGGAGTAGATGATGCATGCCGCGCGGCTGAGCAGGTAGTACTGCACGGCGCGCTCGTACACATGCCAAAGTGGCAGCAGCGACAGAGCACTCTGCCCTGGTGACACCTGCACAACGCAGCCCACTTCAATAACTCGGTAGTTGCTGACCTCTCTGATTCTCGTCTGTGCTCACGTTGCAAGTGGGTGACTGCAGAGAGGGCTGCGATGGCGGTGCAGCGAGGGGCTGAGGCACGCACGCATGCAGCAGCCACACAGCATGCATGCATACATTCTCTGCATCACAACGTGTGATGCATGCAGCATAGGGTGTTGGTGGCTTGCGTAGGCGACAGTCACGCAGAGTGCTTTGTAGCAGGAGTGGGCCTCTCCTGGTGAACGGGGCGGGGGGGAAGCGCGCACTGCAACAAAGTTTGGAAACTGCTCCACTTGGTACAGGATGTTTGAATGCGACAGAGCAGCGGCCTTTGGCTCCCCAGAGGTGCCAGAGGTGTACACTAGCGTTGCGAGGGAGTCTGTTGCAAGCCTACAGGCCCCCTCACTCCACTTCTGCGCTGCGATGCTGCGCTTGCCGCTGTCTATCAACTGCATTCACCCACGCCGGTTGGGGCACTGCAGCGCGTGGAGGCACAAAGACTTTCAAATGCTGCCCAGAGAAGAGGGGGGAGAGGGGGGTGGGGGGCGCATGGAGGTGCGCGAGCGCTCCCGCATGCGAGATGCTGCGTGCGGTGGTGGAGGCTGCGGCGCACATGCTCGGCCAGGGAAGCAGGGTGCACGTGCAGCTGCATTGGATGACTGAAAATCTGGCGCTTGCTCGCAACCTCTGGCTGCTGGCTACACAGCAGCCCCTGCCATGCTGCTCCCCCAAACTCAGAGAGTGCAACAGCACGCTCGAGACACGAACCCCAGAAGCTGTGGACTCCCACAGGCTCCACAAGCAAGTGCGGCAGGAGTAGAGTGGGGGGCGCACGTCATCATACGTGATTACAGTGGCCCGCGCCTGCTGGCTGGCACTTGGAGCCACATCCCCCCACAGCACCACCACAAACCGCACTCGGTGCGTCAGTGACCGGAAGTGGGGAATCAGCTTGCCCAGCAGCTCCGCATCTTGCAGAATCAAGCCCATGCATTCGCTGTGCTGCATGATGTACGCGAGCTCTTTGGTGTTGGTGGAGGCGCCCCGCACTGCATTGCAGGTACCGGTAAGCATCACCCCCTGGTCCGCCACTAGCCACCTGGCCGAGCTCTCGCAAAATTGTCCCACTGTGTTGCCCGCCTTCACGCCCAGCGATGACAGCCCCGCTGCAAAACTGCGCATCTCCTCGTACAGCTCGCTGCGGGGCACAGTCACACGGTGTTGATGGTAGATGTGCATGCGGTGTGGCGCAGTCAGTCACAATGTAACCTTTCAGGTGGCCTTACCTGAAGGTGTACTCTGACTGTCCCTGCCAATGGTGCGGGTCCCGTATGCACGCGTGATCGGGATACTTTTCGGCAAGCGCACGAAACCTGCACAGCTGGGATGGCAACATGGTGACACTTGCTGACGAAGCACACCACGCCTCCGAGCTAGGCACTCTTGCCAGCGTAACGACAGTGGTAGACAGACAACACGTACATGTGCGGTATGGATTGTGGGCGTGCTTCGGCATCTGCTGTGGCAGGCGCTGACAAGTCTGCCACAGTGCTCTTGGCCACTGACAGTTTCGGCTTCGTGCTCAAAATCGGCATCTGCAACGTGAAGATTTGCTTATCGTTTGGCAGTGGAAGCAGCCTGCTCTCCCGAGACTGGCTCGTGACAGACAGAATTGACAGATATACATGTTGCACATCCCTTCGCGCAGCATGCTCTGCACTCTGCCGGCGCTCAGAGATCGCATACCCCCGCTATAATCTTTGCATTCTGTGGCGCAGCAGCAGCGGCCATCCGGCTCGTAGCAAACCGCTGGAAGGTCCGCGGTCGCGTCATTGCTTCAGGTGCTCGAGGGCTCGCGAGGGACAGTTACAACGAGGCGTCCACTTGAGCGCAGAGTAGGAGACAATCACGACGCACGACAGTTGTGCGTGGCACATGTACAGATCCGCACAGTGGCGTGCAGTGAGCGGTGGCACACTCACACACCTCGCCACAGAACTCAGCAAGCTCATCCGGAACACGAGTGCTGACAAGTTGTACACACTTGTAGCCACAAACTGCATCACATATGTCTAGACGAATACCATTCATTTTGCCGGTGCAGTTTTTTGCTGGGTTAGGATATGCCAGCAATGTGGAGGGTGGAGGGTTTCGCTGGTGGTCATCAGCCTTCACTTCTGCAGTCTCTTGGCCTTCTTCAGCTGGCGGTATGCAGCAATCACTTCACTTTGCAGCTGAGAACTCTGCAACCAGCCCCAATGCGTTCATCAGCGCGAAAATCGTCACCTCACGGAACATCAACATGCCTCCGCAACAAACACTTGCAGGCCACACCTGGTCTTTTGATGCAGCTGCCTGTGTCTTCCCCTTCTTCCCCTTATCCAGCTTTGCACTTGCCTGACAAGACACTTGCTGCTTCCTTGAGTCTCTCCCTGTGTTCCCTTTTGCTTGCACCGCGCTGTTGTCTGTGATCCCTGTGGCTTGGCCCCGCTGCTGGGTGATGCCACACTGCTTCGCTTTCAGGCGCTGCTTCCACAGCATCCCATCCTCTGACTCCCTCTTACGCTTCTTGAAGGACTGCATGCGTCAGAATCGCTTGGGTAGTTTAGAAGCTGCGTTGTGATGACTTCGAATTCAGGGACAGCACATCCCCCAATAGCTTTGCCCCATCTGCAGGGAAGGTGGACCTCACCTTGCCAGAGAATCCTGGAACATGTTCCTCCCAAATGTGTATAAACTTGTAATCATAATCTGGGTCATCAAGCGGCAGGAAGACAGACTCTTTCGCATAGCCCATTCCTCCATAATGCTTGTTGCTGGGCTGCAGCAATTCCTCCTGTACGTGCACACTTGTGACTGCCACCCCAATGAAGGTGCAAAAAGGGAACTGATGCTGGTAGTTTCCTGCTGCAGGTTTCCACACCTTCAGTTTGCGCATGTACTTGTTGGTCTCTTTGGAAGGTGGTGCAGGTTGGCGGGGTGTCACTGACAGTGCTTTTGTCTTTGCCATCCTCAGCACCGGGGAGCATCCTAATCAGATGAAGTTTGTTTCACAAGCCAGGTGCACTTAATCAAGGTACGCCAAGTGGCTGTAGACCGGCACTCAGCGCGCGCACATAATCCTCTGTACACGTATGCATGTTCAACGATACCCTCCAGGGCTCCGGACAACATTGTCCAGACTGTGCAGAAGAACGACGAAGAAGAAATACAGCAATCGCAATAGAACTGAGACAGTCGTGCTGCGTTATGTATCTTTTCATTCGCAGGCGACACGTGGCACCACTTTGCCCAATGGCTGACTTGTCGATTGCATCCACGTTTAAATAATCATGAACAAAAACACCTCTATACCGCCTGGTCATTGTTACGCTAACCTCGTCTGAGGCATGTTGTGAGCTGTTGCTTGCGCCTCAGCACCCCTAACCCCTAAATCTCACAATGTTGGGATGTTACAGAGTTTCTTGTCAGCTGATCGTGCTCTCTGACTTCAAAAGCAAATCAGACGTTAGCCAATGACGTTGACCGTGCAGTATTCGTGGGGAAGCGCAAGAGATATGCTTGCAGCTTCAAACCTGGCTGCACGAGGCACAATTTTGTCAAAGGTCGTCAGAAGAACGTGATTCATTCACCACTTGAAAGTCAGCACATAGCGCAGCCGCTGCTGCTGCTCTTTGTACACAAGATACTCTGACTGGTGGAAGCTGCTGTTTGCAGCATCACTCTGAGGGACCGGCTGGGCCTGTGGAACTGCCACTTTCTGATTGTCAAGCTCGATCTTGGTGTCCTTCTTGACATCTGGTTCTTGCCTGCCCTTCGCAAGGACTGAATCATATCCCGAGGGCGGACTCTTCAGTGTGCAGTCGTCCTGCTGGATAGGATGTACCTTACCCAACGCTGCCTCTACCTGTACGACTGAGCCCCCGGTGAAGTTGGCAATTCGACTGACAATGCTCCGGGAAAGCGCAGAGGGAAACTACCTCATACGGCGATGTACAGATGTGGAGCACATCACAAGTGGAAGCATTGCTACCCTGCATGGCAGTTCCAAGCGGGAACTTGCGCACCAGGAACATGATGCCTGTATTCTGAGATGGGCGCACATAGCTGGCTGACTTTCCTGCACACACGACTATCTCTTATGTGTGGACGCATCCTGAGTCACCTCACGGTGTCCCAGGTGGCCGCCAATGTACTGGTGCAACAGGCACTTTAGAAAGCGTACCATGCTCACTTGCCAGGTATATACCCTTCCCGACTCGACCACCTGAACACACAGAACATGTCATGCTTTATAACGCGTCATGTGGGAAGTCGCTTGCTGCACATGAACAATCCACACAGGACAAAAGTTCAGCAAGTACAGCTGATACCATACCACTGTGTGGCATGATGCGAAGCCCTCCCTTCATGATGGCAGCAACCACAGCTACGTTGGTGCCATGCCATAGCAGCCTCCTGTTGCCGATGCCACCCGAGTGCTTCAAAAAGGCTGCTCCATCCTTCTTCCCGTCAACGCTCCACACATTCTCCAACTTGACCTTGCACCAGGTGGAGGTTGTGTTACGGAAATACGTTTCTATCACCTTGTATGATGGATCGCCCTTGGGCAACAGTTCTAGCTCGCATTGAAGTGTCGAATACTTGTCATCCAAGGGATTCGGAGCCAGCTTCTTGCAGCTTACAGCTGGTACATCTTGAAGCATTTCCTGCACACAGTGCTTGCGTGTGAGCTACATGGCTCCAACACTGTCAAGACCATGCTGTGTGCATGATGCGTGTGCGCTAACAAACAAATCACTTCGTATGGCTGGAAGTCGTAGCGGGAAAGTATACATGCCTGCGCAGTCTCTATGTCAGCCAGGACGTCACACATTTCGAACCTGCAAGCATATCAGAAGTTGGTTCAGAACGTTGAGTGGGCTTATGCCTCAATCACACACAGAAGGACTCTCAGACTGAAGAGAGAGAATGTCAAGAGAGAGCGAACTTTGACAGGAGCTTTTCCTGCGTATCAATGAGTGGTGGTCGATTGCGTTCGAAGTTGTGGGGGATTACGGTGTAAAACCTTGACGTGAGTGTGGCAATTGCGTGTGAGTCCACTGCTGCGATGGCATTTTTCAACTCTGTGAGGACATCATAGCCTTTCTGAACCTGTGCCTTGGATAGGTTTCCCAGCGGCATTTTCTTGACGTCTATGTCGAACCTCTGTGTGCCACATGCTCTGTCAGTGATCGTGTGTGGAAGCAAGGTGCTGCAACAGCAAAACGTGAAGAAGAAATGAAGAAGCAAGTTGCAAGCAAACAGTGGATTCTTGCGCATACATGATTCAAAGAATGCCGTCCAGCCTCGTGCACATAAAACGTTAGCAAGAACAGTGTGACTAGAGTGTGTTGTACACAGGAGCTGACCTGCATGGCCTCGTTGAACATGTCCTCATTGAATATGAGGGAGATCAGACGTTGAGTTGCAGGATCAAGTTGGCTGGGGAGGTACGTGACATCCACATCCGCCTTGACCTTCTTCGGTGCAGATGCTAGTGCTATAGCCTGGTCATCTGCATCCTGCAAAACAGAGGTACGATGATGGCTGGATCAACCGACATTGCTGCCTCTCATCTCTCTGTCACCACATGAGCACTCATGCGCTTGAAAATGGTGAACCCAGAGCTGGTGAGCTTGCAAACCTCATCAATCTCAACCAAGTCGTATTTTCCAGACTTGTGCACGAAATCTTCCCGATTGTCCCAATCATTTGCTGTCTTGCTCTTGAACTTGCTGGAGAAAGTAGCAATAGCCTTGTCTTCATCGAACGCTCCAGCCAGATTGTTCTGCACTCATGTTGATGGCTTGCACCAAGGTGCCTGCCAGGTACAAACAGAAACAGGTTTCAGACAAGGCATGCTAACAGGCAACTGTGTCGGTTCTTACGAGAGAAATACCTGGCCATTTTCTCCAACACGACCCCACCTTGTCCAAACAAAGAACTTCTTGCTTGTGGAATCTGCACCACGCACTGACACACATAAACGAGCCTCTATCTCTTACAAGTTATGCGAAGAAAGTGAGATGATACACAGTGCAAGAAATTCACTACCTTTGATACGGTGCTCGCACGCACCTGTCAGCAGCTGAATGCGGTAGTACTTGTTATTGTTTGCACCCGCAGCCACGTTGGTCTGATTGAGCATGCAAGAGTACTGGACATGCACTTTAGCACCAGGAAGGCTGCACTCTGGGTCAACGGAGTACTGCATCACCTTTGTAGCTTGCTGTGGTGCTAGCTTTGAGGATGGCGTAGCTTGTGTGGGTGCTGCTGCTGCGCCCCGCCTCCTCTTAGCAGGGCTTGAAGACGTCTTAGCTGGTGTGTGAGGTGCAAGAACTGTAAGCATTCGCCTCCCTCAGCATCAATTTGCCCTGAGTGATGTTGCAGGTCGAAGTCCAAACCCAACAAGGGCAAACAGTTTCACACCTGACTGGGCAGCAACAGGGGGGGTGTCAGTAGAGGCATTATCATCCTCTTCCTCCTCCTCCTGCTTCATAGGAACAAGATTTCCTGGGGGAGTTTGATCATCTCCAAGGACAGCAGTCCATCTTCGAATGTGTCGCTGCTTGTGGCCACAGTGCTTGATGTTCGTCTGAGTCATCTGTGACAGGTCTACGAGGTACTCCCACGCACCCGACACAACCACACGCTGGCACAGGTGCACTCTGAAACTCCACTCATGATGAAGCTGCTCAACGACATCAGAAGCTTCAGAATCATAATCGTACCACCCTGCACACACACGTTCCATTCCAGGCCTACTTACAGAACAATATCATATCATTTTTATTCAACACAGTGCAGTCATTCCAAGAAAGACGCACCATCCACTTTGCCATCTACACCATCATCTACCCAGTACTGCCACTTGGCATTCTCTTTCCACATCGACTGGTTCATTTTGTGGTCCATCGGCACCCTGCAAGCCAAGGGCACCAAATCGTTCGAGAAGCTTATGATCACAAGCACGCAATCCAACACGCTACAGCTGCACCCTGTACATGAGATTGGACTATCACGACAAAATTGAGCAAGACTGAGAAGTACATCTGCTATGCAGGCGTTACCTGAAAGCACTGCTACGATCTGTGCATGTATTTGTGCCAGTTGTAATCGCACCACAAGTACTTGTTTGGCACGGGAGTGTACATTTCTCTGTCCTCCCATGACACACCAGTTTTCTGCTCAAACTTTTCAGAAAACGCATCGATTGCTTCCTCCTCAGTTTTGAACTTTTCTGCCATAGACTGCAAGGCACAGAATCTTTCATGAAGGGTACGGCAGCGTGGTGCCACTTGAAATGGGAGCTCAATGTCGTACGCTGCCTGCAGTTCCCGTCCTCCCCCAACGTGTGAACACAGTGATGGAGTTATTGGTCTGCTTCACTGCCTGCACGTGCGATCATCGAAGCTGTTGCATGCTCGTTGGAACATAGGCATAGCTGCACCACAACACAATTTGCAGGAGCTATTACCTGTAGGATGAAGTACTTATCTGAGTTTTTGGAAACATCCACAAGGTTCAACATTGCATCATAAACAGTGTCCTCTGCAATCAAGATCTTGCCCTTCAACTTGGAAGCAGGGTCCACACGGCCGAGTGGCTTGCTGCTGTCGGGTGCCCGATTCCCTGAGAGTCCTTTTTTAGTCTACAAACATTCCAACTTGACCTTTGCGGCTACTATCATTGAGCAATGCATGCATGGTCCCACGTCGTGCTGTGCGCTGCAGTCGTGCTGTGACTCAGATTCTGACAAGAGCGAACCTCGGACACCAAAAACTCAACTGACAACTGCAGCTCTCCAGTATGCAAGCTTAGATATATTCTGGAAGGGCGTGTGTTGCGATGACAGACGAGAATGGAGGCAGCTATAGCTAACTAGCAACGAGCAATTCGCATGCACAGAGACCAAGAGATACACCTTCCACTGTTCAACGCAGACGCGAACCTTGAAGATCAAAGGAAAGCGCACACCTTTTGGGATTTTGGGAGCTGTCTCTTTGAACTAGTTTGCGTAGTTCCTGCTGCCTCGACTGTGGGCTGCACACACGGTGCAGCTGCAATCCGTGATGACCGACGCGGAGCCATCGAGAGAGTTTCGTTAGTTTGTAGTATCAAGAACGCTGTATCTTTGACGATTTGACGGTACGTTGAAGAGGCCTTCAAAGGCGGGTTCGGATGATGTTCTAAATTGGAACTGGGCGCTGCCCAACACACTATCCCAGCTGGTACCTGATTGGACAAGAACCGTGGTATTAATACTGCGCATCGCAATGCAATGGGCGCCCGATACACATGGTGATGTGATTCGTACATGTGAATTGGACCAAAAAAGCAAATATGTTTGATGTCTGAGCTATGCATATGTTTGCTTGTGCTGCTTTGCTTCCTCTAGATCATATCTCTGCTGCCGAGTGTTGTCGTCACCAAGGCAACTCTCAAAGAGGTGTATAGTTACAGACGTACATCCATCACATGGCACAGCAGGAGGTTGTTCACTCAGCAAGACATTCGCAACGGCGCTAGAGCTAGAGAACATCAAACACATGGAGCAACCGGCAACAAACCCCGTGGGCAAAGAATCCGGAGGCACATTCTGGACCTACGTCTTGCGCTGGCATCTTGGGTGTACGTCCACTAGGGTTATAGCCCCCTGACTCTCAAAGAAAGCGTACTGTGAACACTCAACAGGTTGCACCTTCAGGGGCGGCAACTCTAATCGTTGTGTGTGAGCCTTGTGAACCATGACGAGTGTGAACTATGACGAGTGATGAATAATCAGGTTACACCACTTACATGCGTTTCAGCTGTGTGTATATGAAATAACTTCATCCTCCAGATGTGGAAAGAGCAGCCACAATCCAGCTCACAAAAAAGAATAGTGCGCAGACTTGTACAACACCTTCGCTCACAGTTACCACACAACACATCAACCGGCAGTTGCATCGAACAACCTGCGCCAGCATCATCAAAATTCGTATCTGTAGCGTGCACGTTCAGGCATACATTGCCTGCAGGCTTGCAGTCCCTTTTGGTACAAGCACTATCTCCACACACCCCGTTTGTCCCCGCGCGACAAAGCACGTTTTGGCAGATCTTTCTTACCCCTAACCACACCCGCAATACTGTCGACTCTTGTGCTGCGCACCAAAGCTCCAGCACTATTATACCCGTCCCGAAGTGCCACTCGTGACTTTGCAGCTGCCGGAGGCGAGCTGGCGGCCAACTTTCTCTCTCGAGCAGATTTTTTCTGGTCCACTAACCACTTGGGCTCACGAGCTGCACGCACAGATCTGGGAGTGCCAGAAACAACCGACTGGGTGTGATACGATGCTTGCACTTTGTCTTCTGAGCAAGCTTTCCCTAAGCCTTTATCAGGGAACTGTGAAGCACCGCGACTGTCTGGCGACTTGCAAATTCGAGACTTTGGCCTGGGGTCACGGCCTACACGCTTCGTGGCTGTGTTTGCATACCTCACATCTTCAGATTGTGCATCCATTGTGTGCACACTCGGAGGAACATGTTGAGTGCTACCCTGCTTTCGCGGCATGTGTTTGGATTGTTCACCCTTGCATCGGTCAGCATCAAAAGCGTCTACTGTGCGCACAGACCGAGCCCGCCGCGGAGTTGGGCTGGAGGCAACCCGAGGTCTTGTGGAATCTACATGCATTCAGGGTAAGCGATCATATCCGTGGAAGCTTGCCGCATACAACTACTGAGACAAGAGGACGCAAGGCCGCACCGTTGCCTGAGCTCGCCTGACCAATGAAGGGCCTAGTCTTGGCAGATACAAAAGTGTGTGCCGTGGCGGAGCGTTGCCTACGAGTAGTCCTAGCTGCTGCAGTGACACTCCGAGGACTGGATACCTCCTCATTTTTTGCAGCATGGCGGCCATTGCAGTGTGCCCCTAAACCTTTGCGGTGCCTCGATGTTGGGCTACCGCTGTTGCTTGTGCCAGCATTCAGCTGTGCGAGCTCAGATGATGGTTCAGCATGTTGCATGCGCCTCCTGGCTCGACTTGCACTCAGCCGCATTGACTGAGAGGTACCAGACACTCCCTTGGGGAGCCTGATCCGAGCAGGTGACACTGTTCGGCTGCGGGAGGCGCCGATGCTGGTGTTCAGATCCTGCCACTCCTTGCGGAGTTGGTTCAAGTCGGCAAGAGTGCGACCGTGCCACATTCCGCTTGCATGTGCCTGTGTCCACTCAAGTCTGCGACGTTGCTGCCGCTCGCGAAGTGTGCGCTTCTTCAACGGCACACTGGCGCTTGTCGGGGGCCTCACACTGCCCTGTCGCCTCTGCAACCCAGCAGACTGTGCTGGGGAGCCCTGTGTGTCGCCTGAGTCATCCAGCTGCCCACTATCATGTGGCAACCGTATTGAGCAGCTGTCGCCTGCAGCACGTCTCAATGCAGCCCTATGCAGTGCGCGTGGCCTCATACCAGCTGCACCTCCATCACGAAGCCCCACCCTCATGGCCCGCAACCGGTCAACCCTGACAAGCGACATGTCACTCCCATACGTATCAAAAAGCATCTGCGTTGGGTTTCCTATCTCACTTGCTTGTGCACCTGCAATCAGCTTGGCGCTGTATCCCATCTCACTCCCATACGCATCACGTAGCATCTGTGTGGGAGTGACCGTGTCTTCCTCATCTCCATGTGGAGTCAGAAGGCTGTCACATGGAGACAGTTGCCCAGGGCTGCAGCCCTGGCTTGTGCTTGCGACACGGCTCTGCAGGTTCAGAGATTGCTCAACACCTGAGGCAGCTGGGCTGTCCTTGACGTTGCACTGAGTTCCTATCCGAGGCGGGGATGTGCTGTCTGGGAGTGTGGTTCCAGCTGGCGAGAGCTTGCCCAGATATGAATCAGCTGCTTTTACAGATTGTGGGGAGGGCTCTGGTTGACCACCACGCCGCTTCCGCGGCGTGATGAAGCTGAACATGCGTGATGCAGCTTGTACTGTGGAGCGCGCAGCACTATCAAGGCCATCAGCGGAGTGTGTCCCCACCCCCCCAGCAGAGGAGTGCTGCATATCTGCTGTACTGCAACTTGGCAGAGAGGAAACTGTAGACTTTGCTGGGCTGCGATGCAACGGTGGTGTGGATGCCACATCTTGTTGCGTGGCCCTGCCAGACCATTGAGACATATCGTGTGCTCCCAGGCTGCTGATGCGATGAACTCCTTCTTTGAGTTTGCGAGATACTGGAAGGAGGGGATTTGATGAGGCGCACGAGCTTATTGACCCATCGGAACGCCTGAAGCATGACACTCGCACATGGTCGATGCTGTCATCGCCGAGCCTTGTAGAGCTTGAGGCGCGGCCTCTAGGCCTCCCACTCCGCCCAAATGACCTGGAAAAAGTCTTCTGGAACCGGTCACGCATAGTCTGGCTCGAGCTGCGGCGGCGCTGCTTTGGAGTGCGGCTCAGGGGGGTGCCTGGTGGGTGTGATGTTTCGTCTAAATACTTTGAACATGGTAGGTCACGTCCTGAAGCTGAAGCATCGTGCTCTTCGTGCCACGGCGGGTTATGAGCTGTCCACTGCAGGCCGCTCTCTGCCAGCAAGTTTGTTGTGGCAGGGATGATGTCTCCAGAGGGAAGAAAAATCGAGCTCCGGTATACAGGACCTCCCACTGCACTGCTACTCTTCTGACCCACACACTGCATCTTATTATGCAACGACTTCGTGGTGGGAGCGACCTTGACAGCTTGAACCTGAAAGCATGGTTCATTCGCTTCAACAGCGATGACACCGTTTCTAACATGTAGAGCCCTCGGTGCCCAGACAGAGAGAGAAAGAGATAATGAGAATGAAAGTCAACTCCGTCAAAAATACAGCACACCAGGCTGTATAATATGTGCAGGGTCACGCATGCAGTAGCAGCACTGTGCCACCTGATATGCTCGACTTGCAGAACGATTACCTGGTCACACGCTACAATAATCGATTATTCTGAAGAGAATTTCCACCTGGTTGGACGTATGACAGGCGTTGGAGCAGGATGAGGTCGTTCGTCCAGACTCGTACCTTGCCCTGCCGATTGACGACATCTCCTATACTCCTCAAAGGAATTGGTGAAGGGCGATATGCGGCACAAAAGCTTTCGCCCGATGCCGAGCTTTGCTGCTCTCCACCACTGCTAGTTGTGCGCTCACTCCCGCACGCTGGAGAGAACAAAGGGTTAGTGAATTGCGCCATCACAGGTGAGGTCGGACCCCCCTTCCGCAGCTAGATTCCTGGTTACATTGGTGTCGGCATCCGTGGCAGCGCACACGAATTGCTCTAGTCTTCGTTTGCTGTCCCGCCAACAGAACAGCGTGCGCAAGCGCACGCAACTGCTAATTCACGTTTTACCCTCTGCATACGAAGTGTTGTGTTTGTGAGACAGGACCTATCATCCACCGCACACAGCGCAATGAGTTCGCGTGTGACCAGTTGAGGTACTGCGTCGCCACGACCTATCTGTGCAGCTCATGCACAACTCCTTACACATCCACTGGTTGCGTGTGGGCATGATCACGTGTGGGCATGAGGGTTGGAAGCAATTTCATGTAGAATCCAGAAATGGATTGACCGTCAGATGCATGACAACCAGAAGCTCGGTGCTAGCGCGCTAGCTAGCGTTGTAGCAGTAGCTGGACGAAAACTGGGACAGCATACATCACCGGACTTGACTGTTGCTACAAGTACGGTACTGCAAGTATCTGAGATAGTGCAACATCATTGTGCCCATCACCACCCTCCATTTTTGGCCATAACCAACGTACCAATACTCGCCGCGCCCGAGATAGAGGCTTTGTTGCATCCTGCTGGGGAGATTGAGTAGGTTCTGATTTGTGCACGTGGAGGTTGATATATGTTTCAAATGAATGTTGCCAATGATTGTGCTTCCTCTAGAAGGCCTCTTGTCCCATTTCCTTAGCTTCCCATACGTTTTCTGTCCGCTTCCAGCACGATGTAATCAATAATACTAGTCTTGGATATGACGATACTAGTCTTGGGTTGTGTGATCATAGAAGCTCTGCTATAAAACATATTTGTTCTTGTGCATTGTATTCTGCCGTCGTACGTGTACGTATATGTACGTCCGCGCGCGCGAGGTTTCTGGTAACCGTTACTGTTCCTATGCTCCTGTTCACTTCCTCCCCGGTCCTGTCGATGTAATAGCTTCGATGTATCTACTGGCTTCTTAATTATGAGTCAACTATAAACAAACGAGATACAATGTCGCAGCGTCAGGCTATCTACAACCTGACAAATTCAAAGTCAATTTGGCAATTCGCTGCCATCTCTCTCTTGCCTACGCATGAGGAACACCGTTATTCATATGAATTCATGAGCTGTCACAAGGACCGCTGGCAACTCTGATTTGCTTCGTGGGGAAATTCATGCGACCGTCTGATTTGTTTCGACCAGGGTTGGCACCCATGCATGAAGGGTGCAACGCCGGATGGCCAAGAAAAAACTGCCGGCAAGTTGAGTGCAAATCATGTAAACAAACTTCTGCAGGACTTTTGGTCATGGGCAAGGACAGAATTCGAAGACGGTGCATGCTTCCGGGGAAAAGGTAAACATCACGAAAGGCTGTGAATTCCGGCAACGGGCTTACTCTGGACGAGGGCTGGTTGCAGTGTTTTTTATTTGGGGGGTTAATCCCTCCCAGAGAGATTACATCGACAGGACTGAATCCCGCCTCACTGAGGGATTCTTTTTTATAATCGCAAATCTAATCCCTGCTTTACCGAAAATAAAGACCCCTGAAGTCTTCTGCGGAGGATGGGTTTTAGAAAACACAAGCACTGTGTGTCCTCCGCGGCGGATTGATTTTGAAGAATATGACAATTCAAATCCGCCAGTAGTTGGGCTCTTTCGCCACTGCAGAGGATCTGCAGGGTGAATGTCAAAGGTGCTGGCATCTTTTAAATGTAGCTCAGAACCATGAGTACTCAACCGTGAGTCTGTCTCTATCATGTGTTCCCTATTGTGGAGTCCATGCATTGGCATGCATTTCAAACGATTCAGTTCATGAATTCGGGTCTTTTCCACATCATCACTTGCACTGTGATAACTGCCAGTCGTGAACACTATACATGATCAGTGGGCAAAGAGTGCGAGGCATCACACGTGTGAAAGCTTGTGTCGTGGGCGGTTCAGGATCTGGGCTCCAGTCCAAGAACGAACCGCCCCCAAGCAGGCACAGACTGTTTGGTGCTGATGTCTTGGAGAAGTCTGTCAGGATGAAAGCGCAGAACACCTTCACTCCTGAAACTTTTGCTTTTGACAAAGTATTAGCACAGTGGCATGCTGTTGCTGAGGGTACGGGCAGATATCTCATGGCTGTGAGATACATGGCTGTGTAAATCGATATATCTGGAAGTAAGAACATTTGCTTTTCAGTGTCCACGACGGATTTTTTGGGGGCTTTACACTCACCCATCCCTCATGGAGGACTGCTTTTGTAAAATTCTGTGCTCACTTATCCTTCGCGGGGGATATGTCGAAAATCGAAATCAATAACACTGGCTGGTCGGTTCAATGTGGCATCCTGTGAGATGTCTGGGAGACAAAGATGGTAGCGGCCTGAGTCTACACTCAGGCCGATGGACTGTACAGGTAGGGAAGTGGGCAGCTGGGGAAGCTGTTCAAGGCTCTGTGACCACAGTGGGACTCCCCAGAGACTAGTTGGAGTCTGTTTGCGGGTTGTATCATCAGATGCTGAGCCTGTCACTAGGCGTGGTCTGCAGATGACGTTGAGCACCATTAGCGCACGTAATCCTCAGAACGTTTTGGAAATGCCATGGTTTGGAACAGGTCCGGGGCATCATGAACATGCGCAAATCTGCAGCATGGCACACCAACATTTCATTGCCGGATCTTTCATGGAGTTGACCATTTGTGTCCATCGACAGGTTGTCAAGTCATCTAGTGTGATCGTCGTCTGCATAGACTTCGGCCATGCATGATTCAATGCATGAAGGCCACAGCACACATGTGTAATTTCCAAGACCAGCATGTTCCAGCTCACAAAGAAGCTGCACAAGGGGCAGGGCCCCCAAGTGTCGGTATGCAAACGGACAAAGTACAGGAGTCAAAATTATCTGGTACGCTCGGACGAAGTTCTAAAGCGACATGTGTTCAGATCCTCCATAATGATGGTCACTAGGTAGCCCTGAGAACGCTTGCATGCGGTGGTTGCAGTGGGCCCACGTGGGGCGACCCTACCCACCCCCCAGTCTTCAGGAAAACGAACACAGACTGCGCGATATCGAGCACCAGGACCAAACGTTTTCAGCCAGAATGGTCCCATAGTTGATGCACCTCTCGTGCAGGCCCGCATGGTGTTGCCTCCTTGCCTCTTTTGGGTGCCGCTGTTCCTGTTTGTCCTGCTGTTGCTTTGGATGGGGCAGCCGCTCTGCCCCCCCGCTCTTCGGAGTGCTGTGGCCCATTTCCTTCGGAGTTGGATTTTTTTTCAGTTGGTGCCGTGTTTACGCCAATCAACATGACGTAAGAATGTGATATATTTGCACGACCATATGTCTGTATCCAATGCATTTACTCGCTTCACAGACGTATAGTGTGATGCTCCCTGTGCTTTGGCACCAACAAAGGAAATCAATATTTGGTGGTTTACCTGCAGAGCTTCGGTCGTCTGGCCACTGCTGCTAGTTACATGGTGTAGCAGGACTCGTAAGTGAACAGTGCCAGCTACCATGCAGCGACCTGTGCTTCAATCTTGGGAAGCACGGCATGGGCTGATAGATTCGCTTCAGTCTCCACAGTACTGTGATCGCAGTGATCGCAGTAGCCGTAGATTCTCCTCCACAAGAGCTGCCTCTGAGTGGGCCGCGAATCCCATCGCTGTGTGGCGTTCAGACGGCTCACTGTACAAGAACCGAGCTATACAATCTCCTCAGGCTCGATGGGGTCTTCGTGTCCCTTTGTTCGCGCTCGCAGCGGGAGGGGGCGCGCTGTGGTATCTGCAGGGGCCAGACAACTCTGTAAGCACATCAGACATACAGCACGGGATGAAAGTGCTTTCCAACGCACTGAAGAAGGCCCTCAGCATGCCAGGATCACAGAAGAGTAAAAAGGAAGCGAATCAAGTAGTCCCAGATGTGCAGCCAGCTAGTGGTATGACACTATCATCAGTTTTCTCTTCTGTGCACAGAAAAACCTGTAAAGTATCACGCGATTTCGTGCAGCTCCAGATAAACGCCAGACAGCGACTGAAACTGTTCTTTACACGGAGGATAAGGATACTTTAGAGAGTACCAAGCCGGAAGCTAGTGGGATAGTGGTGGACTCGGGCGTTGCTACAGAGCAGGCACAGCAAGATGTTCTCCAAGAAGAGCAAGCTGAGGAACTGAGCACATATGAGCGCCTTCGCGCTACCCTGGATGCACTGTCACCATTGCTACAACGTGCTAATGCAGCACTGATTGGCCCCTCACTTGACGCGGAGCAGCCCTCCAATGTGCGTTCCTTCAGGCCGCAATGGTGATCCAATTGTGGGGTCCCATGTTCCAGCAGCACTCACACCTACATGTCCTGTTCTGTGCTTCCAGAGTGTGATGGTTTCGGGGAAGGCAGATCATGCATCTGCTCCATGAAAACAGCATGTGCAGGTGACAGTTCGCAGTGAAATGCGAGCTGCTGGGGGGGACATACGTGCAGCCTCCAGCCTCGTGCAGGAGCAGGTGCTCCTGACAAGGGGTGTGCCAGACGCAGACAACGAGCTGTCCCCTTCCTCCCTACTGGCATGCAACTCTGCAGCTGTGGATGGTGCCGCAGCAGTGGACGGTGCCGCCCGCCAAGCAGCTGCAGACGTTGAGAAGTTTCAAGCTGTGCTTCAGCAGGTGCTCAGATTCACATTCGACTCGGCCGCCTGTGCTGAAGTAGGCACATAGTTACCGGCTCATGCATGTTGCATGTGCAGGCGACAGACACTCACCGCAAGGAGCTAGCAGAGGCCACACAGGAGACAGCGAAATGGGAGGGGGAGGCGCATGGTAAGGTGCAAGCAGCTCATGCCGCGCTGCGCAGGGGCCATAAGTCCCTGGAGGCACAGACAGAGCTTGCAGACCGCAGTAAGATGGCAGCACTCCAGCTGCAAGAACTCAACATGGCTGTCAACTTTGGAGCTGCAGCGAACCAAGAGCGCACCAAGCGATTGAAGCTGATAGATGATGTACGACCCAGTGTTCACGCACCTCTGCTTGCAATGCACAAATGCTCACAGTGGTGCAAGTAAGGCTCGTTGTCCATCAATATGAACTCGTTGTCAGCTTTCATGTCTGTGCTGCAGATTCGCTTGAACTTTAATGCTGTGCGACTGGCATACAGCCAGACACATGACAAGCTGCACGAGGCAGCCAGGTACAACAGTCAGGTGGCCACCGTGACGCAGCTGTGTGATGCGCTGGGCAAGAGCAGCGGTGTGGCAGAACATGTAGAGGGAGCGCTGGGCGCTGCACCAGATGAGGTGGTCACTGCTGCAGTACTGAGTGTGCCAGAAGTTGTGGCCAAAGAAGGGGTTAGCACTGTTGAGCAGCTACAGCAGAAGTGGCCAGTGATCCGCAGGACCCTGCGGGTGGACAGTGTGCTGTCGAAGGAGCCCAAGCAGGGGTTTCTTTCCATGTGTCTAGCGGTTGCAGCTTCTTCACTCAAGGTGTGGTTTCACAGCGGTTTGCAGGCACCCAAACTGTCACCTGTGCGCGCTTTATTGAGTTCTTTTGTGTGCATAGGTTTCTGAAGCAGCAGCGCAACAGCTGGGGCAAGGTAAGGAAACGCTTGAAGCGCAGCTAGCAGTGGCAGATGCTGCGATAGCAACTGGTGACTTGCTGGGCACCCTAGAAGTGCTGGATGATGTAGGTTGCAGGTTCAACGTGGACCTGTCGGTGAAGAAATACATGGCAGCATTGAAGTCGCGTGCACTGGTCGAGCAATCAACAGCTTTGCTGCGTGCACACCAAGCTGTGCTGGCTACCACGACATGCTAGGCCGTCTAGAGTTCAAAGAGTACCGATGATCGATATAGTTGTAGATCCATAGTCGTTCACTGTTGCCATATGATGCTGTAAACGAGACTGATGAGCGAGGAGAAGGCAAGGAGGGTTCCCAAGGGAACACCACAGAAGTAAGACATGTTGAGAAGCTGTTTACAAGCTGCTCAATGAGCTGTTCTAAAATGCAGCAACAACCCCCTGGCCCAGGTCCTAGTCGAAGAGGGAGAAGCCCATGTCTTCGTCCTCTGACTCCTCCTCCTTCTTCTCCTCCTCCTTTGGAGCAGCACCACCAGCGTCACCGCCATCACCTCCAGCAACGGCAACAGCTCCGCCTGCTGCGGGAGCTGCGCCAACATTGGAGATGAAGTCGTCAAGAGACTTCTTCTCCAGCAGCTTGGCGAACAGCATTGGCCAGTAGCCCTCCACAGTCACGTTCGCGGCAGCAAGGATCGACTTGATGTTGTCAGCAGTCACTTCGACGCCATCGTCGTGCAGGATGCACGCTGCGTATGTGCACGCTTGTTCTGAGACCGACATGATGGTATGAGCCTTTTGCTACCCGGACGAAAGATTTTAAGCACGAGGCACTAACGACCGAAAGGAAGCAATCCTCTCCACGGTCCCGTTTGAATGGCATAGGTCCAGAGCCAGAGGCAAAGACAAGTGCCAGTTGGTCCTGGCGGCGGAGCCCCCGCCGCCTGTTGCGGACGCATGCACATGGAATGGCTGAGCTCAGCTGAGAACGGGTCGCAGAACATGATGGTTTGCAAGTAGTTACATCGACATGGCAATTGCTTAGACAAATGCTACATTTGCTTAGACAAATGCTATCTGCAATGGCCGTCCACAAGAGACACTTATCCAACTACAAGCCCAACACACCCGGGAAGTAAGTTGAGAGCATGTTCTGCACATTACGGTTTGCACTCGCCAGTGAGTTGGTGTCCTTCGATGAAACATCGTCCACATGCAGCAGCTCACTACAGAGTGACCACCGTGCTTGTACCCACTTCCGATTGGGTGCCTGTGCAAGCATCTCCATTCGTGACCCCTTTGGGACATCACTGCCTCTTAAACTATCCTCCCCAGTCTTAGCATCAGCTTGAACTTTGTCACCCCCTTCTGTGGCACTATTCTCTGTTGATTCCTGCTCAGTTGATTCAGCAGCCCCAGAGCACCCAGCCTCAGCTGCCGCAGTGTTTGGTCCAGCGGGATCTTGCATGTACTGTGGGTGCTGGCGAGACAGTCTGGCAGCGTCTGCAGCCATGTGCTGCTGGCAGTCTTGCCATGCTAAGCTGAGCACAGCCTGGCAGGTATGCGACGTCGCAGACATGAGCTTGGGCAGTGGTGTGGAGGCGCAGATGGGAACTTCGCTGGCGCTGTCCGTCAGTGTGTAGCGGTGGCCTTGAATGTGGCCCTTCTCGTGCAACCGGACCTCTGCAGAGATGGCACTGATGAGGCCTTGTCTTGGGGACGGCAGTAGTGGCGACAACTGACGTTCAACATCAGCTAGAAGGCGCACAAACTGCGTCCTAATGAGCTCGAATTCTCCCATGTGGATATTCTGCTCTCCAGCCACAGCAAGCAGCACCTGCAGGCACCCCCTGGTTTGAACACATGCATCGCTACTTCCTTGCTGCATCGCTTAGACTGACCGAAACTGTGACACTCTTCTGGTTAGAGCAAGCATGTGGTGCTATGCGAGGCTGCTTGTTGCGAAAGCATGCAACAGGGTGTACCTGGTGCCACATCGGAAGGCGAGGCATGCATAGCCCACATTCCTGTCGCAGCGGATCACCTGTTGGCTTTTCTTGGGCATCAGAACAAAGGGTGCATGCAAACAAATCGTCCTGATACTGCACAGCATGCACCAGTGCAGGATCAAGCAAGCGCACCATGAAACCTTGCTGCTGCCACACCACTAGGCGCACCGGCTCACCATGCTCAAGATACAACTCAGGGCAGCCTCCGCCTGCTGTGGATGTTCCGGCCTCCAGCTGTGTGCTGCGCTGCTCGCAAAATAGGAAACCCAGATGCTCCGGCGTTGATGCAATGCTCCAGGACGCTGGGTTCAGGATTGCCCCTGCCCGCTTGCCCCAGTCTGTCACGCCCGCATAGAGGCGCTGGAAGGGCCTGGTTGTCTTGTTTTCAGCACGCGTCAGCGGAATGACATTGCGTGAGGCAAAGAGATAAAGAGCACTGGCATCTTCCGCTGAGAAAGTTGTATGCAGAAGTGTCTGTTTGAAGGAGATCATGCAGCCGCGGGAAGGCCTCTCTTGTACCAGGCTGGTTGCCGACAGTGCTGCTGCAATGGCTTGCAGGCCTGAATGTTTTCATGCTGTCGTGAGAGCAAGAGCATGGAGGGAACTGCGAGAACCTACGCAGACTGATGCATACTCACACATGAGAAAGGGACACTGTGGACTTGTACTGTCAGGGAATGAAGTGGTGGAAAGCTGGACAGGCACACCTTGAAAGCCGGGGTCCTTCAAAGGAATGAAGGGAAGACCACGGTGCTCTGTCATTGGTGTGTAGAGATCATGGAGAGTGCACCAGCCTTCTTGTTTGCAAAATCCTGGCATAAAGGTACTGAGAAAGTCTTTTATGGCCCCACGAGCTGCCAAGTATCCCTGTGACTGAATAACATACGCCAGGGAGAGGTACATCAGCCGGAACAGGTTGTTCATCGACCTCAAACAGGCCTTGGCACGCTCCGTAGAAATAGGGAAGGTGATATATGTTGACTGGGCGTAGATGATCCAGAACAATGACGGTTCAGTTTCCACCATCACAACGGTGTGCTGTTCAAAAGCCACGGATGTACACAGGGGCTCCTGCAAATTCAACAACGTGAAGGCTGCGCGCGGAAACTTACAGTGGAATCTGGTCATAAGAACATCACCTTGCTGAAGTGCGAGCAGAGGCCAATGGAGCCACGGGCCAGGCGGGCAATGTCCATCAACGCAGTTGGGTTGCGCTCCTGACATGAACTCCACGCTCCCAGCACTTGCTCTTCTGCATGGCCTTCATCAGTTCCTAATCTGACGTCAATGACGCATAGCTTCACGTCGTCTTCAGCTGAAACCATTGTCTCTGCTGAAATGTGACCACATATATCTGTTCTGAATGGCAAGCAAGCGATGTGTTATAACATCCACCCAAAGTTGAAAGGAAGCTTGCAATCATTGCTGCTAGTACGTGTGCTTCACAACCACTATTCCAGCGATACTGCACTACGAGTTGGATCTGAGAATCATGATTAATCGATTAATATAGTATAATCACAATCACAATGATGCATGCATCATCCCGGTTGGTGACCTTCGAAGGCCTTTTTCGTGAGCTTCATTGCGAGGCCTGGACAGCTCGACAGCACAGTTTGGCACCAGCTACAGGCAGATGCTGGGATGGGCTGCAGCAGAACCATTGCTGGACAAGCATGCGATATCAACAAACTGCAGCATAACCAATAGATACTATAAGAGTGTGACACGCATTACATATTTGCAATGATTAGATCCACACCGAACAAGGCACGGTTTCTTGCAAGCCAGGAAACCACATGTTGCCTCAAATCAAATTCTGCTTGACTTGCACTGCGCTAGCGCAATTAGGTTCAGACACTACGGCTGGGCACTAACCATTCAGTGCAAGGTGTGTCATGGGGATTCTTACAAACTTAACGTGGGGCAAAGCACCAGAGCTGAAATGCACCAAGCGGAGAACCATGCTACACCACCCCCAGACATCGACACTAAACTGTTTGCAAACCCACCCCGACCGCTGGGTTTGCAAGACTCCTCCGTGTATGAATCAGGTTTCGGCACTGGGGCAGACAGCCATGACCTGTCTCGACAGCACAAGCTAGGAAAGGTCACAGAACAAACCGCTATCATCGCCAATCCTGGAATAGTATAACCACAGAGAACCCGAAAATACATTGCACAAGCTTCACCTCTCTATTGCTACGCCCTTTGTCTTGGCAAGATCTGTGACGATTCCGCAGCCAACGATGAACCAGCCACACAAGGAAGCTACAGCAAACAACACATGATCGTGACAGCCAAAGTCCCTTAAATACTGTACCTGTTCATGTGGAAGCTTGTAGTTCAGCTTCATTCTCACAAAGCCCCATTTGCCGGCCCATGCTATTCTGTAGACCAAAACAGATTCCGAACCCAAGACCGGTCATGCCTGCCGCAACTGCTGTTGGCCGATGCATGAAAGTGCTTCGTCCCATGAAGTATCCCATCACCGTTGTGATGGCCGTTGCCTGTGCTGTGAACACCCAGTCGCTGGTTCTAAACGCTTGCAAGCATTTCCAGACCCCAGGGTCAGCATCAATCACCTGATACTTCGGCTCCGGGTACATTACCCCCATGATGGCTTCTATAAGTCGCGCGCAAGAACAAAGAGGGCCACTGCAACACTAAACCAGATGCGTGCTACACAGCCACAGCAGCCGCATCTGAATATCACAGTCACTGCTAATATTGTCGCTCACGAATGTTGGATCTTCAGAGCACATATATTGCAGGCACATCGGAGACATGATTCTGCCGTGCATGTGGGGATTGTTTTTCCAATTGTGAAGAGAATCGGCAAATGCACGAACAAGCCACGCAATTCGGTCAAGACAAAGAAGCAATCTAGATCTATCCAAGCCGTCAGCGTGGCTACCAAAGTATAACCATGGGGTGTTCGTGATACAAGCAAAGCCGGCTTGCCGGTCCCAGTTGCACAGCCCGTCTGAACCTGGCCCACTATAGACGTGGTCAACCACGAATACGTGGTGTTATTTGCCACACATACCTGTAGCATGTCTGAGCTGTTTAGGTGCGCAAGGTCCTAGTGCGCACCTCTCACTACCGCCGCGCTGGAGCGCCTTGGCCTCATACGGCCTACAGTGGTGCTGCGTGAACCATGCCGATGCTACACACCTTCAAGCCCTCGAGGGCGCCTGTCAAGCGGGTGAAGGGTATTCAGTTCTGCATCTGGGACCCGGAAGACATCGTACGCTCTGCCTTCCGAGTAGGTACCAGTCTGGGGTCCGATCACCTACGCTGCTCCGCGATGCAACAGTCTGATTGTGCTGCAGAAGCAATACTCCGTTGTTCACGTGACCCAGCCAGTGTCGATTGTGAATGGGGAGCCCAAGGCAGATGGGCTGGCAGATTTACGGATGGGCAGTTCAGAGCGCCATGCTGTCTGTACAACAGATGGGATGGACCGGGAGGAGGGGTGCCCAGGTTACTTTGGGCATATAGAACTAGCATGCCCACTGTATCACATTGGGTTCAACAAAACTGTTCTCAAAGTAATCCGATGTGTCGGGTACCACAGCTCCAAGCTGCTGCTTGATCCAGACAATCCCAAAGATTTGGCTGTTCGTTCTATTCTGGAAAAGACTGTGATGGGCCCTGCTCGCCTGGATCGTGCAATGAAGGCTTGTGCAACGAAGAAGACAGACTACAGCTCGGGTACCAAGCAGCCAAAGTACAAAATGGAGCCAAAGCAGCGCATCAACATCATTGCCGAGTTCCCAGCGAACTCGAAGGGCAAGGATGACGATGACGATGAGGAGGAGGATCCGAACCAGAAGTTTGAGCGCACACAGGCATGTTCTGGCGCCCCTGTTGCTGTTGCCACAGGAGTTGGGGCCCACAGCCCCTGAAAAACACGTCCATGCAGGTGTTATCAGCTGAGACGGTGTATAATATACTGAAGAACATCAGTGACGAGGACTGTAGGTTGCTTGGCTTCGACCCTCGTTGGTGCAGGCCAGCATGGATGATGCTTACAGTGCTGCCAGTAGTGCCCCCGCACGTGCGGCCTGCAGTCGAAATGGACAGCACTGGCCGCTGTGAGGATGACCTCACGCACCATCTAGCTTCCATTATCAGAGACAACCAGGCGTTGAAGGCCCACTCGGCCTCAGGGTCTCCTGCACACGTCCTGAAGGTACGCCCCACACCACCTGCTTCAGCCTGACTTGGAACGCCTGTTTTGCACGGTGTACGTGCTGGGGAGCTAGTTCATGGGTTCATGTAAGGCTGCAGCTGGCCCTGCCCATCTGTACCACACACTAGCGGAGTGTGCCTCCTGCTGCACACTCCCATGGCACTGCAGGAGTATGTGGAACTGCTACAATACGCCGTCATCACTCTGATGGACAATAGCAAGCCCGGCATCACACGTGCCACGGTGGCACGCAGCAGCCGGCCTGTCAAGTCCATCAGCCAGCGCCTGAAGGGCAAGCACGGCCGCATCCGCGGCAACCTGATGGGCAAGCGCGTAGACTTTTCAGCACGGTCTGTCATCACAGGGGACGCTCTGATTGAGATTGATGAGCTGGGGGTGCCATGGAGCATAGCGAGGAACCTCACGGTGCCTGAGAGGGTCACGCGCCACAACATTGACTGGCTGCAGATGCTCGTTGACAGGGGACCGCACCCTCTGCCTGGACTTGTAGGTGTGTGTCTTCCCCTCTGCCACCTGTACAGCTTTCCTTCGCACCGTTTCACGCTTGGATTGAACGCATCCATGAGGGCACAGGTCTGCGGTCCGTGGTATTATTCAGAGTGCTGTTCACAGCAAACTTTACGTCCTTTTTGAGGTAGCAGATGGTGAGGGCAGGGCAGCAGAGTCGCTCCACAGCTGTGAAGCAAGTGGTGCTGCTGCAGGAGCAAAAGAGATCTTCCGAGAAGATGGGTACCCGATCTCGATATCCCATAGTAATCGCAACAAGGTTGACATGCGCCTGGAGCCAGGCTACATCGTCGAGCGCCACCTCCAGGATGGAGACTTTGTTGTGTTCAACCGTGCACCCTCGCTGCACAAGATGTCCATGATGGCCCACCGCATCAAGCTCCTCCCGTACTCCACATTCCGCCTCAATCTCTCAGTCACGCCGCCCTACAATGCAGATTTCGATGGCGATGAGATGAACATGCATGTGCCACAGAACCTTGAGGCGCGTGCGGAGCTGTCGCAGCTGATGCTGGTGTCCCGCAACATCGTATCACCGCAGAGTAACCGCCCAGTGATGAAGATCATTCAAGACTCGCTGCTGGCCTCGAGGCTGATGACGCGCCGGGACACATTCATCACCAAGCGCGACTTCATGGGAATCTGTCTGCAGCTGCGCGACTGGAATGGTTTCATCCCCCCCCCTGCTATCCTCAAACCCGAGCCCCTCTGGACAGGCAAGCAGGCGTGCAGCTCCTTGCTCCAGACTCATTTTTCAGTCAGTCTGTATTCTTTGTTGGAAGCGTGGTCATGTCGCACACACGCCGCAAACCACGCCGCATCCAAATGATGTCACTGCCGGCACCCGCTGACCTTCAGCAGCTTCGGTAGATTGTAGTTGCTCACAGCAACAGAGTGCCTGGCTGTGCTTTGGCTGGCCCTGCTCCAGGCTGTATCGGCCATTCAGATGATCGACCACACATACTAGCACCAGCAGTGGCCATGAGTTGCACAGCAAGCATAGTGATGTACGTATGGTAGCCTCCATTCTGGTGGTCAAAGAGAGCCACTTTTGAGCAACAGCTTGCTAAAGAGCCCCAGTCATGTCAACATGGCGCATGCGTGTGGCTGCCTGCTAAGCACAAGAGATTGCATGCAGGCATACAGCATGTTGCTGCCGGACCTATCATACAAAGGCAGTGCGAGCGGCAAGCTGGACTCCGAAGACGCGACTCACCCAAGCATGTCCCCCACTGACTGCCAGGTCTTGATCCGGCAGGGCACCTTACTGACGGGCATGCTGGACAAGAAAGCCCTAGGTGATGGAGGCGGGGGCCTCATTCACATCGTGTTCAATGAGGATGGCTATGCGAGGGCGGCATCCTTCATCTCATCAGTGCAGTTTGTGGTGAACTACTGGATGGTGCACCATGGGTTCTCGTGTGGCATCGGGGACACGGTGGCGGATGCAGACACCATGGCCCGCATCAACAACATCATCTCTGACGCCAAGGAGAGCGTGCAGGACATTATCAGGCAGTACCAGGGTGGAGCCCTCGAGGAGAAGCCAGGCAGGCACGCGCCCTCCCCGCGCCCCTTTCCTCACCAGCCCCGTGTCACAGTTGCACCCCTCGCTGTCGCTTGCTCGGCTGCCTCTGCACAGCATCCTCGGTGCTCGTCATGCTCCGCAGAGTCTGAGGCTTGCAGAGCACACTGCTGCGCTTGTGTGTCACACTTTCATACGTGGAGCTTAATCACTGTGTGGCATGTGTGCGTGGCTGTGAAAGCTGGAGACTGAGCAGTTCATTGATGCAGGACCATGCACGAAACGTTTGAGGACAAGGTGAATGCTGCTATGAATGCAGCGCGCGAGCAGGCCGGCAAGACAGCGCTGCAGTCCCTGCGATACACTAACAACATTGTTCAGATGTCCCTCGCTGGATCCAAGGGCTCAAACCTCAATATTTCGCAGATGATTGCATGTTGTGCGCAGCAGAACGTTGAGGGCAAGCGCATCCCGTTCGGCTTCACCGCACGCACTCTGCCGCACTTCAACAAGGACAACTATGGCCCAGAGAGCAGGTGCGCGCATGGTTGCACAGCTCAGCGACTGCATGTAGGTCTGCCTGTACGCACCGCAGACACTGGGGCATGAGGAGCAACTTGCACTCAATAGAGGTGTTTGACAGGGCACACGCTGTTCGGCAGCATCTGGAAGCTCCATGCCGAATGTTGATGTGCAGGGGATTTGTGGAGAACTCTTACCTGCAGGGCTTGTCTCCACAGGAGTTCTTCTTCCATGCAATGGGTGGCCGAGAGGGGCTGATCGACACTGCCGTGAAGACCGCCAACTCTGGGTACATCCAGCGGCGCCTAGTCAAGGCATTGGAGGACCTCATGATCCACTACGACAACACCGTCCGCTCTTGCACAGGCTCCGTGGTGCAGTTTCTATACGGGGAGGATGGGATGGATGGTGTTGCCATCGAGAAGCAGCGGCTCGTGCACCTCCGTGACACCCCAGAGCAGTTTGCAGCCCGCTTCGTGTACGATGTGGGCGCCACAGTGCCCGAGTGGATGCCCAAAGCCCTCGCAGACAAGCTGCTCAATGAACCGAGCGCTAAACAGTTCCACATGGAGGAGATTGAAGACCTCAAGGTCTGCCACACCCCCCCTGATGCCCATGGGTTGCGGTGCACCTGGATCACCTCGCGTCACATACAGTGTGCACGCTGGCTATCTTAGCTACTTGTGACATGTCCCAGTAGTAGGGTGACAGCTTACGACGGGAAATTTTTCAAAATACGCGTAATTTAGTACGTTGCGGCAAAAACCGTCATGACCAGCGTAATTATGGCGGCGAATTGTTTTTGCGCCTGTGGCGGGCCGTCCAACGTGCATCCAACACTAACCTGCGCCTTCCTGCCTTCTCTTTGTTATCCTCTCCTCTTCATGTGCCAAGGTCATCCCCGCACACATCTGCATTCTCTGCTACTACGTCGTCACACTATGTTATAAAAAGGGGGGATGAACGGCGGAACCTCGTTATCTCGAACGTAACACCTTCTTGCAAAGCAACGTAACTACGTCCGTATATAGCTTACCGTAATTACGTATCGTAACGTATCCTGTCACCCTACCCAGTTGGGCAATCCAGCCATCTGTTATCGAGACTGCATGCTGGAGGAGACGCACCACAGGGTGCTTGCATTTGGTGCAGTGTGGGCTGGTGCTGTGGCGCCTGTGACCTCGTTGCTATCGTCCTTACATGCGTCGGTGTGCAGGAGGGCTTGAGGGTGTTGCGGGAGGAGGTGATCCCGCATGGCGACAACGAGGTGCTGCTGCCTGTGAACCTGTCGCGATTGGTGTCCAAGGCGCAGACCACCTTTGCGACACAGGCAAGCCAAGCAGTGGATGTTGAGCTGGGGCCTCAGCAGATCATCACTGGCGTGCGAGAACTGCTGAAGAAGCTTGTGGTGGTGCCTGGAAAGGATGACTTGTCGCAGGAGGCGCAGCGCAACGCCACCGTGCTGCTGTTCAACCACATCCGCTCCACTCTTGCCAGCAAGCGGGTACGCTCCAAGTTGATCTTCAAGCTACTCTAGAGTGCTCTGCAAGGGACTGCTTGCCTGTCCGCCACCTCTTCTTGGCCGCAAGCGCCTGCAGCACGGTGCTGCTCATGCGGCCCTGCTGTCGGCGCAGGGTCAGGGCTTGCGCTGTCTTCTTGATTGCCTCTGTTTGCGCAGGTCCTGAAGGAGTACAAGCTCACCACTCAGTCGTTCAATTGGCTTGTGGAGGAGGTGCGGGCCCGCTTCCACGGCGCGCTGGCGCAACCAGGAGAGATGATGGGTACCGTCGCTGCGCAGTCCCTGGGCGAGCCCACCACCCAGATGACGCTCAACACGTTCCACAATGCCGGTGTTGCCGCAAAGAATGTCACTCTGGGCGTGCCGCGGCTGACAGAGATCATCAACATCGCCAAGAACATCAAGACACCCTCGCTCACCATCTACCTCATGCCGGAGGCTGCCCAGGATCAGGACCTGGCAAAGGAGACACAGACCCGCATTGAGTACACCACCGTGGAGTCTGTCACGCAGGCTGTAGAGATCTGGTGCGACCCACCGGCGACACTAGGTGCCTTGGCGTCTGGTCACATCAACATCAACGACTGTCGGGGCTGCGCCTAGTCTGTATTTGCGACCCGAAGCAAGGGTGCGCTGCCGCTGCGGTATGTGCGCACTGGAGGAAGGGGCACTGAGTGGCAGCCTGCGGTCGTGCAGGTATGATCCAGACCCTCAGGCAACGGTCATCGAGGACGACGTGGACCTTGTGGAGGCATACCTGCTTGTGCCTGAGGCTGACTTCCAGCCCGAGCAGCAGAGCCCTTGGCTCCTGCGGGTAGAGCTGGACAAGATGATGATGCTTGACAAGCGCCTCGAGTGCATTGAGGTGGCCAACAAGATCTCTGGAGCATACCTGGGCCTTGTGCACGTGATCAACTCTGAAGATAACGCCGACAAGCTTGTGCTGCGTTTGCGCCTCATCGATGGTGTGTATCCACGTGCACTGCTGCGTGTGCTGTTCTGCTCAGAGCAGCACAAGTGATCAAAGGCAATCATGTTTTGGCCTATAGCCGCCAGCAGTGATGTTTCTGGAGGCGCTTGCAGCTGAAGATGTGTCGTGATGCAGTGTGACGTGTACCCGAGCTGTGTGCAGATGAAAAGACAGAAGATGAACAAGAGCAAAACCTGTTCATGGTGAAGTTTGAGCACCATCTACTGGAAAATGTGGCGCTGCAAGGCATCCGCAACGTTCGCAAGGTGTTCATGCGGCAGGAAGAGACCACAGTGGTGAAGGAGAACGTGCTGGAGGGCTATGAGCGCAAGAAGGAGTGGCTCCTGGACAGTGAAGGCATCAATCTAGCAGAGGTGCTTCAGGCTGACAACGTGGATGCCCAGCGCACCATCTCGAATCACGTTGTTGAAATGTTTGAGGTGCTGGGCATTGAGGCCGCGCGCCTGTCGGTCCTGAAGGAGCTGCGAGCTGTGCTGGAGTTTGATGGTTCGAAGGTTAACTACAGGTGTGCCGCATCACGCCTTGCCGCGCGCCACCATCACACTGCTGCTGCGCGCTACAGTCCTGTTGGATCGGCCAGTCCTCGCCCTCGGCCTGAACACATGTGTGTCGTGACACAAACAGGGGTGTGTTGTGGTGTGCAGGCACATGGCGTCCCTGGTGGACATCATGACCGCGCGCGGCCAGATCATGGCCATCACGCGGCACGGCATCAACCGCCGTGACTCGTCCCCCATCGCGCAGTCCTCGTTCGAAGAGACCGTCGAGATCCTGTTCCGGGCAGCCACGTTCGGCGAGGTCGACCGCCTGAGTGGTGTGTCTGAGAATATTCTTCTGGGGCAGCAGTGCCCTCTAGGTACAGGCGCCTTCCAGCTGGTTCTGGATGATGAGAAGCTTCTGGATGCCATAGACACCATGGGTGGAGATGTGCTGGGAATGGCCACAGGTGCCTACAACCCCATGTCCGCGATGGCGAGCCCCGGGGTGATGACACCGGCGCACTTCAAGGCCAGCCCCAGCCAGTTTCTGAGCCCCTCCCACGACCAGTCCCTCGTGGGCGCCAACCTGATGTTCTCCCCAACACCTGACATGCTGTCGCCCTCGGGCGCCGGCATGTCCCCAGACCACCCCCTCTCCCCCTCCTCCCCTGCGTACTCCCCCACCTCTCCTGGTGTGCCGCTTCCCACCTGTGACCTGCTTAACTCATCTGTGACCCGCCTGTGCTGTCTGAGCTAACAGTCCAACAGCGACGCAGCCCTGTTGCCCATGCAGGCTACTCTCCAGGTTACAGCCCCGCAAGCCCAGGCTACAGCCCCACGTCACCAGGTGAACCCCCAGCTGCCCCCTGCAGCCTGTATGTGCCACCCCTTGCCTGTCCGCCATGCCTCTTCAAACAACCGAGCGTGTGCAGGATACTCCCCGAGCAGCCCTGGCTACAGCCCTACTTCGCCTGGTGCGCTTTCATTCCTACTGGAAGCCGTGCAGGCCGCACGTGGTGTACCAGGGCCACGTGTTCCTGCAGATCATGCAGCGCTGGGATCCGCCTTCGTCATGACCACCCAGCACAGCCTGCAACAGCCTGTTCGTATGCAGGCTACAGCCCCACTTCACCAGGCTCCCCAACGTCTCCCGGCTACTCCCCTTCATCTCCAGCCTACAGCCCCACATCTCCTGGTACGCGGCATGCGACAGCCTGAATGTAGCAAACGTGCTGTGGTCTGCATTTTCTGTTGTTTTGCACTCATGTGTGTCAAGTATGCCTGTTTACATGCTCAACTGCCAGGCTGACAATGAAGGGTGCTGTGCTGCAGGGTACTCCCCAACAAGTCCAGGCTACTCCCCCACATCCCCAGGTGAGGCCCTGCTTGCATTGCTGTTCTGTGCCATCTGAGCATCGGTGCTTAACTGAGATACCTGCAGCTCACGTGCTGTTCTGACAGGTGCTGCCGTGCTGTGCAGCGTACTCCCCCACCAGCCCCTCTTACTCGCCCTCCAGCCCGGCTTACTCTCCCACCTCCCCTGGTGCGCGCCTCATGTAGTCTGTGAATGCTCTATCGTTGCAGCTCGTGCGCTTTCAACGATTCAACCTGCGCCATGGTGAGTGCTTGCGCGGCCGCATCACAGAGTGACGCCATGTGGTGCATCCACCAGAGAGTGTGTCCAGCGGCCACTGAGGCAAGGGCAGCGTGCTGCAGGGTACTCCCCCACATCCCCGGCAATATCACCTTCCTCACCGAACTACAGCCCCGCATCTCCGACTTACAGCCCCACAAGCCCAGGACATGCAGCGACATCTCCCCAGTACAGTCCAACGAGCCCAGGTGTGTTCTCATGTGCCTGGTGTATCTGTGAGTCGTAGTTCTGCAATGGAGTTAGTGTGTTAGGAAGCGCTGGTGTCCTTCGTTGCTGAGCGTGTGTTTGCGTGCAGCGTATTCACCAGCCAGTCCAGGATACAGCCCTACTTCACCAGCTTACAGTCCCACTTCCCCAAACTACAGCCCAGCTTCACCAAACTACAGCCCCACCTCTCCCAACTACAGCCCCGCCTCCCCCAACTACAGCCCGACATCCCCCAACTACAGCCCCGCCTCCCCCAACTACAGCCCGCAGAGTCCGAATTACAGTCCACAATCTCCAAATTACAGCCCCCAGAGCCCCAACTACAGCCCTGCCTCTCCCAACTACAGCCCAACGTCCCCCAACTACAGCCCGACATCCCCCAACTACAGCCCCAACTCCCCCAACTACAGCCCCACCTCTCCAAACTACAGCCCCACCTCCCCCAACTACTCCCCTGCAACACAAGCAACGCACTCACCTGCAAGCCCGCACTACTCCACATCACCACATGCCTACAGTCCCTCTGCTTCCTACTCACCGCCTGGAGGACAACACGGTGGGGGGGCCACGTACTCCCCTGCAGGGGCACCGCCCTCTACGGGGTACTCGCCAGCACCAGGTTCTGGGCACTATCAATCTGCAGCTGGTCTGAATGCATACTCTAATGCTGCTGCTGGTAGTGCCGGGTATTCACCCGCTGCACCTGGGGCGTGGGATACGCCAGCCTCATCTCAGTATGTACCAAGCGGACAGGTAACAGAGTCAGTGGGATACAGACCTTCGGACAGCTACCGGGCATCTAATCCTTCACCAGCATACGCGCCCGAAGGTTCATAGGAGACTGCAGAGCTGCTTTCTGTGTGTGTAAGATGGGGCGCCCGTGATCTGTGACAGTGTTGATGCAAGGTTGCTGGCTGTTGGTGCTTCGAGTGTGCACCAATAGCTTAGTTGGTGATTCGAGTGTGTGATATGTCAATGCTAGCTTCTGTGGACTTGTGATACTATATGTCTCTTGCCTGCCCATTCGTCCACACTTTCCCTTTTTTGTGTTTCAAGGTTTGTTTTAACTGTGGAGACTCATGTACACAGTGGTCTGTAAATACTGGTTACGAAACATGACAAGTCCGACTGCCAGGTCTTTTTACAGCACTTCTTTTACAGCACTCGGTAGTCATTCATCAGCTGTACAGTGGTTGTTCAAGAGCTGTACATACTCCCTGTGCTCATTCAACAGCAGGGGCAGCGCGTGTATGAGCATCACATGGCCCGATGTAGTCTTCTAGCAACGATTACGTCACCTCAATTCCGGCTTGATGCATATTTGGAATAGCCACACGGGTGGTGCTTTGCACACGCGACGGCTGGTGTTGTGTTGCAAGTATTCATGCGCGCATCTGCACCATGGTGGACAGCCGCTGTACTTCGTTGGCCAGCATCTTGACAACCTCGGTCAGAGGCATTCCCTCGTTCAGCATGTTTTCTGTCTCGGCAAGGACATCAGGAGGAGCAGACTTCGTTGGTTGCACCATAGTGCCAGCATTCAGGCTGCCTGCAAGCACTGTGAAGTTTTCAGAACAACAGCCAAATCGAACACAGTGTGCATAGGATAACTTGGCTTCACACCCATGCCTACAGAAGGGCTTCCCATGGGGGCAGCCATGCTTCCCAGTGGAGCAGACAGGGATGCCACGGAGCCATTTGCATTCATTGCATTAGGATCTGACAAATTTCCACTCATGCCCCCCAGGCCGCCAGAGAGAGATCCCATGCAAGGAGAGGTTCCAACTAGCCCACTAGTCTGGTGTCCGTTCGTGCCGCCCATGGTGCCCATGCCGCCCATGGTGCCCATACCACCCATGGTGCCCATACCGCCCATGCTGCCCATTGTTCCCATGCCGTTCATGTTGCCCATGCCACCCCTGACACCGCCCATGCCAGTCATGCCCATCCCCATGCCGCCTCCCATCATCATGGGACCCCCCCTGCCGCCTGATGTGGTCATCTCTGTTCCATTGCCAGTTTTGTTTCTCAATGGTTTCCCTTTGTAACCACTCTCCGTGAACTCTCCATTCATCAGCTTCTCGCAGTTTTTTGCGGCGCCAACCACGTCCCATTCACCATCCTCCCCAACGTACCAGTGAAACTTCTTTCCAGGCTTGTCACATGCTTTCTGCTTTCCACATGCGAATCCAGCGATGTTGTTCTTCTGCACTCATTAGCACTGGCCCATCAACAAGTAAAGAACTCGTAGCACTGGAACTTGTAGCACCTTGATGCAAAAAGTGTCCCACTTCACCATAGTGGTTGCATGCAGAACACGCTCTACGCATGCAGCCAATCCAACCTCTTTCCACGTGTGATCTTGGTATCTGATAGCTCAAGGGTTGAAACGATACGCATATGCAAGCTCAAGTGTTGGTTACCGGGCCCAAAGTAACGCTGCACCTGCATTGATTTGAAAAGGGTAGCGGAGAACGGATCCTTTGCGGCGTTGAAGAACTTGCTGTGAATGATGAACAAGCTGCACTTCTTGTTTGGATCTCCTGCTGCCATCTCGTTCCCCTGTTCCATTGCGTCCAGGGGCTTGTTGGTGACCTTCACGACCATGATATCGGTTTGCAGTTTCGTGGAAGCGGTAAAGACGGCATGCGCAAATCAAACTGAACCCCCCACCATCAGCCATATAGAAATTGGGGTGCCTCCGGGTGAGATTATGTGCGTCAGGTGTTCTAGGGTCAGAAAACACAATGGCGTACGACAACTGCCAACTTCAAGCACTGGCAAGTTCCGAAGCACCCATGATGCTACCTAACATTCAAAAACTTCGTGTCGATGTACTTGCTTTTGGCTTGGAGGCGGCATAGACAGGCAGGCACACGCATAGTGTTCGTACACACAGAGACTTTGGCTTGGAGGCAGCATATGCAACACAGGCGGGCAAAAAGAGAATAGTTGGACACATAGAGATATTCAGACTGATACTCGACGCGTGGAACAGGCTGACCACACCTTGAATTTCATCCCCTTCACTTTCTTTTCAAGCGCGGCAACGTCTGCCTTACAATTGTCATAGTGACTCTCGGGGATGCAGATAATTGCGCAAGGCATTTTGAATTGACGGCTTCTGGGAAGATGGGGAAGTTCTAGGTGGGGAAACTGCCGGTTCAGGAGCAGGCGAGGCAGGGCAAATAGGGTGGTTTCGTGGTACCTCGGCGTTGCGCCACTCAGTTCCAGGCTATGTAAGAGATCTCTAGGGTCTGCGACTAGATAAGCTTGGTCATGATCGAAGAATGCGGTCGCTGCAGACAACTATTGAATTTCTCTGAATCCTGCAGCTGCGTTTTGACCATGCATGGAACCTTGCTCATGCATGGAACGTATGCACGTGAATATGTGCACGTGAAAGACGCTTTTCCTGTTGTGCCCTTTCCCATGCTGTTCTCTCTACGCTCGTGAGATCATGAGTCCATCGAGTCTTGGGATCGCAGCTCTGTGGGTGATGGGCACTTGGTTGACCATTGTGTGTTTTTTATGATGAGCCTGAATGCTTGAGAGTTGAGCTTTCAAGAGTATGCTGAGTAAGACTCCTGAGTTGCCCCAATACCTGCACTCCCGCCAGCTCCCCCTTTAGCAGTGAATTAGGCCAATTACCCATAAGTCCCTTGGATTCCCGGGCCCTTGTGGGTGCCCATGCTGGCAGGGGTGGCCCAGCACGTGACGAGGCTTCCCTGCAGTGCAGGTGTTCCCTCCAGATCAGGATTATTTCCATAGGAACCTTTGATTTGGGATTTCTGGCGTGGTGTGGGGGCATTGGTGATGTAGTGTTGACCGATATCACCCACGCTGGCGTGTTGCGGCTGCTGTGGCTGGTGTATCGTGGCCCTTGGCACATGGCCTGGACATCCTCCGTGCAGTGCTGCCGGGAAAACCTTTATCTGGGCGCTTTACTCAGATAGGTTATCGTACCATAGATTTTGACGTCTCTTTTGTGTGCGGTGCCTGCCCTTGCTGCCTTGCCCTTGCTGCCTGGGCTTGCTGTTGGCTTTGCCCGCGCCCTTATTGGTGCAGGTACCACACTCGTGCCAGTATGCATGCTCGTATTGATGTGTTTCTTGTCCCTTCTGCAGAGGAAGAGTTACGATGATCTTGGATGATTCTGAGCTACTGTGCACTTCGGCTGCACCGTGTTGATCTTGGAGTTTGCGTGACAAGACCGCTGTCTGTTCACCCAGCACCACGATCTGCGGGTCAGTGTTAGCGACGCTTTGAAACCATCAGATATCTGTACACCTGATCTAGAACTGCCATGCTGCATATCTATTGCATGTAAGGCATGTAGCGTTGCTTGCGGGGCCCTGTATGCAGCTCTCGCCCCCCCTCCCCCCCCCCATTTTTTTATTCTCTGCCCAGCCCTCCCCCCCCAAAATCTGGGTCACGCAAACACCAAGTTCAAAACGGGACAGTCTTAGTGTGTGTTGCTTGCTTGCTTATCTATGACCATTCTTATGGGTTCTCTGCCCATGTATTTGCGCGACAACCCTTGTCGATGAAACTGCTGCGTCACCAGAAACTTCAGCAAACGAAGTGCACCTGTGGCCACAATGCCAGCCTTCCTACACATGCAGAGGCCCGCATTGCGGCCCAAAAACTCGTGGAAGCGGGGTGAGAACCTGCCCATCACGCAGCTTCCATGAGGGGTTTCAGGATCCACTTGAAGTGGTCGGTGGAGCAGGACTCCTGAAAGTCTAGTCCGCGCCGATCTGGGCAGAAACCATCTGCGTGAAATGAGGTACCTCGCACTAGCTTTCTATACCGGACCAGTGTGTTTCCGTGTTTCATATTCGTCTTTTCTTTCCAGTGGTTGCCACCAGTGCCCGTAACATGCATGTACACTCCATTTTGGTTGACTTTCTGGCTGCAAGAAAACCTCAATGAACCACATGGCCTTTGGCGATGTGTGAATTTACGTCGGGCCGATCCTGGATATGTGTTACGTCGGGAGGTGGATTTGTGGTTTTGCATGCTACGGCAAGCCCATGCATCACTGCTGGCAGCAATTCGAGTATGATTTGAATCCATGCTGTCAGAACATGTTTCGTCCTTCCCCATCCCAAAAGAGAACAATACCAGCCCAAAGAACTGGTCAACATCCGTTACATCTTGCTCCAAGCACACAACATCTATTGTTCAGCACAATCACCCTCTATCTATCTCTCACACACCAACAGAGTGATTCCTCTCTTGCCAACAAGTACAACGCAACGGCTTGAGAGATACACAGCACAGTGTTCCAGAACTATTGCAACCTGTCTAGTCAACAATTTCCCCGTCGTTAAGCACAAAGTCATTCAGGCTTGTGAGCAGGCATTCGGCCCCATCTGAGGCATCTGCAGTGCTGCGGGCCTCATCAAACATGTGCTTGCGCAGCTGCATGTACTCCTTGGCACAAGCCCTCAGCTCCTCCTCGGTCTGCTCTTTGAGCTCATACACCGGCGTGGCCTGCAGGCTCCCTGATGCAGCGGCTACCTGCCCTGCTGGTGCCTCCCTCATGAACACAGCCACCTGCACCAGCGGCCCCTCCATCCTTCTTGCAGAGCACTGCGCACCATGGTACCTGCCATGCAGAGCAACACACGCCCAGCAGCAGTACGCATCAGCACAGCTTACCAACATAGCATCATTGATAGGGGCCCGATGCGCACCTGAGTGGCCATGCCCACGTCAGCGGCGGCCTGCGGCACCTGCGCCAGCCACTGTGCGTGGTCGGTGCACTCCCCGGCGCCGGAGAAGGCCACTGCATAGCCGTGCTTCTGCGCCTGCTGCTCACACCAGCCCTGGAACTGTGCCCTGGACCATTCAAACTTGTGGTCGCGGTCCCTCATGGCGTGCCCATCAGCCCCGATGGGCTTGCTTGGGTCCTCTTGGTTGGGTGCGCAGAAGCGGATCACTTGGTTGTACTCCATGTTCGGTGTGCTCACATATGCAACGCCAGGCCTGCACAGCACCCTCTGTTTGCACACAGCCTTCACAGCGAGCATGCAGCATGGCCGCGCATCTGCCTGCCTGTGACATCAGCAGCTGCTACACATGAGGCAGTGTGCAAGGGTGGAGCATGCACGCAGCAAAGTAGCAACTGGCGCACCTGAGAGCCCCTAGCAAGCTCTGCGCGAACGCGTCTGGGTCGTGCACATGCTCCACGACTTCACATGCCACCGCCGCATCACAGCCGCGCCAGCAGCCCCATCCATCCTCATCCAGCAGGCCACCAGTTGTGACAGAGCCCTGCAGGCAGGCTACGGCCTCAACGCCCACTTCATGCAGCCGGCAGCCGCAGATACAAAACTAGAGGCCGCACAGCCACTGAGGAGCCTCGACGCCTGGAGTGCATGCCATGCAGAGAGTTGTGAAGCACCTGGCAGATAGTCACGGCGGGCTGCGTCTTGCCCTGTAGCTCTTCATGCTGCCTGCATTGGAGCTGCACAGCAGGCAGGAGCTTGGAGCCGCGCTGCAGAGCCGCAGGCGACTCATCCACCCCAAGCACGCTCCTCACATTGCTCTGCTCGGGGTCCAGCAGTAGCGCCTTGATCCAGGCCCCCTCACCACAGCCGAAATCGACGACGGTGCGGCAGCTGTGCTCCTTCACAATCTGCAGCAGGCATCACCCATCTGGTGAGCGCGCTGTGGACGCTTGTGCTGATTCTGACAAGCTTGCCCCATATCACGTCTTGGACAGAGAGTGCATCCTCCTGAAACAACATCCACCATGGGCCAGATGTCTAGGCAGCTCGCAGGCCCTGCAGCTCTGGAGGACTAATGGAGCAGCGTCACACATGCACTGTCTGCAAGAGGGGGCTGAAGCACCTGTGTGGCCAGGGCGTGCCGCTGCGACGCCAGCGTGGGAGTGAACACGGCTGGCGACCCGGCAAGGTTGGGCTGCTTGAGCGCGGCCTTGATGTGGAGCTCCACTGCGCACTGCGCCACCGTGCCTGTGGGGTCGTGGCCAAGGAAGGGGAGGCGGGCATGCCGCCGCACCACTGCCCCGGGCCTCATCTGCCGCAGAGCCCCCTGCACAACGCCACAGCTGCCACGGTGCTCGCTTGCAGCAAGGACATGCTCCCGGCATTGCAGAACTTGCCGCCATTGCTTCCTTGTTAAGAGGATGCAACACAACAGAGTTCGCACATGCATGTCATTGCAGCGTTGCAGCACGGGCGAAGGCAGAGAACGTGCCCACGGGGCTCGCGGTGGCACACCTCAACAGCTGCCACACAACACTGCGAGCCAAGAGTGCCGCGGATGGTGCACCTCTCCACCTCCACTGCCTGGCCCCGCACCGATGCGACCACGCACACCTCTGCCTTCACGGCGGCTCCCTCCGGCAGCGTGGTGCCCACCCCTGCACTCTCCCACCGCAGCGCATCCGCACTCCCCTCCTCAGCATGTGCCTGCGAGGCCACCGCCTGGCCTGCAAACGACTGCGCCAGCAGCGCCTCTAGCCTGCACGCAGAGCACCCCCACACTCAGCAACTGTCCGGGGCACGTCAGTGACCACTTCGCCCACATCAAATGGTGAATCGGGGCAGTTCCTTTCACTATCCATCTGAGTCCGAGGGGCCAGTTAGTGGGGTTCCTGGTGGCTGGCAGCACTTTCAGCTCAACAGACCTCCTGTAACGAGCAATCTGCGGTATCGTTTGGTCTGTTTATGCCTGTTACAACCTGAGCAAGTGTGAGCAGCGCTTCACGCCCGGCTTGTCCCAAGCAGTGCATGCCATGGCGTGTCTGCGGCTTGCACTGCGAAGGAGGCCACGGCCAGGCAGCATGCGGAGAGAGATGCAAGAGGGGCCGCACTTGTGCACGGCGTCCAGCGCAGCAGTCTGCTCTGCTTCAGCCCATGAGACTGCCCCCTGTGCCTGCCCCATGACACTCATGCCCGCCAACGTGACGCTGATCTTGTGGGAGTGGGTCTTCACATCTTTCCCTCCTCCAGCTGTGCTGCCAGGCGCTGCGGCAGTCTCTCCCACAGTGGGAGGCGCAGAGGGCGCATCTGGTGCCTGGTCACAGCTGCTGCCGCCTGGAAACACGGACAGCAAGCTGTGAAGCATTTCTGAGGGTGCCTTCCCACTCCACGTAGCCTTGTCATACTGCCTCGGCATCCTGCACGTCACCTGCGCCATTGCCACTGCCCAGCGCCTCTCTGGCATCTGCACATGCTCGCCGCGCCGCCACAGCAGCGGACGCCGTGCTCTACAGGCCCACCGGGATTGATCTATTTGACAGCCGAAAAACGTTCCCAGCAAACACACAATGTCTGTATCTAAGGGTGCCTAGCTGTAGATCACTGCAGCCCATGTGTGGCGTCCAAGCGCATGCATGCAGCCCTCCCTGGCTTCTGCAGGCAGTCAGGCGCAACGGCCGCCATAAGAGAGCAACACAACAACAGATGCTGGGCAGCACAGGGCCTGAGCTAGCGCTGGAGGGGGAGGGGGCGGCGCACCGCTTCACCAAGGACAGCTGCCCATGCGCCCTGCACGGCCAGCGCCCTGCAGCACTCTGGATCACGTCTTGTACGGTCATGGTGTCCCACAGTAGATGCATCGCAGGCTGGACTGTGACAGGCAGGCCGTCGTGCAGGGGGGCATCCTCGTTGCGAGGCGATGACATCAGCCGCACGCGTGTGCACATCATCACTCCATACACAGGCTCGCCAACCAGGAAACTTGCCCTGCAGGGAAACACAACGCATTGCGACACCTGGCAGGCGTGCACACAGCCCTCCTGCCCACAGCCACGCGCAGAGCACCATGCAGCCGCAGAGAGTGGGCGGTGGGCAGCCATGCCACAGATACACATCTCCACACTGACAGTGGCTGACAGGTAGCATACCGGACGTTCAAGGGTGCATTTGGTGATGCGGCGGCGGCGTAGCAGTCGGCCAGTCGCGTCTGGTCCCGGATAGCGGCATGCATGCCAAGCGACGCCTGCTGCTCCACAGCCTCGCCACTGGCATCTCTCTTGCACTGCCCTGCACCCCACGAGCCACTCTCAGCGCATTGTCTATGCTGCAAGTCCGAGCCTTGTACTCTCTACACCCCCGGCCACAACCACGGCCTCCGGGAAGCCCCAGGGTGATTGCATCAGCGCCAGAACAACCAGTCCACATCAAATCGGCTCGCACCAGAGCTGTGGGTGCAGCAGGGGGGAGCAGGGAGGCGCACGCTCAGCACTGGCCTGCGGAGAAGGAGCGGGCAGCAGCGCTTGGTTCTCGCGGGAGGGCTCACACTCACGGGCCGCAGCTTCCGTGCAGCGTGCACGCTTGGCGGGGGCGCCGCCCTGCACGGAGGCTGCCTTCTCTGCAGAGGCCTCAGCGTGCTGCTGAAGGACAGCCTCCAGAGACGCTTCCCGCGTGGCGCCCTGCAGCGTGCCCACCCGCACCATAGCCTCCAGCGGCACCCCCATTGCCTGTGCTAGGCTCTGCCTGAAGTACTTGCACTTTGGAAGGTCTCTTGCTACCAGCGGCTGCCTGCACAGGCGCACCGGACTTGCAACGCGACGTCAGCTGCAGGCAGGTCATGACAAGGCAGTCGCTGCAGGGCGGTGCCCACAGTAGCAGCCTTGACATGCTACTATGTCATGCATGCTTTGAAGAAGCCACCCACTGCGCTTCCACACGGATGCTGTGCACGGCCAGAATGCATAGTGCAAAGGCTGTGTAAGCACACATGCAGCAGGAGCTCACCCGGAGTCAGCTGGGACGAGCACACACTGCACGGCTGCACTGGGGCCTGACAGATCGCAGACCACCTGCAGAGCTTGCTCGGGGGTGCCGTGGCCATCTGCGACAAATCCAGGGTTGAGCCGCGAGTGGCGCTCCTCGTCGTCTTTGAAGCAAACCCTCACACTGTAGCCATCCTTGGACACCTGCAGACCCGCAGGAGGGGGGGTGGTCACGAGCTTGCTTGCAAACACATCTAGCTGCTGGACTGCCGTGGCACCATACCCCTTGCAAGCCTTCTTCATCTGCATGTATGCTTACAGGATGAGAGTAATTCACGGTTCTCTGGGCAGCTGGCAAGGTGTGTTGTAATCAAGGGCTTTCTGTGGAGCGGACAGATCCCATGCTGATACGTTGCAGGGCAAGCAGATGAGCGATAAGCATACGCTGAGGTTGTGCATAAGAGGTGCGAGAGGAAGCCAGCCATCCAGCCCTCTGACTGCCGCAATGGTGTGACATCGCACGTCCGCCATGATGGCGATGCTGTTTGTCAGCAGCATTTTCTCCAAGCAGGCCCAGGGATTCTGCAACAGTGTCTATGCGCTGAAGAATACTGTGAGGCACGTGAAGGGCTACGGCAGAACGGACAGGCACTTGTCTCCAGTACTGCACAGCCTCGCACCTGCGCTGCACACATCACCTTCTTGTAAACAGTAGTACTGGAGAGAAATTCATGTGCTTTGGACATTGCAGCGCTCTTGGAGGCCTTCTTTGTGCGGGCCGATTCTTGGAACGTCATCTCCGGAAAGCCGTCGTTTTCAGCGTCAAAGTACGCGTGCAAGGTGACCTTACAGGTACAACATGGCTCCTGTGAGCCTTCTTTCTGCTGGAATTCCACTGTCGGCATCTGCAGCTTGGTTTTGCTGCAGAAGATCGACATATGCTGCGCCATCAGTGGGGCTGAGGCTGAGCACGAAGACAACAGGACAGAATGCAACAGAAAATGACGGAAATCGATCAATTGTTCTATTGGTGGCCCCTTGAATGCAGACTGTAGACAGCAGTAGAGCGCAATCGCAATTTGTGACCGCTAAGCTCACTGGTCCTATCGTGTACGCACCGAAGAACAACAAGCTGGTTTGAAAGTCACTGACCATAAAGAAAGACTCATGTACGTTGCACCAACTTCCGGTGATGGCGCGCGGAGGTGCATGGGCATCCCCCAAGCCCGAGCGATCTGAATTCCACCACAGTGACCAGATTATCTATTTGTAGGTAACGCAAGCACAAAGCTTAGCAAATACACACTAGTCGCGATAGATAGTATTTATGAATGTAAAAACCTGTTCAGTCTTCTGTAGTATGCTGTCTACTGTGCAAGTGCTGGCTCAAGCGTCTGTATAGGCGAGGCCACGGGGCTCTGTTCTGCTGTTACAAGTGACTGTAGACGGTTATAAGTATGCGATTAAAGGAATGCCGGGGTGCGAACACAGAAGTATCAACACGATCGCCAAGCGTCCCCCGGCGTGTGCTCCTGTGCACCACTGCAGCGGGGTGCACTTCCTCCCTTTGGCCAGCTCTGGCGAATGATCCGGGGCAGCAACAGCCTCTACCACCTGCAGAGATGCCATCTGAGCTACTTGTATTCTCGGAGAACATCAGCAAACTCGAGGTGCGTGCAAGACAACCTGCTGCATGCGTCGCTGCCCAACACATTGCAGTTCAACATGAGCGAGCTTTTACATTCACCTATGTTCATTGTAGGGCGAGGCAGTTGAAGCGTACGCAAAGCGAGACTTCAAACGTGCTGTGGACAAGTTGTCAGAATTGATGTATCAGCAGCCTTATTCTGCTCGATGGAGCGAGATGCGGGCGCAAGTGTTGGTAGATGGAAAAAACTTTGCAGCAGCTATCATGGACTACAATGAAGCAATGAACCGTACCCCTGGTGTGGACCCTTCCCTTCCCACTGCACAGAACCTAATGCGCTGCTGAAACCACACCAAACTCTCCAGTTTGTTACAGTGACAGACGCTATTTCCCAAGCACGGCTGCTGTCAGGGAGGGCATTAGCACTAGAGGGGGAGGAGGCTTGGACGAAGGCACTGGCAGACTATCAGCAGGCCTCAGCGATTGCTGACCTGGCAGGGTGCTCATCCTCCTTGTCCACTTCCTTTTTTATGTCTGAGATGGACTGAAATTCATTTGTTCTCTTGGTTATGTGTTACCAACACAGCAAACACTCGTTGGTGCAGGGAGGCAGAAGATCCGTTCATCGTAAACAGTATAGGAAACTGCCACGCATCGTTGGGGCAGTGGGCAGAGGCCCGAGCAGCGTATCAGAGGTCAGCAGCCATCCTACAGCAGGCCGCTGGCTTCCGGGACACATCGGGCCTGTCTGTGGGGCGCAGCACTGCTGCCGCACTCGCACAGTGCAATGCAGCCTTGGCGCTGGTTCAGCTTGGGGACGTTCCCGGTGCGATCAAGGAGCTGGAATATGTGTCTCGTCGGCAGGGGGGGTTTGTGGACTCACGTGCCGCTCTTGCCGCTCTGTACTATGACAGTAAGCGGGTGGAGGATGCTGAAAAGATTTGGGAGTATGCATGTGATAACATTTCTGTAGGGTGTTCGAAGTATCGAGACGTGGAATGGGTGCGCAAGGTCAGGCGGTGGCCGCCTTTAATGAGCCAGAAGCTGCAGAGCTTTCTGTCGCTAAGCCCTCAGCAAGGCAGCGCCAGTGACGTTGTGCGGCCGCAGGCTGTAGCTTCTGTGACAGCCGGACAGGCCACGTAGGACGGCTTGTGTTGCCTAGTAATAGGGGTGGGGTAGTTGATGTTCTCGGTGTGTACTCCAAAGCATGGATACGTCTTGTCACAACTTGCTGCAGATGTAGAGCGGGCAAGCGTCGCGCAGGAGCTGGCTGCCGGATGCACATGCTGCCGGCCACACTGCACTGCTGAGCACACTCGAGGCAATGCACAAGTGCGATGTGTTGTACCATCTTTTACTTCGATCACAGGTTCCAACGAGGAATCGGGTGGCAACTGCTTTGACTCACGTTTGGGACCAGAACAGCGTCGCAGTCTGAGAGCCTGCACACTGGCATGCAGCTCCCCGCGTCCGCCAGAGTGCGTGAAAACTATGAGCTCACACGAACATAGCAACTTCAGACACTCTGTGAAACAGAAGCACCCAACTGACATTTCCCCCTACCATGTGCCTTGCTCAGGATTCATCGGGTATGTGTCTAACTAACCTTCTGCGAGCGAGATGGAGAGTGGGCAGGCGACACAATGGGGTCCTCGGCTTGGGCAAGCTCCTGCATCACCTTGTCCTCAAGTGCGTAGACCGCCTCCACTTGGTCCGCCTTCTCCATCACCGACTCCTCCACCACCTCCATCAGTCTCTGCTTCTCATGCATGCGCTTGTTCACACGCCTGCGCAGCGCCTGGTACAGCGCATCTGCATCCTCTCCCAACAGAGGCCGAGGCACTCGATCTGATGCAACAGCGGGGGAGGGTGACGTCCACGACGCAGCGCCGATACCGGCGGCTGTGGCTGTGGTGGGGTGCGGGGGGCCCTCTGCGGCCGCCGTCTTTGCAGGAGGCTCACTTGCTGCGCTCGAGAGTCCTAGCTTGGGTGCCCCCGCAGCAGTTTCTGCAGCCTTGACTGCGTTTGAAGCACCCGTGGAGAAGGACCGGCTGTTTGCGAAAGCCACGTGTGTGGGCATTGGGGTTGCCAGGTGGCCAAGGCGGCCAGCAGTAAAGTCGGCAGCACCCTGCTTCGTGCGCAGGTATGCAAACACCAGCGCCTGGCGCCACTGCGTCTGTTGCGGCGACGTTGAGGCCCTGGCCAGCCGCGGCTTGGCTTCGAGCGCCTTGCGCACCTGCAGCCAGCAAGCACTTGGGAGCACACATGCAGCGCAGCCTGTTGGAATGCATGCATGACTGACAAGGGCATTCAGCGACTCCACTACTGCAGCAGCCACACATTTCTGCACCGCAGGAACAAATGAAACGCAGGGCGCAGCGCAGAGGCAAGTGGCCGGAGGGGGCGCGGGCCTGCCTGATCGTGGCAGCGAGATCGCGCCATCGCTCCTGCTCTGCAGTTCGCCGGAACGCTTCATCAGCCTGCAACTGGTCCGTTTCTTTGATCTCTGATGGCAGCATGCTGTTTGAGTGGCCCTCGCCCCAGTCACTGCCTGCCGTAGACTGCGCCTTCCTCAGGAAAGGGTGCTGCAGAGCCTGCAAACAGCACCCCTGTTGAACATCTTGATGCTGCTGCACCCTGACAGGGGGCATGTGGTGTCCAGCTTGGAGAGCTTTGCATGCATCCCGAGGGCCTCTGAGCCTGCCGGGCAGCAGGCAGGGCCCGGCAGGATGCAACCCGCACCTGCTCCGCTGACAGCCGCTTCCTGGGATCTCTCTCCATGAGCTTGTGCACCAGATCTTGGCCCAGGGTGGACACAGAGTCCCAGGACTTGTTATTGCGCATGTTGGGGTACTCGTTGGATTCAAGCTTGGAGTATGAGAGCTTCATGCAGACGTCGTTGTCACATGGCTTCATCCCTGCACGCCGCCCCACCTGCTGCACGCCTGCCTCACCCACCAGCCGCTCTTCCCTCCCACAACATACTCAGCAGAAGTTGGAGGTAAGTCGCAATGATACAGGTGGCGGTTGAGTTCTGCAAAGTTCAGGTGACGGCCACATGTGGCGGCGCACTGCTGCTGTGTGCAGTGCAGTGCAGCAAGCAAGCAAGAAGCGGTGAGGCCAGGGCGCTGCGCACCTGTCAGCAGCACGAAGAGGATGATGCCGCAGGCGAAAATGTCCATCTTGGGTGTGTGAGGCTCGTTGTCAATCACTTCTGGAGCCACATATCCTGCATGCAGCTTACATGCATGTGTGTACCGACAGCTGCCCACCGAAGTATGGCAGCCTCAGATGAGCGGCGCGCGGATGCATGCATGCACACTGGTGTGTGACATGTGGAGTGAGTGAATGGGCCAGGGAGCAGCACCAGGGCTTCCGAGCCAGCCTGGTTCAGGGTTGTCGGACATTCGACAAGACAGCCCAAAGTCAATGATCTTGAGGTGCATGCGTGAGGGCCTCCCCACCCACTCCTTTGTGGGGTGCGTCATGCGCAGGTTCTCCATCTTCAGGTCCCTGTGCAACACGCCCTGCCTGTGCATGTACTGTACGCCCTCCAGCACCTGGCTCAGCACCTGCATGCGGCCACCTGCTCTCTGCAGCCCTGCTGCTGACCCGCAGCCCTCTCCACCTCTGCGCACCTCGACATCGCAGAGGGCGGCGGTGGCCATCAGTCACAGTCTGCGGCCAACAGATTTCACTGTGTTCTACACTTGTGTTGGACACCATACGGGCACTGCGCGGCGTTGCGGCGCATCCAGCAGCAGCAGGGGACGCACTCGCGCCGCAAAGGACTCGGTCATGGTGAAGCCGTAGTGCATGATGGCTTCTTGTGCAGCATCCAGCAGCTCCTCACCTTTGAGGAACTCCTCCTCGATGATGAGCACCTGATTCTGCTCCCACATGTGCGTGGCCTTCACGTCCACAATGTTTGTGTGGTTGAGCTTCTCCAGGATTTCTGACTCTGCGCTCACCGCACACAGCGTCGCTCCCGGCGTTGAACTCCCACAGCGCACTGTTGGTAGTGCCTATCCATCAATTATTTGTGAAGTATGCTTCGGAGCGCAGCAATGTTACACATTTAGAGGACGCCATGTTTCTGAAGCAGGCGCCCTCATGTGTGCGTGCATGGTTAGTCGGGCAGCCATGGCACACACCTTGCTTGAGAAGTGCTACTGATGATGCACTCAGCCTGGGATTCCCAAGAAATATAACCTTCAGAGCGACTTCCTCCCCATGAAAGAAGACAGGTTTCTTCTTTGCGAGGTACACCTGCAGTTGCACTCTCAACTGCATTGATCACTGCAATAACCGTCTGCGAACGATACAGATGCGGAAGTCAGCCTTCATACACAGCTGCAGGCCCCAAATGGGTTTGGACTTGTACTGACTTTTTTTCTTAACTGATACCGCTGTGCTGTTCAACATCTAGCGCGTTGCAGATGCGCTGAACTGCAGAGGTGAAGCCATTGAATTGTGTTGTCTAGATTGTAAGGTGCATCACCCCGCTACCACTGCTCCGCGGTCAACGCACGGACAGAACTGGAGGATCTGTGAATGAGACGACAATTCTGCAATTGCGCAGTTGAGTAGGCGCAAACTTCATTGTGAGGTTCAAGTTACCATTGCGAATCCATCGTTGTTGATGTTTTCTAGGTCTGCGTATGCAGTGGTCACAGTGCAGCAACGCACACTGTACAATACATGAATGCACAGATTTTGCGGCCTCGTGTCCTCTGACGATACGGCAATTGCGCGCTGATGACGAATTGTTTAGACACCACACCTCGCTGAAGGCGCCAGCTCCAAGCTTCTTGCCTACAACCTGCACGATTCAATACCGAACTGCAACAATGCGTAAATATATTGGGGTCTAGTACCTTTGTTGGCGACTGCGCGTAGCCCAAAGGATTGTGGCCTTTCATGGAAGATGAGATGGTGCGCACATAAAGCTTCGCCTGTGGGTGTCTCTCCCACGACATCCATGGTGTGTCCGAATCGAGTGTTATTGGTTCGAAACATGTGCCCAGTGCTGCACCCATGGACTGCTGCTTGGTCCTACCGAGCTCACATCACTGTACATTGGAAGCAGGGAGGAAACCCATGAACATACAGCAGAGCGGCAGGGTGTGAGACTTGCGAGTATTTAAAGCTTCTGAAGAAGTTGTGGTTCAAGGCTTGTGAAGAAGGACACCATGCTGGATGCTCCGACACTGAACTGTACTCGACCCTTTCGCCGATGCCATCGCATGCAGACTGCACGTGATCTCTCGAACTGGGCAGTATGTAGGGGCATCCCATGCGAGCATTGTGGTGACTGCCAGCCTGTGCTCTCTTTGCACAGCTTTGATCCGAAAGCCGGTGTGTCATTGATGAAAGAGGCTGGTGATACCATTTCGTGGCTGAGGTAGCAAAGAACGTGCTACACACACAAGTTATGTGGCACAGCCCCAGTTATGCATACTAGTATTCAGATTTGGCTGGTTTGTAGTGCAAATGACAGCCCAGATCTTCACACACGCACATCCCAGCAACGCTTGTTCTGCATTGTTCTGGAAGGTGTGCCTCGCTTATTGTACATATCTGCCAGACAGCTACCAACAGTTCTGTGCGGTGACTATGCAGCAGGATGGTCGCGTGCTTGCATGGTGAAGACAAGCACAATCCACACACCGAGGGGAATAATCTGCCCTAATCGCATCTCGGGTATCTTAGTTTTGGATATTGTCCAAGCAGCTGGTCCGATGTAAATCTATCCTTTACAAACCAAAAAGGCAGTGAATAGGCAAGAACCCAAACAGCCAAAAGCAACTAACAAAAAAGAAACACCACTTCACTCAAATGGCACGACAGAACCATCACCAAAGTCTTACCCAGCACTCTTAGCCAAACTACGATAGTGATGACGAAACGCAATGCCATGACCACGAGCCAAGGCACGACTGTGGTACTGTGCAGATGTGCGCAACGGTTCGATGTACTTACCCGAGGAAGTGTACTGTGTGCAATGTTGGTCAACACAGCATGCGGCCTTGCTTCGACCATTTTGGCTCAGCGGCTGAATGTTATCTCTGTAATAAAGAAGCACTTGAATCTACTGCATTGTACATGTGTGCCATCAGCAGTGATGGGGGCCACTGCCGTATCCATGAAGGGCTACTGAAAGCAAACTGAGCATCCCCAATACTTACCTCCTCATGACAGCAGGTATGCAGCGCAGTAGCGGCCCGTGCATCAAAACCAACATCATGTCATTTTGCAGGCAGGCCAGAGCCCAGCTGTCATAACATGGCAACATGCCTGGCCTGAGGGCCACTGCACGCAGCCACACACAGCCTGCAGTTGCTATGCCACCACCGCCATGACTGCGGCACATGTGCAAGATAACTACGCATCAGGGCTGCCCTCTGGGAAGCTGACAGCCTCATGGACCTGCACACTGCCACCAACACTCTCCCACGCTGCACTTACCAACGTTCCAGGGCATTGGAGAGGCTGAATGGCACAGGTAAGCTGCATCATGAGCGCACCGCGGAGTAGTCTGTGAAGTCGAGGCCCCTTGCCACAGCAGAGTCGATCACCTTCTCCAGCCCTTCCAGCAACGAAGTATCTATCTTGGCCTCCTGTGCCTCCTTCTGGAACAGTCTGACATCCTTCAGCAGGTGTTTGGTTGGGAAGTTGGGGTTGCTGAAGTCCCGGTCCAGCATGCGCTGTAGCTTCTTGTCAAAGGTGGGTGCGTACAAAGCACTTGGCCTCAGTATGGACATGAACTTCTCCACTTCAACTCCATTCTTCTGCAAGTGAGCTGCGGGTGATGGCACTCTTGTGCACAAGCATGTACATGTATGCGGAGGGCAAGGCTCTGCCACACACACACACACACACACACACACACACACACACACACACACACACACACACACACACACACACACACACAC
>JAUMHD010000007.1:0-148751 GCA_032359135.1 Ulvella scutata
TTTTTCGCGAGGTTTCGGCCGTAACTCTGCCCATAACCACATCAAGGCAAAACTCACCGGTTGGACACCCCTGTGATGGCCACACAGGCTGGCCTGCAAAAGCGAGTGGAGACAGGAACAAAGCAGGAGATGGTGGTCTCCACTAACGCTGTCTGGAGCAGTTTGGCCGAGAGACCATCCCCCGTCCGATGCATCACCGGTTCGTTACCTCCATCGATGGGTGTACACCCGGGATCGAACTGACGACCTCTTGCTGCCGAGTATTTCCGGGGCAACAACCGATTTGCTTTGCCAACCGTGTTTGTACATATCATGCATGATGCACTTGGTCACAACTGTGACCACCTGCATGCGTGCAAGACGTTTCACACATGCGCAGTGACGGACACTCTGCACGCCATCTTGCAGGGCACCCAATGCCGAAGGGGTATCGCTTTTCTACCGAGATGCAGGACCTTTGTGATGCTAAAGTGTGACTGGCGCCCGGCACCTCTGCGGTGGTGCTCGGGTGCACCATCACCTTGTGCCTCGCCTCTTGAATTCGCTTGGCACTTCAAATGCTTTGCAACCTCATCGCCAGGCACCAGTCAAGAATCAACGTCCCATTCGCGATTGACACATATCAAGTCGCTGTGTTCCAGACCTGGAGAGGAACAGATGTCAGTTGTATGTTGTCCAGGTTGGGCTTGCATCTGGATGCTGCAAGGCAGGCCAGGATGCTCACAGCGGATGTGCACTTGACTACATGGCTGCAAACTAGAACTAGGTTGTACACAGGGCTGTCTGTATGACAGCGTAGCATGCTGCTAGCTAGCAACTACACGGGTTTTCGCTCTTCAACATTTCAGTCGTTGTGGTGTGCGCCTCAGGAAGCACACATGCTCTGCTCCTTGCAGTCTTAGGGCCCAGGTAAATAATAGATACGGGTGCCTGCAGAACTATCACTGTTGTGCAGCACAGGCACAAGATCAGCAGTCAGATTGCTTGTCCAGCGGGAAAACATGCGACAGCGGCCCCAGGGGTCCCTGGGGGCGTGCGCCAGCGCATGGAAGCAGGCTTGTTCTAGTTGGCCCCCAGGGCCCTCATACATCTAAAATTTCTTTTCACAAGGTTTAGGCTATAACCCTGCCCAGGCGTTGGCCCCCAGGCCTTCTTGCGTCCAAGTTTTCTTTTATACTCCTTTTGGATATTTGGGTTCTTGGCTTTTCAGTCCCGTTACAGATTGTATTTCAAGGGATCTATCCCGACAATATGCCAGTAGAGAATGGCGCCTCCAAGAAAGCATGTTCATTATACCGTATTCGTCCTATAGCCTCACCGAAATGCCAGTTTGGACAGGACACAGAAAAACTATTCCCCCCGAAACGCTATCAAACCTCGGACAGGACAGTTTTTCGAAAACACTGGTGGTCACTCACCGAAATGAGGGAGGCTCTCAACTCTGTTTAAGAATCTACAAGGGCAACTGGGGCTTTTTTGGACATCCTCGACAACAGGGGGCTTACACAGGGCCGGAGATGTCCACATCCGGCCTGCTTTAAAAAAATACATAAAATTGTATTTTTCTCTTTCTGCTGGATTTCGTCTTGGTTATCATGTGTTTGATACTACAGGCAGTGTTGGCTGTGATGTCAGCATTGTTGATCCTACTTGTCCTTCCTACCTGGTCTTGGGACTGCTTTTGGCTATCTGGGTTCATGCCTATTCACTGGTGCCCACGCGTGGCCACGGAAAGGTAGTAAATAGGCATGAACCCAACTAGCCAAAAGCAACTAACACAAAACATCCACCACTTCACTCGAATGGCACAACAGCACCATCACGAAAGCCTTTCCCAGCACTCTTAGCCAAACTGCGATAGTAATGACGAAACACAATGCCACGACCACGAGCCAGGACAAAACTGAGATACTGTCTACTGATTCACAACCACAGTCCACGATCTACAACACCAGTGGAACAACCAACAGTAGCAAGGTTCTACAAGTAACCTTCAGCAGAGGGGCATGCCTATTCACTACCTTTCCATACTTTTTCTGTTGCAACGAAGAGTCTTTCTTTTTACATTCATTATATACTTCTTTCGGTAGACGATACAGCTGTTCGGACAAATTAATGAATTACCTCCTGGCTCACCGAAATTCATGAGCCCTCTGGACAGCGGACAGCTCACCGTTTTCAGCATTTTTTGGACGGACGTTGGTGAGGCTTTAGGAAGACTACGGTACACAGGTTCGATCACAGTTCTTGAAAGTAAGATCAAGGCAAAATTTTGATCATGCGCAAAATTTTGATCAAGATTCTTAGCGGGATAGTCCGCTCGGACTGCTGCGTGACGCAGCCTCAGATTGGCTGCAACCAATTGGGTGCTTTGGATTTGAACCCGTGGCTTATAAATCTCAGATTGCGAGGCTGCTCCGTTTTCCGGCATCGTTAAGCTTGTAGATGTAATCACAAGTATGCCGGGATATGAACCAAGATGTGATGTGACGCCAAACATTTAGTTTTTTGGTTTCATCAGACCCCTTCCGAGTGCACTCGCGAGAGCTGGCATTAAAAACTCGGGCACGTTGCGTTTTTCAGGTGCTACCATAGCTACCAGCTGCCAAACAACCTAGGTTCTCGTCAACATGCATATATGAGAACCAGGTCTGTGCAGGTGCCTGGGGCTGTGATCAGAACCCGCTGCCGGCTGTCATGATCACCGACTGCCACTGCCTGACAGCGCAGAGAATCCGCCTGCAGCTAGGTATCTGGCGCATTGGACCTTCATGCGGCCTTCAACGGTATAGATCTTCTGAAATCGCGCGTCGCGTCGTGCTCCGCAGTCTGGTATTGTATGCATAGCAGGCATTGCTGTACGTAACCCCAATGTAAGCGTACATGCATGCGAACGGCAGTTCTCCCACTAATGCATTCTGGTTTCAACTCCGAGTTCATGCATTGGACATGGAGTAACTGCAACCCTCAAAGCGAACAACGTGAACTTGACGAGCCATCTGTCGTACATTGCTGGCAAGGTGAGTACAGGGAGGTGTTCGCCTGAGACCTCACACTCGATGAACGCAAAAGTTCTTGCAGTGCCCGTCGAATCGCCGCCACTGCCGTGTTCGAACATCCGCCGCTATAGTGATCATTTCATTCATGACGCCGGCAGGAGATGAACAGCGCGCAGCAAGGAGTGAGCTATGTACACCAGGCACATATGGTGCGGGCATTTGGGTCTGAAAGGTTTATTGAAACGTTTTCGCAGCGCTGCGAAAGTGAAGATGTATAGCATGTGGTGTTCGCAACAGGCTACTTGTCGAACCCGTACCACGTGGCAGGTACCACCACTTGCATCGACGCACGACGCTGGTCCTGTGTTGTACCAAGCTTGGCCAAGGTCGGAGTGTGACGCAAAGGCATTTTCTGCATTCAGGGTCTTTCTGTCTCGTGTTACTCTTCGCCGTCACACCACCTCATCCTCACGGCGCATCGCGAAGGTGGGTACAGCGAGTGAGGATAGCCGTATTCTGGTGCCACGTGGCCCGTTCGGAGAAGCAAAGAGCAATATCTACCAGGCGCGCGCGGCACGTCAACCAAAAACTTCTCGCTGCTACCAGCTTCCCTTGTTCTGCATATGCATAGCAGCGCATTGTCGATTGTAATGCCTTGCCTGTGCGCTGCTCAACAGAATTTCATATGACGGCCGCGGATCCTCAAACATTTTCCGCACCATGATTCAGGCGAGACAGGCTTACTGCGTTGCGCACTTCAAGCTCGTTGTTCGTACATTGGGGGGTGTAAGCACATGCCATGGAGGGGATATATGGTTGATGCTTGGTTCTGCGCGTTCCGACTGTTGTTCAAACGCAACACAACACACCTGCGTCCATTCCTGTGTCAATGTATCACAGAATGGATTTTATGGCCCATGCCAGTGGCTGCTCGAAGTGAAGATGCGGTGTCGAGGTTGTTGCGATGCAACATGAGATGCTGCCAGTGCCCTGGCAACCAGAAGAAGATGTCGAGCACGCCTAGCGCAGTTTAATCGAGTCCGATTAGCATTGAATCTGCGCCCTGTCGATTCACTTCACGACCCGTCCTGGCCGTTCCTGGGTTCATTGGGTGGGTCCTTCATTCAATTCAGAGGCTGCAGCTACCAGATCCACATGCCAAGGCGAATAGTAAGTGCTCTCTCGTATGTCTGCTGATGTTGTGTGTTTGATCGGTAGCCCGTTGTGGAGGTCGCTTGTGAACATGGACCATGATGATTTGGTTCGCTTCTCAGTTGTTGAGCGAAGCCAAGCATCACACGTGTCTGCTGAATGGCATGCTTGTCTCATCATACACGACTTGACTTGCTCTGCTAGCGTTTGTTCTTTTCAAAGAGAGCTAATCATATGGAACCTCGCAGTAGCCGCGTCCATTTGGTCAGCGTGCTGATCACAAAGATACCCAGCTCAGACAATCTGAGGCAGAAGCATGATTGTAGTGCACTGCTAGCCATGCCGACGGCGTGCTGATTACGATACACAGGCTGCGCATCGTGAACTACATGTAGTTGAACATGTTGCATTGCACACGCACCTGCAGGACGGACTGCCGCCGGCTTGCAGTCGATTGTTCACAGAAAGGTAATCTATATTCTTCTACACCGCGTTCTTTTGATCCGGTTTGGGCGAATGTGCCAACAGCCTGTCTCAACCGACGAGACCGACCCGCTCAGCATTACGTACTGACGACTACTTGGCCATCGCAGTCTATTTGTTTCCTCGCGGGATCTCATGCTTTGTGTTTAGTACCCTCGCCTGCTTCGTCACGGCGTGTGTACCCACGAAACCAGTTCATCATTTCATCTGCATCTTAGGCAGTACGAAACCACACATGTTTGGTTTGATGTATTGACTCTCGATTTTGACAGTCAATCACCCATGCTTGATCTGGGGCAACGCCAGATCGCAACACCCCACATCTCAGCGCTGTGTGGGTAATTTTGCTGGGTTTATTTGTGTGGGTTCCAGCGTGTGCGGGTGTGGTGCTGTGTCCACAAGCTGCTGCGCACCACCATGTGCATGCTTCATCACATGATCGGACCATTGCTGCATGTTCCGCTCAGCTGGAGATCGGGGCCCCAGGTGCTGTCATCGGACTCAGGCATGCAAGGCACCCGAACCCCTGCGCCTTTCCATGCCGCTGCCCGATGAGCTCATTGTTGAGATGTGGTGCAGGGGGTACGAGATAGGAGCATGCATGTTGAGCTGCGCTGGGAGCACTTGCGGCCGTGACATAGTCTACACCACTTGCTGCACCGAAACAGGTACCTCTCATCCTGTTCAGGGCACCGCTGAGGCGGACATGTGCTGCCCACCGCCAGGCCGCGGAGCAGGAGGAGCGCCGCTGCGGCTCTGCCGGGCACTCCAACGCCATCCAGACTACCCTGCACAATGTTGACCTTCTGATTTGGGGCTAAGAAGTGGTCTTGGTGTACATGAAATCGCTTCACTGCATGCAGTTCGACTTCGGCTCAAGGGATGCCAAAGCCACTGCTGAGGAGATACACGCAGACAGCCTCGCAATGGAGGAGCACGCACGCGCGCCCGCAGGCAGGCCGGCCCACGAGCCCCCCCCCTCACCTACATCCACTCCTGCAGAACCAGCACCTGCAGTGGCGCAGCTGCACACGCAGCCGCACGCCATTGTGAAGGCAGAGGAGGTCACACATATCGCGGCACCTGCACCCTCAGTGGCGCAGGTGCCCCCGCGAGAGCCTGCAGCTGATGGCGAGCATGCCATGCAGCAGCAGGCAGCACATGCCACCGACCGGCAGCAGACGCCCTCACAGCGAGCGAGCAGTGTGCCTGTCGCCGCAGATGCCAACGCGCCTGTGCCGGTGACCTCTAGCGCAGACACCAAGCAGGCAGCAGTCTTGCAGCGCGTCACCACAGAAGCACCAGGTGTGACCCTCGGCAGCAGAACAGCTCCATTTGTGTCTTTGTCAGGCTCTCACCCTGTGAGCAGAGTACGACCGGCCTGCATGCAGCGGCAGGTGGCCCAGTGTCGCCATCTCCCCCACTGCTCAAGATACAGCACTGTGTGTGGATGAGCAAGCTTTCAGAGTGCAAACGATTCCGATTGCACTGTTGCAATGCATTGTTGGATTCTGGCAGTTTCGCGGTCTACGTGAGGGAGAGGTGCCGCACTCAGCTGTGCCAGCGCTGATGCTAGCAGTGGCTGCGCTTGAGCGGATAGCATGCTGCAGATGTGCTTGCACAGCCGCCCCCACAGCAGGCGGCTGCTGCAGCAGTGGCGGGTGCGGCAGCCCATGCGGGCTTACAAGAAGTGCCGAGTGATGCAGCGGCAGTGACAACGCAGGCCGCACCCTCGCACGAGCCCAGCATGCAGCTGGTCATGTCCCTGGCGCAGGCCGTCACCGAATCGAACCCAGACTTGGTGTCTGTCATGATGGCCGCACGGCAGCAGGCGTCGCCTGTGGCCACTAGCCAGGCAGCACACGCAACGCTACAACGGCAGCGATACACACCGCCTGCACAGGCCCAGGCGCTGAATCTGATGTCCAGCAGGCATGTACTGGACGCTGCAGCAGTGGAGGCCTTGGCGCTGCCGGGCCCGCCTGCCGGCCACGCGCAGCCCTCCCCCCGCCGAGGCGTGCTCGCAGCAGCTGTGCCACAGCACATGCATGCTGTAGCAGCTTCAGCTGCAGATCCAGGGGCTGCCAGCGGATCAAGCACCAGCAACCAGCAGGGCAATGTGGGGATAGCGGAGCGCATGCACCGCCTCTCGCGCAGCTTGGTGGTGCCCCCAGCCTCCCTGCCCCCCCCCCTTCAAGACGAGAGGCCCATGAGCCCGCGGCAGACCATGCAGCCGCTGCCAGCACAGCCGAGAGGCCTGGAGAGGCCCGCCTTCCAGTCCTCCCTGGACGCATCTGGCGGCACTCCGCACGGCGCACCCGCACTGTCGGTGTCCCCCACCACCATCAATGAGTCGCTGGACAAGTACATGGACGACCCCAGCCTGCTGCTGAGGGTTGCGCACCATGTGCCCAAGGTTGTGTCCAAGGAACTGCCCAACCCGGGGGAGTCCAGCAGCGCCGGCTGCAGCGAGATCTGGGTGCAGCTGCGCCAGCGAGAGGCGGAAGGCAAGCTTGCCGGTATCTCCTCCCACCAAGGCTCCAGCACCAGTGCGCGCTCCCCCCCCCCCCTGCAGCGCTCTGCAGGGGGCAGCTGCGTGTGCCATCTTCTGCAGGTCATGTGTTGCCTGAAGGTGTGGTGCTGTGGTGCTCGGTGTGCATGCATGAAACCCTGCGCAGCCTGCACCCTCCGCCTGCACCCCCTCACAGCGCCTGATGTTGTCCACTCACCTCCTCTTGGAGGTGCCCCCTGGTTGGGGGGCTGCTCTGTGGCGCCTGCAACAATCCTACATGCATGCAGGCTTCACCATCTCCATCCCACACTTCAACACCACGCTGTCGCGGGTCAACAGGCTGGAGATTGCGGCAGTGGTGGAGACCCTGCTGTCCCTGCGCTGCTGCCGGCCCCGCAATGTGGATTCCACCTGTAGCCGCAACCTCCGCCTGGACCTGGTGCACTTCGTCAAGCACATGTCCATCACCGATAAGGAGGCCAACCCATGTACGTGACCCCATGCATGTTTCAGGTTTCCAAGCATGCCATTACTGCTAGGTGGGGCCGGATTGAGCAGAGACCTCATGCATGCGCACAGTATATACAAGAGTACTGTGATGAAAGCAGGCCTGAAAACTTACTCGCTGAGGACACAATGCATGCTGGGTCACACAATGCATGCTGTATTTGACTGTGAGGCATGTACCTGGATAGGGTTACTGCACTGGTATACAAACATCCAGAACCCTAACTGCAGGATGATCACTTAAGCTGACCACTGAGTCATCGTGTCATCATGTGGTCATCATGACGTGATGCTGCATTCAGTGTACACAAGGGATGACACCGGCAAGGAGTGCACACAAGTTGTAATGCATGACTATTCCTTTATTGACTTGCTGAGCAATTGCTGCATTTGCTTTGTCCCCTGCGTCCTGTCGATGTAATCACAAGCAGTAATGCATGACACAAACACAGCACAGCTGCTCAGTGTGTACTTCAAAGGTCCTCTGGCCAGCATCGCATGCTCCCTGCTGCCTCATGAGCGGCGCTGTGCACACACACCACACACCAGACCTCTGCTGTGGTGTGCGCATCAGCAACCAAGTGCTCTGATCGGACGCGTTCATGCATTCTGCACCTGCAGAGCCCCTGTAGCCATAACTCTCTGGTGTCAGAACACTCCATCTGCTGTTGAATGTGCCGGGCTGCTGTGCGGGCCTCTGGCATGCGCCTCGGTGGCACCCACAGCCACAGGGGCTGCTGCAGAGCCGCAAGCTGACAGGGGGTGATGTGCAGCGGCGTCGTACTCGATCCGGGCGCCGCCGAGTGGCCTCATTTACCCCGACATGGTGACCCTCTACAAGGTGGTGCTCACTCGCATCCACCGCTGGGCAGACCAGATCGCGCGCCGGGTGGAAAAAGATAGCACCATTGCTCGCCGGGGGCCCAAGCGGCGGCGCACGCGTGTGGCCGGTGAGCCAGGTGCCGCAGCTGTTGCGGCGGGCAAGCGGCCGCGGCAGCCCAACCCCCACAACATGAAGACGCGGGGCATCCTGGTGGACGTGGACGGCGAGGAGGAGGCGGAGGAGGACCTGGAGGACGCGGAGGAGAGATCCGCGGAGGAGGGCGAGGACGTCCTAGAGACAGAGAGCGAGCGCGCCCCTGGTGTCAGCCCCCCTGCCAACGCTAGCGCGCAGCCTGTCATGCCTGGAGCGGGCTCACATCAGGACGCCCCGGTTGCTGGGCTCCACACCCCACTGGCGCAGCTGGTAGGGGATGCAGGGGTGATACGCAGGCATGGCGCGCACAGCGGCGCAGGCGCACAGGGAGAGGCTGGCAGTGGGGGGGGTGCCAGGCTGTCCAGGGGGGGCAGCCTCAGGCTGGGCGCAAGAGCAGCAGAAGCAGGAGCTGGTGCGGAGTGGTCTGCTGCGGACACCTTGCCAGAGTTTGAAGCGGTGGCGCATGTTTTTCAGGCTCCGAGGGAGCAGCTGGTGGACTTCCAGGCGCTGCTGGGCCTGCTGCGGCGGGTGGTGCAGGAGGCGAGCGAGGAGTGCGGGGTGGCGGGCGTGTACGCCGCTGTCTTCCCGCGCTTCTCTAGAAAATTTTCAAACTCTCTGAGCGTGCAGCAGGAGGTGCTGCAGTGCGTGGCGCTGTACGACCACCTGCACTCCTGCAGCTCCACCGGCCAGCACTACGCTCTGCTGCAGGCCATCGACTTGTTCTTGGCAGAGTAGGCCTACCCCTGCCCCCCTGCCCCTGCATAGGCCCCAACTGCAGCAGATGAAGCCTTCATGGCCAGTCGATGGTGCCAGGTGAACCCTGGATGTCTGCAGCATGTGCCGTGCAGCATGCTCTGCACCTCTCTTTTGAGATTCATTTACGTATGGCAGTTGTTGAACTGCTACTGGGTGCGCTAGCACCTGAGTGAGGGCCGCAACCTCTTGTGCGGCGCTCAGAACTGTCAGATCAGACAAATTTTACTGGTCTGGATCAGTGAGATCACTGGCCGGATTGGACATTTTGTAACAGATGCAGCCCAGTAAGAAATCATCTGCGCACTCCACACCATGGTGGGGTGTACTCACACAACTGTGTGTGCCCTAGTTCAGTGTACATGCTTCGCCATTGGCGGAGAACTTCCGCAGGCACTGCCGTTTGCAGCGCCTGCAACGATGTGGGGCTGCTCGCGGGCCCTCTTTCGTGGCCGCTCAGTTGATGTGTGGCAGCAGCATGCTGCAGAACCTGCTGGACTGGGGCTGCGTATCAACTGCAAGAAAAAAGGCGAATCTCTGATGATGATCGAAAGGCTGCGGGTGCCAGAATGCTGTAGAAGCAAGCAGGTCGCAGCAGGTATTGCGGCATGCATTGCTAGCATGCCGGCTGGCCGGCATCGTCATTGGACCAACACCTCAAACTATGACATATCAGAATGAATGAGCCCGGTTTCATTCCTGGGAAGCACCAAGGGTGCATGGCTTCATTTCAGTGTTCATGTTTTGCCGTTGTTTCGATGACTCACCTGCAACCTCCCGTTTTTCATTCGGCATGCCCAGCTGGCATGGTGCCTCTTCCTGACAAGGCAGGCGCTGTAGATCTTGTCAAAAGCAGTGTTGTAGTGCTGAGCTATTGAAGAGGACATTCGGTACGCATGTTCCTGAAACGTTAGGTGGGTAGTTGAGCTGTGTAAGGCTGCACCGTTTTAATCCTGACGCTTTGTGCAACATGGCGACCCCGAATAATTGTTTGGTTTTGGGGGGAAAACGCCAAAGTTGGAAAATCAGACAACTGTCCTCACGGATGAAGCTGAAACCTGTTATATTCAACTTTGTATGTGGTTGGCAACATCAAGTTTAACAGTTGTTTGTATGACATTTTGATGCCTCTGAGGGCTCAAATGGTGCAGTTAACTGCAGTTTTCGTTGAGTGGCTAAGGGGGATTGTCACTGACTCAGCACACTATATACATTATACTGGCGTCTGGAGCGCCACTCCAAGCACACCTCGTCAATAGGAGTGCATATTTGGCATCATATGCACGTAGTGTATCATTCTGATCCACCACAGGGGCTGAAAAGTGCCATTCAGGCGAAATATTTTCTGAAAGTCAGACCACCCTCGAATATATTTTTCTTATGTTGCGCAAAGCGCCGTGATCAAAACGGTGCAGCCTAGCATGGCTGAAAACTGCAGAGTGTGCCTGCACAGTGGCACAGCAGTTGTGAGGGCAGATTCCCCATCCTCACGGGACGTGGTTTCAATGCGGAGATGCCCCCATGTCACATGCTAGCGAACAGGCGTGATCTGAGCCCTAACCCCAAGCTGGCAACCGCACTCCTCACGAGTGCACTTTCGTTGCGCCGGCACAGATGTACGCCCCAATTCAACCTGGCTCATGCACAGAGGTGGTGGAAACAGTAGGCTTGTCATCCATGGCAGAATGCGCTCGGTGCACAGAAAGCAGTCTGTTCTCAGGGCCCCATATGTTTTGGGACTGCTTCACATTGATGCACGCCGACGTTCCTGCAGCTGCATGTTCGCTGAGGCTGACCAGAGCTTCCAGTGCTGGTTATTGATGCATGGCTGATGGCGAGCCCTCATGCTGGCATCACACCAACAGGAGTGGCCATTACGGGACACAAAAAATGCGGCAACAGTCCCGTCTCGTGGATACTTTGCAGCTGTTTTGTAACTTGAGTTCCAGAGCAACTCACAGTAATCAAATGGAAACAAACATTTCGTTACATAGTGCAGCACTGTGAGGCCCAGCCCAGGCATACACTCTCACCCGCAGTCACCCAGTCAGCAGTACGATCCTGCAACCCTCCTGTGGTCACAGCCACAGCAACATGCTCTCGATGCTGACGCCAACAGCCCCATACACACTGTGCACACGTAGGTTCCACGTGGCAACACGAGGAAGAGTCACAGACATTCGAGACTCGAGCCCGCTTAATACCGGTAGTGGGCGGGCTTGAAGGGCCCCTCCACGGGCACGTTGATGTACGCGGCCTGCTCTGCGGACAGCTTGGTGAGCCTGGCGCCGAGCTTAGGCAAGTGCAGAGCAGCCACCTTCTCATCTAGGTGCTTGGGCAGCACGTATACCGCGTTGTTGTACCTGCCTGAGGCACGCTCGTTCCAGAGCTCCATCTGTGCTATCACCTGCATCCGCACAGCAGGTGTCAGCTGGTGCTGTGTCACTCAGAACCTGGCTCGTGAATCAGCACTCTTGGACCCCAAGAAACAATCGGTGTCACCAAACAATAGCACCGAGCAGAGCGCCAAGGGTGGCAGGCACCACAGCAGGAGAAGGATAGCCGCGAACCTGGTTGGTGAATGAACACGACATCACGAAGGAGGGGTGGCCTGTAGCGCATCCCAAGTTCAGGAGGCGGCCTTCCGCGAGGATGATGACGCCGTGGCCGTCGGGGAACACAAAGCGGTCACACTGGGGCTTGATGTTCTGCCTCTTGATGCCTGGCCAAGCGGAGACGCCGGCCATGTCGATCTCGTTGTCGAAGTGACCGATGTTGCCCACGATGGCGTTGTTCTTCATCTTGGACATGTGGGAGGCCATGATGATGTCCTTGTTGCCGGTGGTGGTGACGAAGATGTCGGTGGTCTCAAGGCAGTCCTCCAGAGTTGCCACTTGGAAGCCCTCCATTGTGGCCTGCAGGCATTCCAGCAGGTGAGTATTCAGCACAGCTGCAGTCACACATCAGTCAAGGGCTCGGCCGGGAACCTCAGTTGGGACATGGTGCCCAACCACATGCACGTGTGACGTGGGGTTCAATCACAACACCAGGCATAGCAACAAGGCGCGCCCACATGCAGGCAGTTGCTCAGTGGCACCAGTCACCCCACTCATCAATCAACACGCAACAGTTCAGGGAGCGTTAAGAGCGGGTGCAAAGCAGCGCACTCACCTGCAGGGCGCAGATGGGGTCGATCTCAGCGACGATCACACGGGCTCCAGCTGCCTTCATGGCGAAGGCTGAACCTTTGCCGACGTCACCATAGCCAGCAATGAACACGCACTTCCCGGCAAGCATGACATCGGTGGCGCGCATGATGCCATCTGGCAGGGAGTGACGGCAGCCGTACACGTTGTCAAACTTGGACTTGGTGACAGAGTCGTTCACATTGATGGCGGGGAACAGAAGGGTGCCTGCGTCCTGCATCTCGTACAACCTCTTCACACCAGTGGTGGTCTCCTCGGACACACCCTGGCACTTGTTGGCCATCTTGGTCCACTTCTGGGGATCCTCCCCGAGAGTACGCTTGATGATTGAGAGCACAATCTGGAACTCTGGGTTGTCGGTGGAGGTGGGGTCAGGCACGGTGCCGTCCTTGGCGAAGGCGGCCTCGGCCTTGACACCTTCGTGGATGAGAAGGGTCGCGTCGCCCCCATCGTCCACGATCAGGTCACAGCCGTCCTGTCCAGGCCATGAAAGCATCTGCTCGGTGCACCACCAGTACTCCTCAAGCGTCTCGCCCTTCCAGGCGAACACTGCGGCAGAGTCCCGCGCAACCGCAGCAGCAGCATGGTCTTGAGTTGAGAAGATGTTGCACGAGCACCAGCGTACCTCGGCGCCGAGCGCCGTCAAAGTCTCAATCAGAACAGCAGTCTGAATGGTCATGTGCAGGGAGCCCGCGATGAGGCACCCCTTGAACGGCTGGTCGGTGCAGAATTCCTTGCGGCATGCCATCAAACCGGGCATCTCTGCTTCCGCAATTTCAATCTCAGCGCGACCGAAATCTGCCATGCTAATGTCCTTAACCTTGAACTCGCGCCCTGCAGCGCTCTTGTCCACAGTGGTGATATCTACGGCTGCCATCTTGGTTGGTGTTGTCTGTAGAAGGTGAACGGTTGAATGGTTCAAACAAGTGATAATGAACGTTGCTCACAGACCAACGGCAATATGAAGTGTCCGTGAACCTCCACAATACATCATTTGTTCATTTGCTCCCCAAGGAGGGCACTGTTGGGAAATTCGAATGTCACATCAAGATCAGAGACATTGCGAAAAATTTCTGGAAATAATCTATATTACCTGGAAAATAAAGGGTGTTGAATCATGGCCGCCGCGCCCGCGAGCGCCCTCGAAATTACATCCTGATCGATGGTCAAATTCGAGCACCTTAGCCACCATTCCATTACGGCGACGTTTTCCAGTGGCAGACGCAACCTGCGGGTTGCTCGGTCTTTGAGGAGTTTAGAAGAAAACTATCGAGAGCAATTTTTTCACTGTGAGTTCGACTTACTAGCATGCCAGATTCATTATCACCACCTTACATATTACAAATATCTTCGCGAAATAGTTTACGGTTAGGTACGAACACACGCCCCGCTTGTATCGCTTCGGCGTTTTTTCAAAGTGCTCTTTCTTGTCGCGATCGCTTGCGACAGGTGTGAGCACCCGTTATGAACGCCACCTCATTGGTTTTGGAACAACTGCGTTCACATCCATTCCTAGTTTTCGTATCTCTGTGAAGCATGGTCATGTATGTGTCAGTGTGTGTGGGGGGGGGGGGGGGGGAGGTAAGGACTGACTCGTGGCTCAGATCTTGAAGGACTGAATGCGCAGGGACCACGGAGCTTAGCAACCCAAGAAGCGCTGACTTTTGACAGTCAACTTAAATTAGTCAGTTGTATAGTGAACACGGTGGTTCTGCTTCGTGATCAAAGGTGATGTCAGTGTCTGAACGTGGCTGCAGATTCCATCGAGGCAGAATCCGAACGAGGAGTTCTTGACATCAGAAGTGTTCTTTTACTGGTTCTTGTTCTTGTCCTCGTTTCAGCACAGGAGTCGGAGGGCAGGGCCCCATGCCACCAGAAAGCTGCTGATGCCTCCTGTGGTGAGGTGGAGCAGTCATCAGTGTTGGGAGGTTCGTGGACACCAACACAGCCCGTTACCACCATACATCGCCTTCTTTAGAGTACTTTGAGGTGAACGTGGGTAGCAGCAGCACACTATGGCAAACCAGTACACGCAAGCCCGAGCAGCAAATTGGCCCGACATCAATCCGGAGAACTCTGGCTTCACACCCCAGCTGCCCTTGGTCGTGATTTTGGGGGTCGATGCAGTAGGACAGTTACAACCAGCTGCAAATCCGTCAGGGGACGCCGAGCAGTAAGCTTCCCTTTCGATCCCGCAATGCACAGCGAGCAAGTGTTTGAACTCATCGTGTCATTGTTGCACCTCATTGTTGCACCTTTGTTGAGCAGTGCAATACCAGGGGCCAGCCCCTGAACATCTATTGTGATCTTGTTAGGAATCGCATGCCCAGGTACCCGGGCGCTGTGGAATTGCTTGACCCATCCTGTGGATGCACCATGTAGTAGTAAGGCGTGTGACATGCTTCCACCCCTGTCATCAGTTCTGCAGTTCTGTGGAACAGCGCCTCTCAGAAGACACGTGTGCATGCAAGCCATATTTTACACCATTCGTTCGCACAATGTCAAGTGCCTGCAGGCATTATGGTGCGAACCAATGCCGAGCGCTGTGGGCGTGGACACGCTCAGCTGCTCGCTCGCTGGGATGCTGTGCTGCAGACTGCACACCGCAACCCAAGGCGGCGGTGTCCACCTCAGCATCTGCTGCAGACCTCAAGAAGGTGGCAAAGTCTGATCAGCAATCAGATACTGAAGCAGCAGATCGTGCAGCGTCACACCTGCAGAGTGATATAGACAGCAGGAATGCGGCATGCTACTTTCCAATGGCACAGCGCGCGATGCTTGTTCACAGCAAGATCACTGTTCACACAGCAAGCGGCGAGTACGAAGCGCGTGCGCCTTCCAACTCCCCCATCCACCTCCACTCTGTCCGTATGCCCTGTTTCTACTCAATGGCTATGGCCTTGGGTGTTAGCCAGCGAAACATGTGTTGTGAAAGGCTACGACCATGAACCAAGTGTCCGGATCAGTACAGTGCCGCTACAGGCGCCTTGCACAACTTGTTGATATAGGACTGTCTCCATGTCATACTGGACGCCTTAGTCCCCGGCAACCCCAATGCCAATAGTTACGTCCAGTACACAATTGACTCATTTCGCCTCCCTCGGGAGGGTGGCTCTGTGCACCATGCAGTTGTTTAGACACAGGAGATCGCTTGCATTAGGTCCTTGGCCAATCGCATGACTAAGCTTCAATGCAGCTTTATAGAATTTCGAATAATTGTTCAAGTGTTTGCGATGCCAAGTTGTGCGCTGGCTGCAGAGCTAGAGGAGCTGGAAGAGTCTGAGGAAGACGGTCCTGAGGATGAGAGCGAAGCTCTGGTGGAACCTTTGCGGCAGAGCGGCGCCCAGGCGCAGGTAGGAAGCACCATTCGACGACGTCAATATGGGTCCCTGGAAAACTATGAGCAAGAGGTGCAGCTCAACTCTCCCCAAGCTAAAGCTTGAGCTTCCTTTGACAACGCTTGTCAGATAACGTTGTGTTCAGAAAGCCTGTGATTCGCAAGGTGGTTCTTGGAGGTGGTGATTCTTGGAATGGGTCTCACAGTTCTGTCACCCTGATTAGCTGCAAAGGTTGGTTGTGATGGTCGCAGGCGAAGCTGGTGTTGCTAGCGGTGTTCATGAATCAATATTCCAGAGTGTACAAAGGCCACATGAGAAATGAGGATGCTGCTGTGCAGGTCATCTCCCGCACATTGTGGGACCCATCCAAGCTTGCCTCGCAGTTTACGATGCGCAGTATTCAGGAGTTGCAGCATCTGCAGCCATGGGGTAGCATGCTCCAGCCAGAACTTCTAGACCGCATGGCATCTAAAGAGAGTCCAGAAATTATCAGGTACTCCTTTCATCCTCATATTCTATAGCATGCATGTCTGGAAGTACTACAAGAGAGCTGCCACGTCTGGTAGTTCTGTCCACAGGTGCATGTCGCACACAGTTGTTTCACAGTGATTATATGTGATGCTCGAACAGTGTGTCCAGCAAGAGTCACGTGTCTTGTGCGCTGAACCTTTGAGTCATGCTTCTGCTTGTATGCTTCTTGCTGAGACTGCCAGGTTGCATGTGGCATAACATGCTCTAGTCAGGTTGGAACATTCACGAGTGCTGAATTGCCGTCAAGACTACCCTTGAACGCCCTTTGCAGGCTGTACCTGTGCACCTGATCACATGATTCGTGTATGCAGAAAACATAAGCACTCCCTACACTATCTCCCCACGCTGGAGGACATCCGGCGGCTGCGTGCTGTGCAGTGTGCCCACACACAGAAGATCCTGGAAGTGATCAGCAGTGAGGAAGCTTGCCGGCTAGGATTTCATGACCTCTCCGCTGACAAGGCTGTGACAGAGTGGGCTGCAAAGCATGGGCAAGGCACTGTTCACCACCTGGAGGGAGGGTTGGCTCACAAAGTGGAGGGTCTTGAAAGTGTGCGCAGGGAGAAGCTGCCCTCTTCACGGCTGTACCAACTGTCAGAGTACTACTACAAGGTGCCGTGTTCCCATGCATGTTGTTGGACAGTGTTGCTGCGCGTATGCGTTCAGTGCCAGTCATGCAGGCTCTAGAGCCCAGCTGTTGCAAACAACAGGATGGGCTCTTGTCTGCGCAACAACACCTGTTGATGTTGCTAGCTATCGCGATGGCCTGGCCGTAAGTAGAGTGCTCAGTACCTGGAGGTATTAGTGATTGTCACCAGCTGGTCATGGAAGTGTATGGTCTTTGCCATTCTCCGCATCGTGTCCTGTTAAATTTGGCAGTTATCCGGTGAGCATCAGCTGTGATGTCATTGCAGGTGTGGCGCACACTGCATACTCCGGACGCACAAACACACTACATGAACAAGTGCAAAGAAAAACGCACAGAACTAATGAAGAAGGAGCAGCAGCGTGCCCGCTTGGATAATCGCATGAGGGTACGGCTCCTCGTCTGATTGCCTTGTGCAGCGGTGGCGCATGCAGCCTTCCCATCTGGCAGTGTACATTGTGGCAGTGATCTTGCACATGCTTCTTTCTGGACAAACTCATACGTATCCCTGATTCACCGTACAACAGCAGAGATATGCTGCTGGGGGGGGGCGTTTTGGGCAGGGTTACGGCCGAAACCTTGCGAAAAAGAAAAATTTTCCGGAAGAGAGCCTTGAGTGCCAACCAACACCTGGAGCGAATCGTCCATTGCTACGTTGCATTTTTGTTCTCCGCTCCACGGCGAGATTGGCTGGCATTACAAAAAGTTCAGCATGAAATATGATTGGTCCTGGGATGGACCTTAAACTCAGCCGCGGGCCAGTAAGCATTCAAGTGCTTTTACCACGAGCTCCTGGGTCCGAACCCCGGTCCGGCCAGAGCCAGCGACCTCTCGTCTTTTCTTTCAGCTTCTGAGCCGGGTGCGTAAAGGGTCTCTGGTGGTGTCCCCTTTAACGAATTGCATGAATTCCGCCCCTGTGGCGCTGAGGCCAAAGCTCAAAATGAGTATGGCGTAGTCCCCGAATAATTTGTTTACTTTATTTGTTCATGTTTGTGCGTTTGGCGCTTTTGAGACATTCCCGTACGTGACCCTGTGTTTTATTCTTGGGGTATTGGTTTCTCACTGGTCACGACCATTGATCGTGTCGGTGGGGGTTGTTGGCTTGATGTCCCTGACTCAGTGTGTTGTGCGTGGGTGTAGAGGAGTTCATGGAATCAGACAATAACCAAGGTCTTGAATTGGAGTTGTTGACCATTGGACTGATATATGAGCAAGAGGGTCGTGGAGAAGGGCCAAGAAAAGTTCTCGCATTCGTACACATGTCAGGCATGTTGGTTGTCTTGATACCACACCATTTGGGGGGGGGGGGGAGGTTGATGTCGGCAAATTGAGCTTTTATTTTACTTCGGTCGGCGAAGATTGCACATGTGCTCCGTTCAAATTCAGCAATACTAGACTCCGCGTTCCGTTTCACCAAAGGTTTTGGTTTTGTATCGTACATGAAAGCTTGTTTGTTTTTCCACGGGTGCACACACATGCGTCAGCTCTCACCTCTTTGTTGGGCGACTGTGCGCAAGGAAAGGTTCATTTTGATGTTGCTGTGTGCAGGGGCAGCATCAGTCGCAACCTTTGCGACCGTACAGCAGCACTGCTCACGTGGGTCTGGGCGTGCCAGAACCAACAGCAGACATGGCGAATGGGAGTGCCCCTCATGCCAGCAACGCTGGATCGCAGGTGTCCAGCCCCCGCCACGGGGGTGCTGGGCGGAATGTGCGGCCTCGCATGGAACAATGGGCTGGTGCAGGTATGTTTCGGCCCTGTCTGATGGGCTTCCGTGTGCTGGCGAAGTCAGGAACTGAAACGTGAAGGGTTTCTGCAGGGGGCGCCCAGGTGGATGCTGGATTTCACACATCACAGCTGGCTTCGCACATGAATGCGACAGACAACCACCTCGTCCATGGATGAAACAGTGTCAGCATGCTTCTTTGTAGTATTCAGCATATGCACATTGTTTATGGTCAGCTGCCGGAGACAACTTTGGGGGTTGAGCTAATGTGCTAACACTGGTCTCTGGCTGGCAAAGACATGATCGACTGTGGGTTGGATACTTGTATGCAAGATGGTCCACACCATACTCTCAGAATTTCTTCATGGTATCTCACATACGAGAGAAGTGGATGTAATCACAACACAATACTCTGGATCAGGGGATGTGCGGCCAGCCAAGTGTCCTGAGTTAACCAGAGCTCGTAGATGCCAACATAGCTGTGTGATAAACGTCTTCACAATATGTTAGTCCGATGTACAAGAAGTTGTCGATTTGTGCTGTCGTGCGATACTGAGGCACAAGCACCCGCTGATGGGTTGAATACACGGCTCGCAGAGGCTGAACCACAGAAGATATTGATTGTCTTCTTCTCAAAGCATGTGTCAGATAGTTCATATGGTATACCGCGGTAAGGGATCCGTTTTCGAATCGCCCATGCATACACATCGAGCAGCACATGGAGTGCAGCTACTACACCTGTATCAGCCTGTGTGACTACATAAAACATTTGAGCCGACTTGTGCTGCACTGAATAGTTGGTACTGGGACCCTCTCTCCTTTCCAGCCGCCTTGCGCCACCTTGAACGAACCTCCGTTTTGCTTCCTACCACCGTACACGGATAGAAACAACATGGTTGCCGGTGCCAACGTATGGAATAACATCGCAGTGTACCCCCTATGGGTGACCATGGCCGCGGGCATGGGTCTCTTCACAGCTCGTGTGGCGCAGGTAACTTCCTTTGCTGTACTCGTTCGATGCTCAAGCGAGCTGCCGTACATTCCCGTCATGCACGTTGCCTTCAAGCATGTTTCGCTCATTTGTTCGTTTGCTGCTGCAGTGGGTGAGCATGGACCAAGACATTCAGGTGTGTGCTGTGCGCACTTCTGAGTGCAATTCAAAATCAACTCGTCCAGCTCGCTGGTCGGCGTGCAAAGCTCAATACACCGTATGATCCGTACCCTCGGTATGGATACACGAGCCGGGCGAGTGCATCATCGTGTATATGATGTTTCCGCACTCGCAACACCTACTGGGGCTCGGTGCGAACGGTTGTAAAGGAAAAGAAACCCGTTCAATAAAAATGCATAGACATGCGCATATATGTCAACTCTTTCTTTAAGGGCCGCTGCTTGTTGTGTGGTTGGCTGTGTGCTTCCAGCGCAACGAACTGCGTCACTCAAGTTTAGTTCGAGCGTTGAAGACTTCGCAAGGCAGGCGGTTTTCAGTATGACGTCGAGAGATTACTAACAATTGTTGGGCGCGGCGTACAGGACTTTTTGTAGCTTGTTTTATATATATGCTTTGCGATATATCATCGTCTAAGAGGGCAAAAGATGCCTCGTCCCGAATGCATCAGTTTGGCAGAACTTCTCGAATGGCTCATGTGGTAAGGTTGTGTTCATGTACTTTGCACATTCTGCCTCACTGACCTTTGCATGAACTACAACTTGTCTCACTGTCCCTACACCGAACACAAGCGAGCCAACCATGGTGCTTCAGGTCACAAAGGACTACCGTGGAAGAGACCCAGCCGACAGTGACTTCCTTCTTGAGCAGGGAACCAGGAACTTCAACCACCCCACTCGGGCTTGGCTACGAAACCGAGTGTCCTTCTTGATCTTCCCAGAGCCCGCACTGACCAGCCCCACCACCGAAATCTGAACGGGGGTCCAGTGGCCCACCGAGCCCTTGTCTTCAGGCCTAGCATGTGTAGCTCATGATTTAGTGCAGTTGGTGAGTACTGGTCATGTTGTGACATCAAGTGCACAGCATTCGGGCTGTGTCAGAAATTGCATATGTAAACTGTGTCCATATCTCACAATATCAGGCACTCGTACATCATGGGTGTCTAATCAGGCCACCTTCTGACGAGAACCTCTTCATTGTGCGGGATTTGTCTGATGTCTGAGCTGTGCACTTGTATTTGGCCCGTACATCCAGATCCACGACTCTGCGAGGTGGATGTCACATGAAAGCCGCTGTTCACTGGATCGACTCTGGACATCTGCTAATGAAAGTTACATCGATAGCGGTGTGGTATACACGCACACAAAGTGCATAGGTCTAGGGGCATCTCCAAGTAGGTCACCCCGGAACTGTTATCTGTACAGCAAGCACAAGGAGGCAACACACAAGGCAGACCCTACAAGAGCAGCTAGCACAATAAAAACGTCAATCGAAAGCACCTACACACAAGCAGCACAGATTAGTAGGGCCGCCAGAACACAGGACAACAGGATCAGGGCCACAGACACGGTCCACCTCTGGAGCACCCAGCTCGGCATGGCGCCCGCGGATGGGGAGGTTTGCAGAGGACGCCGAGGTGGATGTGGGGGAGGGGCGAAGCCGGCGTGCCCGCAGGGACACGCGACAGCGGACGATGTCGGTAAGGGAACGGGGGGGTGGGGACGGCAGTGAGGCGCCATGTGTTGGGCAAAGCTTGGGGGGGCGGGCGCCATGTGCTGCACCCTGGTGGGGCGCTGGTGGGCCACCTCTGTGACCCCTATCCTGTCGTCGTGTGTTTTCTACGGCGGCGCTTCTGGCCTGTGCTGCTTGTGTGTGCAGCTTGGCGCTGTCTCTGCGGCATCGATATTACTGATCTGGCTTGGTCTGTGCTGTGCCCTGCATTGCGGTGCTTGCTGTGGGATTTCTAGCTGGCCTCTCTGCGTCGCTTGCTTCTGATCTGGGCCTATGCACACTGCGTGCTCTAGTACCGCGTCACTATCGATGTAAGTCTCACATTGGAGAACTGATTGCTAAGTGTGGCAACTAAGCTGTTGTATGGGCACATGCCTTTACATGCATGTAATGGTGAGTTCCTGTTGGCAAACGGGAACCACGTCTTATTCTGGAAGGCCTGAGCACCCCACAAAGGCCAACAAGGAGGTCTTGGAACGGTCGACCACGGGCCCTAAGATGCAGGAAGAGGGGCTGCAAAGAGCGATTGCATTTTATGAAAGGCTTTCAAACAAGCTTTCACCCCAAGGCAAGGCAACAGCAGTCCCATGTCAGCAAGTATGAGAGTTGGCTGACGAGCTCATACCACCAGTGAGGGCATCAGGTCTCGCGGGTCTGGAACCTAGTGGATACAAGTGACAGTTGCAACCCATTTCTGCAACGGGTGGCCAGAACAGCAAGCAGATATTTTCAGTTCCACTGTCAACATGCACATCTTGCTTGCTAAGCTGTTGGCGTATCTTAAGATACATGTTAGTCCATTGACTACAATGAATTTAGTTGCCTGGACGATTATGTCAAGAGCTTGATGTGGCTTGTTGTCGTTTCTTGATCAGCTATTCAGCCAAGGAGACATGAGTGTGTGGAATGGAATTCCATGGAAGAAAACACCTTGTGTCTCATGCATTGCACACAACCGGCTGCATATCCTGGGATACTATACACCGACAAACATGATCAACCAATGCACAAAATGTTATACATTATGTGCAGAGTTTATCGCATGTGATCGCCCCTCTAAACGTTGCAACCTCTGACCGACCGTTGCCATACCAACAGCCACCGCGCGCTGTTGAGCACGCATCTATTGACGCTGATATATATATCGCTTGAAGTCAACATGCCGGAACCTGCAATTGGACTGTTGGGGGCTGCGCAAGACCAGGGCGATTTCGAGTCTCAGGACTTGAAGGTCGCGTTGGCACACAAAAAGTTTATGCTGAAGAGTGATCTGGTTGACGCACAAACCAAGGCAAAGGTCAAGGCAGAAGTGGAGAATATTCTGCGGGACAACGATATGTCCAAAGTGTATGAGAATTTCTGCAGCACTTTGGGCTGGCAAGTTGACCAGGCTGCTCTGGACAGTATGCGCGGTAAGAACAAGGACAAAATAGCAGAGCTAGACGCTAAGGTTGCGGAGGTTGAGAAGAACGAGGGCGATGAAGAGATCAGGGACGCGATGCTTTCCAAGGCAGACTATTTGGCGAACATAGGTGACAAGGAGCTTGCTTGGGAAGCCTACGAGGCTGTCGAGGCGAAAACACCAAGCGTGAATCATAAGCTCACCATTTCATTCTGCAAGATGCGCCTAGAGATGCTGTATGGGAACTGGGTTGCGGTGAAAGACTTGATCACAACAGCGAAAGAGCTGTGTGCCAAAGGAGGTGACTGGGAGAAGAAGAATCGACTGATGGTGTGCACTTGATGCTTGAACGCGTCTTGTTCTGAGTGATGAGAGTTTCTGTAGTGATAGTTATGTTTCTGTGAGCGATGCCAGATGATCGTTCTTTCTGCCCATGCAGGTGTATGAGGCAGTGTCGTGCATGTCCCAGAGGCAGCTGAAGCGTGCAGCCACCCTTCTCCTAGACTCTGTTGCTACATTCACTACATACGAGCTCTTCTCGTATGAGCAGTGTGTCTTCTATGCGGTGTCCATGGCCATCGTCACATTGCCACGACCTGATCTCCGCGAAAAAGTGCGTCCAAATCCTCACATTCTCCATCCACTGTCCCGAACATGGCTGCCTTGCAGCTCAGCTCTGCAAGTTGTTGCACGTGTTTTGGTTCACCGTGGTGTGGCCACACCATAATGCGTGCTCCACACTCAACTTGAATGCCGCTTACCCGATCGCACTTCAGTATCACAGACCCTATAAACACAGAGACATCGTTGCAGTTTGCTGTTGGCATGGTGCCTGCCACCAGCTAATCACATCATGTCTGGGTTCCTTGAAAACTTTGAAAGTACATTCTAGAGCCATCCCTCTGTCTGGGTGTGCTGTGGCACTCAGCTTCGTTTGGCACCTGTTTCTATCAGTGCAAAGCTTAAAACATGCTCATACTGTGCTTCCCAGCACACAATGAACATTTACTAGTCTCCAAATTTTGTCGGCATCTTCCATCATTTCATATACTACATGGGCCTGGCAGGCTGTGTACTGTGCCCAGAGGGCAGCCTGCAGCTTGCCACAGTTCATGATGCTGCACTGAACGGCAGGACCTTTGTGGCACCCTTCTTGAGCAGTCCCATGTGAGCATACAGTGCTGTGTTATCATTTTCTCCTCCGTTTACTGCTGATTGCAGCAGTACACACGTCTTTGCTAAAGCTGAGGAGTGTGCAGGTGGTCGACTCGTCCGAGGTCAGGGCGGTCATTGACAAGCTGCCTGACTGCAAGACCTTCCTGCATTCACTGTATGACTGCAACTACTCGGAGTTTTTCCCTTCCTTCCTGAAGGTTGTTGAGGCGCTGCAGAAGGACCTCTTTCTTGCAGACCATGTCCAGTACTACATGCATGAGGCTCGCGTCGTGGTGTACCTGCAGTTCCTGACGTCGTACAAGAGCGTCACCATCTCAGCGATGGCAAAGTCCTTTGGTGTTTCAGAAGGTTTCATTGACACCGAGGTGAGCAACAACCACCGCTGCTGCAGCTGCTTTCCGTGCATGAAAAACTACGATGCGTTTCTGAGCTGATTTTGATTCTACAGTGCTGCCTTGTGTTGTCGATCTGGTTGTGTTTCTGAGACGGAGCTAATGTTATTTGGTTTGGCTTGCAGGTTTCAAACTTGATTGTGGCAGGTAGGCTCACTGCAAAGGTGGACAAAGTTGGTAGCATCATCGAGACATCCATGATGGACCCCAAGAACGTTAACTATCAGGCACTTATGAAACAGGGAGATCTGCTACTGAATAGGATACAAAAGCTCTCCAAGATTGTAGATGTGGAATGATTGGGTGCTCTGTAAGTCATCCATGCGTTGCAAGTGTGTCGATTTCAATCGGTGAAATCTGGGTTTCTGGCCGAGCTGTTTTGGACCACGCCATTACCTCACACGTCACATCATTGCGCTCGCCTCATATTATATGAGTCAGATAGCATCTTCATCCACGCTCGGGGATATTTCTGTGCCTCCTGGACGGTCGCAGAGCACGCACCCACTCAGTTGTTGCTGCCCATTCAGCATGTGTCCCCACCCAGGAGGTTTCAGGTCCGTTTTGATCCTTCATGGTCGCCATACCATCACTGGCAGGGTGCAGATCCCAGCTAGTGGGGCATTCATGCTTGATTGCAGTGATGGTACAGCCCCCAATGGCCACTAGGGCAGCCCTCAGCTGCGAGCTTAGCCACTAGAAAGGTGAGCGCAAGCCCGAGTTAGCGAGAGCGGAAGTGCTGAGAATGTTTTGCAGTGGCTTCGCGTTGGTTCATAAACGACATGGGTTGCTGCAATAATCAGTTGCTGCTTCTCACATTTCTACGCTCGATAACACGGATACATGAGACTAGTCACCATGAATGCACTCAGCTTTCTAATTACTGAGGGCGGCCCTAGTGGCCATCGGGGGCTTCACTGCCACTGCAGTCATGATGCATCTATCCCAGCCCATCTGGGATCTGCTTCTTAGCATCTTGCCTAGACTGCTAGTGACAGTGTGGCGAACACGAAGGGTCACAAGGGACCTGAAACCCCTAGGTGGGAACGCCTGCTGACCGGGAAGGAACAGCTGAGCGGGTGGGTGCTCTGCGATCCACCCGAAGGCACAGAAAATTCCCCTGAGTGTGGATGCTGATGCTTGTGTAGTGAGTGCCAGATATGATGATGGTTCATCACAGTTCATGCCTCCACGCGTCTCAGTAATGTGTGGCCGAAACCTCCATAGTGTTTCTATGGACGTCTGTCTAGAAATGAGTCATAGTTCACGGTCAATGAAACGGCACATGAACGCGGCCTCCACGATGCACATAAATCCGTTGCCGTTGCATTTTGTTTGAAGCTGAATTTTGTAATTTCACGTGTGAAGTGGGTGTTTCAGAATGTCCTGTCATTGTTGCTTGCTACATGTGTAGCGTATTTGACAGAGCCAGATTCGAGTTAGAGGCCTGCACTGGGGACTTTGTGTTCTACATATCAGCTGCTCGCATTGATGGTGTGCTTTCGCTCTCTCGCAGCACATCGGGACAAGCGTCGCCTCTTTGCGGGCAGGCCCCGTTCATGCCGAGGGTAACACAGTGTTTACCCCACCGTGCTATAAACCATCTGCCATTGTGGTTTCGCAGGCTGATGAGGATTTGTATGGAGATCTTTCAGGGATTCAGCAGGAGGCTCAACCTGCCAACACAGTTGCCGGGACTTCTGGGGACATAACGGCCCCACAGATACCGCTAGAGGATGACTTAAAGCAAGAAGGGGATGTTACAGGGCAGGAGTACGCATCTCCGGAACTTGAGTTCGCTACACACTCACCTCGAGGGGAGAGGGAAACGTCTCCTGAAGCTGCCGCACCCGATGAGGCGCTCCCCGATGCGTTATCTGCAGACGATGCTCTCTTGAAGATATCAGAGGCAGTTGGGAAGAAGTCAGCTAGTCCCAGGGATGTGGTGCTCGCTGTGTCAGCGCTGGCTTCGCAAGCTGATGCTTACAGAATTAGAACAGCCGAGCAGCACCAACTGTACATGGCACAACAGATCCAGGTACCACTGTCTGCTTGAAATAAACTGTCTGTGTAGTTGGCATCGGTGAATAAGCAGTGCAAGGTGTATCAGAAAGATCAGAATCCAACTGCAGGTAGCAGACTTGATGGCGACTGTGCTGAAAGCAAGGAAGGAAGCAGCAGAGGCAAAAATTGAAGCGCATCCTAGCATCATAGAGCTACGCAAGATACATTGCGATCCTGCTATTGTAAGAGAGTTTGAGCTGCTCAAGGCAGAGAACAAAAAGCTGCAACAGGAGGTGTCCAGGTTGCGCGAACAGGATTTAGCGAGCAAGTTTGAAGTCCGCTCACAGGTGGGACCGCGTCCTGAGTTTTTCGTGGACACCACAGTGACTGTGCGGTTTGCAAACGCATGAATGATCTTTGTTGAGTCCTTGTCAATAACAGTGCTGCATGCATTGTCGATGTTTTTCACACCCTCTGCTTGATGATGATCTGAAGAGAAGCGCAGATTAATCCATCACATGTCCTCAAGTTATATTGTGGGTATTGTATAGCCTGACGCCAGGTTCACCTGCACATAAGCTAGGGCTCGTAACGGTGTAAGCTTTCGTACTCGAAGCATGTGGCAGGTGTCTGGAATGTTGTAGTGGTGCGCACGAGGCTGAGAGGCAACATAGCGCACAGGACACGCCAAGGCATGATACCGAGGGCCTCACCAGAGCGTGCGTGCGTGTGGCAGTGCCAGTTTGTCTCCGCAACGGCAGAGTTTCTGGTGCAGAAAGGAAGGCAGCTTGTATTGAAGCTGAAGGAGGTGCAAGAGCAGAACGTTCAGCTGGAAAGGCAGCTGCAGGCGCATGATGTGGCGCTGCAGCAGTCAGAACTGCAGGCCTCCCAGCTCACTGACATGCAGACCGCTGCGAAGCAGCTCCTTGCGCACAACCGCATGCTGCAGCTGCAGGTTGAAGACGCTGTTGCTCAGGCAGCTGCTCTCCGCAAGGTGAGGCTCATGCAGCTGCTGTGCCTCCATGTACACCTCCCGCGAACATGTTGCATGGGGTCCGCCGTCACATCTGGTACCGAAACTGCAAAGATCATAGTGGGGCCTGCTTTCTAGAATGCCTGTTAGGCAACGAGTGCTTCAGGGAGCGACCTCTGTACGCTGCGGTATTCTGCACCTGAACATGTATGCACTGCTGCAACTCATGTTGCTTTGATGTTTGTCATTGAAGGGGGTGGGAATGAGAGGACTGCACAGATGTGGTGTGTGCAGACGGATGGCAGGCATGCCGGCTTCCAGATGCGGGGGAAGCGACCGGACGACAACAGACCTCGGAGAGCCCGCGATCGCGGCCCACATGGATCCCAATTCTATGCGCCAGGCCCGCCAAGAGACTTTGGAGGTGATAGATGGGCTGAAAATGAGTCGATGCGCCCGGGCAATGGTGGTGTCGGCGGCCCTGGAATGCGCGATCTGATGGGGGAGCGGCAGAGGCACCAACATTGGGATGACCGAGGGGGGACCATGATGCAGAGACGTAGACTGCAATGATGACGTGTCACAATCCTCCTGCGAAACATGAGTCACTTGTATCGGATAGTCTGACCCTTTGATTAGTAGTAACACCGGCCTTTGCAACCCGCTCAGTTGAGCTGCCTTGTAATGACCATGAAACTGCATTGCTGTTTTTGTAAGGTTCAGCATCGAAGATTCTGAAAGATTGCATGTCTATGCTTGCAGTACATTCATCATTACAGCCGTTCGATACCATCACTCTTACATCATTCAATCATCCCCACACTACAACTAAAACATTTGATGTGTTTGTGACCAAACACCCAGGATCTGCGGCAGATTTGAGCCAACTTCGCACCCTGTATCACTGCTATTGTACAATGCTGAGCACAGGTGCGTGTGCCCCTGTGGCCCTCCGCACATATCCAGTAGGTCTGCCAGTGTTGCCTGATATACTGTCTCAGGACCGTTTCCCTCTCAGGACTGCACCCTCTGTACTACCTTCAGTCTATGGTATCCTATGACCTCATCCACTGCCAACCGCTGCTTTGCGCTATCTGAGGAAGCACGCATTCGCCCATGCACAGATGATGCGCGCGGGTGGGATGACATCTGGCCAAACCATCAGGCACCGAGCACCTACCTGCGATTCAGCCACTACCGTAGGCACTTGACACAGCCCGCAATGCACCCAAAGAGAAGGAAAGATGTGATGCTAGCTGTGCATGCATTCAGGTCTTGCCGTGCTCGGTGGCGCTGCCTGTGATACTGTCTCAGCAGCTGCCTTCCTTCGTCAGACTCCTCCCATTCGTCGTCCTCACCTGCAGGTGGAAGCATGTTGAGCTCCACATCACTCCGCTCTGATGCACAGCAGCACTAGAGTGTCAGCAGACAGGTATGGAACATGGCGCAGAATACTCTATGGCAGCAGCCTCGTACTACGAGTTGCCTCAAACTGAGGTGGGGTGCGGTGGCCGTGTGGGGAGCGGCAGCAGACGAAGACGAAAGCAGGGCAACACACGTAGTCTTTGCTTTGCAGTGCGCGCGTCTCCTTCAGTATCATCTAGATAAAACCGTGCAATTCCTTCATGCATGACCTGCTCCGCCGCCATCAGCTGCACCTGCAGCTGCCGAAAGCCACCAGCCGCCCTCCTGACACGTTCTGGAACTTTCTGCTCTGGAAGTTCCTGCTCGTCTGCTTTGTCACACACAACCTGCAACTGATACACCACTGTAGCACAGAGGTGGCCGCAAAATCCTCTGGCTCAGCCATTGGCATAGCACAGCACACTGCCAGAACATCGTAGCTGGCAAATCCACTTGCAAGATCCAAACAACATTGACATACTTGAAAACTTGAGAAGCACAACAGTGCTGTGTAGCTGGTGGCCCGTGCATTGCGGTGCGCGTGTAGGTGAGCTGCAACAAGCATCAGACACTGGCAAGGTCCGCACCGGCAGCACTCGCCGCATGCCATCCGTGACAACCCGCTTCAGATGCTTCCCATAGAAGGCCTCTGGTTCACGCAGGGGCACATAAACTCTGGCGTGCGCAGGCAGAGCACCCTCTGAAAGCAGGTTGTTGTAGACCCGAATATCAACTGCACTAGTGCCGTATCTCACAGCCAGGGACTGCATGCTGTCACCTCGACACATTCTGTGAATTGTCACAAAGCTGGAAGGGGAGTATGAAACGAGCTCTTTCAGAGAGAATGCAGGGTCTAGACTGAGGAAACGCCATTTCTTCAGGAAAGCTCCCTGCACAACCTGTAAAAGCACCGAACGCTGGCAAAACAACCAGTAGGATTCTTAATGTAGAGATTCTTGGCAGCGGACGCTGCAAGCCACATGCAGAGTCCGGCCCCCGATGTTAGGACATGAGAGAAGTCGGACGGTTGTGGAAACTGGGTAGAATCTACAGCGCAGTAGATGTCAAGCAAACGTGAACGATTCACGCTTGTATTGATTTAGGATTGTAGTGCCAGCAAGAATGCTGCACGTTCAAGCCATGTCTTGTTGCAGGAGATACAGATGGTGAGTGTGCATTCCCAACTGTCGATTCAAGGTATATATATCGTGTCTCGCGTGTGCTATGCACACGCGAAGATTCATACAGTAAAAATAGGACAGAGATAGCACGGTAGTGCGTGAAGAAATTCGTGTGTATTGGACGCGCGGCTCTTCCACACTTGGTTCGCAGTCGACGAACAAGACCACAGAACAGGGACACACTAGCGCAATTGGAACTGAGAAACCACGACAGTCGCTGATCGTGTAGTTTATTTCCATAATCCAGAAAGCACACCTGTCGGTCAGACACCAAAACCTGCCAGCGCTTACAAACAGGCGCGAGCCTGAGAATATCCTGGAGCGGTACCAATGAGAATATATATGCAAGAGTGTCGTCGTCAAGCGTAGACGGTCCAATTGTAACATGCGCCATGGACACACCTACTCTAGGTATTCTTTTGCATTCTTTGTTGCAAAAACTTCGAGACGAGTAGCTCGAACAATACACGTAGAGCCATCATAGAAATGGAGCTTGACATTGGGTGCTGCTTCGCGCACATGCTCGCAGTAGCAGTACATGCAACAGTCATCCAGTAGCGGTCATCCAGCGTACATGTACGTACAGTCATCCAGTGGCGGAGGGACCACAGAACCAAAAGACGCGGCAGCGCGCAACACGTGTACTGACCAAGGCAATAAGATTCGGACTCCCATGCTTTGATCAATCTGTTTTTCGTGCCGCAGCGTCCTCCTTACCTGTCGGGGTGCCTGCGTTCAAGTTGGACGATTCTGTGTGCGGACAATGTCCAGTACAATAGACTACCGCCTCATCACGCGGCCAGAGCTGTGTGATATTGTTAAAGTGGACTGGGCGTCCGATACCCTTTCCAACGATGGTGTGTCTTCATGTTTTGCGTGTTGGTTTGTTAGCCATCTTTGTCTCTGATCACGAGCAGCAGCCTCATGAGCGGCAGTGCTTGAGCCCATAAATACGTCATTCAATTGCAGGCATGCCTCTGCCGGATACTGTGACTCCTCCTCCAGATGACAATGATGATTTAATGCAAGAGGATGTGGAGGCACTGGACAAGCAAGCTAACAAGTGGCAAGACCTAGGACTCTCTCAGCTGCATTAAATGTTAATATGGAGGATATTGGGGTCGTGTAGCGAGTAGCTTTCCGGTTTTTGCAGTAGCCCAGACTTGTAGTGAACTGTGTTCTGCGCAAGCCTGTTTGGCGCAGTAACCCCGTAGTACTCCATGCCATCCCGTTGATGGTTTTTAAATGTTTTAGTGAGTCGTGGGAAATATGGCGGTGCGGCACCACGCCTGGCCTCATCAGCAACCAGCCACTATAGTAAAGGATCCAGCTGGTCCATCGCCGAAGGCTGAAGATTTGAGTCTTGCGCTCAACAGACTCACAAACTTCGGTGCGGGCATGATTCGGTCAGACTTGGAACTCCTGATATGATATCTCAGCGTCTCGGTCACTCAGCGTCTCAAAAGCGTATCATGGTTGGGTCGGTCCTGTGCTCGAGGAAGTGCAGGTATGCTGCAGCCCTGGCCAGGGCTGGAGCATGTGCTTAAGTATGGTCCACAAAGGATTCCTCTTTTGAATGGGCGATCTACAATTTTGAGAGCAGTATTTTGGAGCTGAGCAGTAGAGAAAATCAAAACTGCAGTTCAAACATGCGATGGATTCTGGTTGAAAGCACGGAAGGGAAGCACTTGAACAGGACCCATCTGCTGGCCTTGAGCAATCCTCGGGCCTACCACACAACCCCACCACAGCACGATCTGCCATCTCTTGAACCCTCGAAAACATGACAGGCTGGCTACCCGCATGGATGAAGCTAATGCAAGCTGCTGTATCGGGTTGATGCTGACGGTGCATTACATCAACTGGGATGGCCATCATTGCTCCTCTTGGATGTGCTTGCCTAGCAACCATTAACTACCTCTGAAAGGATGCAGACAAAGTGAGAGCAGACGCCCCATGCTCACTCGTAAAGGCGTAGTGCTTATACTCCCCCTTGCATGCAGTTAACGTTGGAGCTGGTACTTCTAGCATGGAACCTCTGCACGCAGATATCTGATTCAGAACGCCATGCATGCACCACAATTTCTTTGCATGCAATACCTAACAAGCCCCTGAGACGTTGCTGGTCTCCCTCTACACCTGTTTCACTCGCGATCTACCTGTGCCATACGGGAGTATGGGGGTGTGTAGGTTAAGCTCGTCGGTCACAAGCTTCCTTAAGGAGCTGTAGAGAACGTGTCTGCATACGGCGCTTTGCTAGTTTCGGCTTCTGAAAGTACTCAAAGTAGATTTAATTGTCAACTGCTTGTTGTGGGCAGCTAGTTGTAGCGGTGATGACAATGGCGGAGCGAACTGCGCAGGCGGAGGTGGCGGTTGAAGGGAAAACGGAAACGTCGACGTCAGAGGTCACGGCGAACGAGTATAAACAAAAAGGAAACCAATGTTTCAAAGGTAGGCTCTGCCCAGGTGATATCATGGCACGTGCAACGCATTGCTGTAGCGGCCAGCGATTGATCAGGTTGCGTCGTCTTCCTTTCTCAGGGACCGCACGCAATACCCCAACACTACAGCAGGGGATCTGTGCGGGATTATATGGCCGCCATACTGAACTGTTGCTCATCTGGGCTGTCACGAACTGCGGTCGTCTCACTCTTGACCATCTTGCAGAGAAAAGCTATCAAGATGCGATTGAATGGTTTACAAAGGCAATAGAACTGCAACCTTCGGCAGTAGTATATTCGAATAGAGCGTTTGCGCACATCAAGCTCGAGGAATATGGGAGCGCCATCGTTGACTCAACAGAGGCCATCTCCCTGGACTCTGCCTATGTAAAGGTGTGCCCCGCCACACCCCGGCCTCATGGCGCAGCTCGGCGTGACATATCACGTGCATGAACCTGCCGTCGGGGCTGAGAGGAAACAGCAGACGCCTGTGTGCACTGTGAGCGTAGATGTGCATGATGCCCACTTGCAGGGTTACTACCGACGTGCTGATGCCAGCATGGTTCTAGGCAAGCATAAGGATGCCATCAGAGACTTCCAGAGAGCTGCGAAGGGTGCAAAGAGTGACCCTGATTTGAAGAGGAAACTTGCAGCGTGCCAGAAGGAGCTGCAGATGCAGCGGTTCGCAAAAGCCGTCTCCCGTGCGCCTCCTCCTCCCCCCCTGCACCCCTACACAGCTTAACTCCCTTTGATACTGCCACAGCTGTGCTCATACGTTGTGCTAGGCCTGCGTTGTGTCGGGGTTGCGCTCCATGGCCACCTGGCGCTCACCAGAATGCTTGAGTTCAGGGGAGGAGAACGAGCTGGTCACGCCCACCGTGGACCTGAACTCTTACCGCATAGATGCCTCCTATGACGGCCCGCGCATGGCGGCCCAGGTGGACACTGACGACGCAGCTGATCCATCAGAGAAGTATTCAATGACAAAAGAGTTTGTCACAGACATGATGGCCGCATTCAAGGCGCAAAAGAAGATCCATTTGCGGTTTGTGATGGAGATCTTGATTGCTTTCCAGAACATTGTGAAGGAGCTGCCCTCACTGGTGGATGTGGAGGTGGCACTGGAGGACCACATCACCGTGTGCGGCGACACGCATGGGCAGTTCTTTGATCTCTTGCACATATTCGACTTGAATGGTGTCCCCTCAGCGGAGAACCCCTACGTCTTCAATGGGGACTTTGTGGACCGCGGTTCGTGGTCCGTGGAGGTCATTCTGACGCTGATGGCCTGGAAGGTTCTAGATCCTTCATGCGTGCATCTAACACGTGGCAACCACGAGGCAATGTCGCTGAACAAGATCTATGGGTTTGAAGGGGAGGTCAAGGCGAAGTACAACCAGAAGGTCATGGACGTGTTCAGGTGCGGCGAAGGTGCCTGCACGCTCAGTGCGGCGCGCCTCTCCCTCATCGAAGTGAAGGATAACCGTGAATGTGTGTGCACTTCCGAAATTGTGTTAGGTTTTTGGGTGTGGAAGCATCGCCCAGCGGCATGCATGGCCTGCGGCCCGCAGCTGCTGCGGTGAGAGACGAGGGGTGCCTGCAGGGAGACGTTCTGCTGGCTGCCACTGTCGTATTGCATCAACAAGAGGATCCTTGTTTTGCACGGGGGCCTGTTCAGCGAGGATGGGGTGACGCTGGACGACATCAGGGGGGTGCAGCGCTTCAGGGAGCCCCCCGACAGCGGCATCATGTGCGACATCCTCTGGAGTGACCCCCAATCAGAGCCAGGCCGCGCCCCCAGCAAGCGCGGCTGTGGCGTGCAGTTTGGGCCTGACATCACTAAAGCCTTTCTCGATGCCAATGGCCTAGACCTCGTGATCCGCAGCCATGAGGTGCGCCGCCTGCTGCCACCTGCCGCTGCCTGCCCCGCTGTGCTTCACCCGCCCCCCCTCCTCCTCCCATGTGTTTGTGCATGATGCTCATGTGGCCTGCATCGCAGCAGGCACTCCAGCCCCTCTGTGAGGCACGCACTGCCACTGCACAGCCTTGTGTGGTCGATGATGTGTCCTGAGCGCTGCCGCGGCCGCTCCGCTATGCTGCTGCCTCTCCTGGAGGTGCTTGTCATGTGACGCAGCACCCGAGTCGGTATTGCGCACGCACCCTGTGTTGAGGGTACACGCCATGAGTGAGAGGCTGGCGTGCGGTGCAGGTGAAGGAGGGGGGGTATGAGGTGGCGCACGACGGCAGGTGTGTGACGGTGTTCAGCGCGCCCAACTACTGTGATAACATGGGCAACAAGGGCGCCTTCATTACGCTCAAAGGCTCCGACATGGTGCCCCACTTCCGGCAGTTCACTGCTGTGCCTCACCCAGACATGAAGCCGATGGCGTACGCGGACATGTCCATGTTCGGAGGCTTCTTGTAGGGCGCAGCAGCCTGCATGCCGCCCGCTGGGCCCCCGCTCTTCCAGCACAGCCTGTGCGCGCTGTCGCACCACCCTGACCTGGCATGCTTTTCAGGCTTCTTATGTGCCACGTGCATGTCATTTGTAGTTTGGGGGGGATAGGGGGCTTGCGTTCGCACCCCGCACCTACCCCCACCCTACCATCCCAGAAACTGGCCTTGAAGGGGGCCAGCAAGTTACAACCTCGAAGGTTAGGCTTTCCATGAGGCAGGACAGTGGCATGCGCTGCTGCCGAGGTTGGTGAGGAGGCCGCACGTGAGAGGTGCCGCGGTTCTAGTCGCTCTAACAGCGCGAGCTCCACAGCGCACACAGACGTGTGGCCACAGGGGTGAAGGACGTCGGTGGTACGGATGTTGGGATGATGGGTTTCATGCTGTTGCATGAGAGTTTGGACAGGTGGCTGTGTGTGTGTGTGTGTGTGTGTGTGTGTGTGTGTGTGTGTCTCTGTGTGTGTGTGTGTCTCTGTGTGTGTGTGTGTGTCTCTGTGTGTGTGTGTGTCTCTGTGTGTCTGTGTGTGTCTGTGTGTCTGAGGGTGCCTTGAGCACAAGAGCACAAGGGCCTGGCCTTGCGCTGCCGCCACATGCATCACGCATGGTGGGTCCGCTGCAAGTGCAGCTTCTTGCGTTTATCTGTAGGTTCTAGGCTTATATTCTGAGCTCGATGGAGATTCTAAGCATGATGTTCGGAGCAAATAGCCTTTCTTGTGGTGTTCTGATCCCCTGGTCACGTGAGACCTGAATTCTGGAACATCCAGGCACAGTTGGATGTGTTTCATTGAGACGTATTGTTTGGCACGGAGCCAGGATGAATTAATGAAGCAGGATGCCTGTGAACATGAGCGCTCTTGTGTGCATGTGGTCATGCATGTGGTCTGATTGAACATGTTCAGTCACAATTCTCAGGCTTTCATGTGCGCACAAGAAAGCTTGATACATGTGCACGCAACGAGTATTCGTTTGCTCCGCTAGAATGCAACGCACTTTGCCCCTGTGAAGTGTCCAGAACCTTGCGAAACGTTCTGTGGTCAACACTGCCACAAACATTGGCTGGGCTTCCAGTGGACAGAATGCAGCCGCTGGCGAACCACTCGGGTTGAACTTTCGTTCAATTTGTTAGTTCAACAAAAATTTTGACAGGTAGCAAGACAATGCTGTGGGCAGCAGCGAGGAGGGCGACGTCAGCAGTGCTGGTGGAATTCCGGCAGGCTCTATCCGGTACACGAAAGTTTACTACAACGCAACTGCTGCAAAACAGCGTTCCACAAGTCTCAAAGGCTAGGTGGGCTTGCGCAGACAAGGTGCCCCACCTGGACTCCGCCTGCTGTGAACTGTTGTCTCAAATTGGAACATGTGCAGCGTATATGCTGTGTGCAGACCATTCAGTCGATGCTTTGGGAGCGTTCATATCGCTTCAGGGCCACTAGGGGGCTGCACAGCTGGGCGGGATTCTCAGGTGTGATCCTGCAAGTTGCCGTATCGCCGGTTTTGCTTTATCGCAGGCTATTCAATGTGCGGGAGACTTACACATGATTGAACCATTTCCGACTTTACTCTGGCGCTATTACTTTCCCCGTGGGCTATCTGTGCTTATCAGGGCTTATGGCCAATTCACAGCTTCCCGGCTCTTGCAGCTGCAAGACAATCCCTGCAGCCTGTCATCCAAGCCACCAAGAAGAAGCTCTCCGAATGTTCATTTCGTTACATGTCCACAGCAGTGCACGGGGTGCGTAAACACACTGCTCTGCATGACACCAACCCAGCAGCGCCTGCCGTGAGATGTGCAGCACACATCATCGTACTGTTCACAGCGAGAATCGAATGCGGAATCTAGAGAGGCAGGGCTTGCTGGTGATACAGGAGATGCATGATGCTGTGGCGAGGGGGCTCACCATCAGCCAGCGCCAACAGCTTGCCACGTGGCTGGCCGCATGCACCGGTTGGGTGTCAACGCTAATCATTCTGGGGGGCATCACCCGCCTCACACGCTCAGGTCTGTCCATGACAGACTGGAAGTTCACAGGCACGCACTCCCTGCACGCCCGGTGCCCGAAGAATTCTCTGCCTTGTGTCATGCATGCCTGGTTTTCATGCATATTTGTGCGCATGATTCAAGTCCAGAGTTTACATTCCACAGAGACACTGCCAGTAGCTCTGCCACATACGCAGACGTGGCATGCATGACAGTGAGTGTGGGGTTGTGAGGAAGGGGTTGCTGTGCAGGGGAGCGGCCGCCGATGACTGCAGAGGAATGGGCTGCTGAGTTCTCCAAGTATCAAGAGAGTCCCGAATTCAAACTCGTCAACTCGAAAATGACAGTTGAGCAGTTCAAGTTCATATACTGGATGGAGTACGCGCACCGCATGTGGGGGAGGGCGCTGGGAGCGGTGTTCGCAGTTCCCGCCGTGTACTTTGCGGCTACAGGTGCCATCAAGGGCCCACTGGCAGGCCGCCTAACTGTTCTATTCCTGATGGGAGGTGCTCAGGTGCCCGCCCCCCACTTCACCGCCCAGCAGCCGCGTGCGGCGCCTCCCATGCAGGCCGCCTGTGCGGCGTGCGGCGCTTGTGGACACACAGGTGCCTGCACTGCTACACACAGAGCAATGATCCGTTAAAGATAGGTTGTTTCACTCTATGTGTGGCAGCCTCCAGCTGCTTGTTTGCCACAGGCACACAGATGCGCCGCTGTGCAGGGCTTGGTGGGTTGGTGGATGGTGCGGTCGGGCCTGCAGCAGCCTGAGGGTGCGCACACCGTGCCGCGCGTGAGCCCGTACCGCCTGGCAGGCCACCTCACCTGCGCGTTCACCATCTATGCGACGCTGCTGTGGACGACCCTGTCGCTGGCGTACCCTCAAGCCATTGCAGGCACCGCCACCGCGGCCCAGCAGCGGGCACTGGCGGTGCTGCGGGCGAGGGCGGTGCCTGTGGCGGTGCTCATCGCCGTCACCGCCGCCTCTGGTGCGCTGCCCTCCGCTGCTCTGCCGCTCGCTCCTCTTCTGCGGCCTGCGCTCAGGGCCATCTGCTTGCTGTTGTGAGTCTATCTGCATGCATGCCCAGGATGCATCATGTTGCGCCGGGAGGTGCTTGCAGGCAAGCGTGCGCATCGATATCAAGTGCGATAGCATTCAGTCAATACCCCTTGTGCTGTGCTGTGTGATGTCGTGCCTCTGGCTGGGGCCTGTTGCAGCCTTCTGGGCATTCAGGAAGGAAGGTGCTCACGTCACCGAAACAAGCACAAAGCAGGGGGGAAGCGCAGCTACGCTGACACTCGACCACCACCAGCCCGGTTGGCGTGTGAAGGATATTAGCACCAGGGAACAGTGCCGGGGGTGTGCTGCTGACCACTGGGGCTGCTCCTCTGCAGGGGCCTTTGTGGCGGGCCTGGACGCAGGCCGCGCCTTCAATACCTTTCCACTGATGGCCGGGCGCCTCATTCCAGAGGAGTACTTCAGCCCTGCCACACCAGGCTGGCGCAACGCCTTTGAGAACACGGCCGCAGTGCAGCTGCACCACCGCGGCCTGGCCCTCTCGACGCTGGCCGCCATCACCACCTTGTGGGCCTCCACGCGCCGCCTGCCCCTGCCCCCCCACGTCAGCCTGATGCCGGGCCTGCTAATCGTTGCAGCTGCTGCGCAGGTGTGCTGCGCCTGCCCACCCCTCTCCCTTGCAGCTTGCAGTGCCTGCTGCGGCGCGTGAGACGCGGCAGCGCACGGCGGGCACATGCCCAGCAGCGGTTCTGCTTCCCTCTTCGTGTCGTGTTCAACATGTGGTCTGCTGGTAGTGCATGCATGCACTCCAAATTCCAGGGAGATCCGTGTTGTCTGAGGCGGCAGGGCCGGTGCAGGTGACTCTGGGCGTCACAACACTGCTGACGTACGTGCCTGCCGAGCTGGGATCTGCGCACCAGGCGGGCGCGCTGGCGCTCATGACGGTGGCGCTGTCGCTGCTGCACGCCGTGCGCGCACCCCCCGCACCGCCGGTGGCTTGGGCGACACCTGCGGCAGCTGCAGCGGTGCTGGCGGTGGGGGGCGCCGCGATGCACTTTGCATGACGGTCACACACACGGTTGTGGCAGGGTGCGCGCCGCTCCGAGTTGTGCCTCAATAAATAGCTGTGCACATGCATGACGCACCGCATGTGCCTCCCGCACATGCTGCTGGGCGCAGCCTGCCTGCTGTTGAGCTGCACGGCAACATGTGGCCTGCTGCTACCGCGCAAGAGCCAGAACACCTCCTCCTCCCACAGTACCCACAATGTGGGACATTCCGGGCTTGCCTGTTGTCAGAGAACATCTTCATGGTGTATGTGGGCGAGCGGCCGCAGTGTGTGCAGGTGGGCGCCACGGCTGGACGCTTCAGCAGCGGGCCAGCATGAAGCGCGGCATGCGGCGAGGAGCGATGCACAGCACGGGGCTGCTGCTGCACCGTCCGCGCCAGCACGCATGCATCTCAACAACTGCCAGGCAAGCCTGTCGCAGCAGCGCGGCTCCGCTCTCGCACGCGCCCCCCTCTGCGCAGCCGTGTGACGAAGATGACATCGACTGGAAAGCTCTGATGTTGAGCGTGAGGGAGACCATCCGCGCGAGGCAGCGCAGGCGCGCAGCCCTGAAGCCTGTCAGGATGGTAGTGGACTCCAGCTTTCACATGCACGCAGCCTATGTACGGCAGAGCAACTTCCGGTTCTGCACAGCACGGGCCATACATTTCGTGGATAGCTCAGAAAAGCTGCCCCGCCGTGGCCTGTGTCGGGTGGGTGACGGGCACCGTGGCTTGATGCAGGAAGTGGTGACACGCAGGCCTGAGGGGTGGAAGGCTGACGACCCAGAGTCAGTGAAATGGGCCAGGTTTACCCAAAAGTCAGAGCTTTTGGGCATTTACGAAGCTCTGTCAGCGTTTCTGCGTGCATGCCGGGCTTCGGGGCTTGAGGCGCAGCTGAGCGAGAGTGGCAGGCTGGTGGTGCTCAACGACAACAGAGGGGCAGTCCTCGCGGCGCAGGCAGCGGTGGGAGGGCGAGACACCTCCGGATGCCCAGTCAATCAGGCACTGGTAACCCTGTGCGCAAGCTACAGTGTGGAAATCGACTTTCAGCACTTGCCCCGCACATGCGAGGAGGCCAGGCTTGCAGACACCATGTCACGGCGGCATGCAAAGCAGTGGCAGGTGTACCACGGCGTGCTCGCGGTGGCTGTGAAGGAGTGCCAGCATGTCGCAGCAGTTCGTGGCGCAGGGGTGCGGCCTGTATGGCCTCCGCACTTGGACCTCTTCGGCAGCGAGGAGGCGCACATGCGCGGCTGCGCGTACTACGCGACCATGTGGGACCGCAACTGTGCCGCCGCAAACACCTGGGAACTTGACTGGAGCAAGTGGCCAGAGGTAGCTGTTGTAGGGAAGTTGAAGGTGTATGGAGTTTCGTCTGAAGGCGGAAAGGCGCCTGCTTCTGATGACAGAAAGGCTCTGAGGCAGGGCAGGCCTGTGTGCTACGCGTTTCCACATCCCGAGTGGGCGAGGCACGCCATGCTCAAGATTGAGTCCGACAAAGCGACGGTGTGGCTGGTGCTGAGGCGGGATCTGGGCCTTTCTGAGGTGCTGTTGCTGAAGAGGCTGCCTGTGAAGGCTTCCACTGAACTCCGCCCAGAGGCCTCCTCAGCTGCGTCAATGAGCTCGGCAAGTGCTTGGTGCAAGACTTTCGATGAGGAGGCTTGGATGAAGAGCCTAATGCTTCATTTTATCTCCTGGGAGTGATTATAGGTGCTTGCAACTACTAGGTTCGCGTATGTAAGGCAGCAAAACAGACCTGTAGGCAGCCACATGCCTTGTATTGGTCACATCTGTGAAGGATCGAGCTAACATGACAAGTTCTGCTAGTTACACATCAATGGTTGATGCGACCTGCTGTACGGACTCTTCTGGCACTTGTGGTCGCTGCTATTTAAAACTGCAAAGGGACCAGCGTGCGACACCGCCAACATGCTGTTGCAAGTGCTTGGCGCTCAGACGAGCTCGGTCCCCATCAACATCTTCCATCTGAAACACACTGCCCAATCATGTCGAAGGCGACGTTCTGGTCCAACTAACACATACATGTACAGCAAATCTAGTCTGAAGGCAAGAACATGCCGATGCAGCCGCCAGGGAAAGACAAGTCTTGAGCTCTGGTTCCACGACAGGCTCTTCCAAGACCCTGCTGCGTGTCCTCACTCGCCTATCTCTGCCCACCAACCTCTCCATCTTTAACCATCATTGCAAGGGTCGTGTCAACATGCAAGCTCAACATGCATGCACCCACGACGACCCCCCCCCCCCATGGGGTCCCAGGATGCATCTGAAGCTTGGGCCACAAGTACGTGCGCAAACACAAGCACTTCCACTCCATAGGGTTCGAAATGATCCCCAAGAGGTTGTTGTCCGCTGCTGGAGGTGGAAACACATCCACCAGCAGCGCCACCAGCGACTACGTTGGTGGTTGTGGGGTTTTTCTTCACCTCTGCAGCCGAGCGCCACCTCTGGCATCAGATGGTACTGCCAGCTGAGCTGCAGCCTAAATCAACTGACTAATCACGCAGGTTGCAGCGAATCTGGAGGTGCTGTAGCCATGCTGCAGCAGACAAGCGATGGCTTGAGGTTTGCTGCCGACCGTAACACTCCAGGCCACTCCACATGTCGGCTCAGGGATACAACAAGAAACACATCTTCTGGAATGTGTGCATTCACTGCAAACATGATCATAGAAGCCCCAAATTCTACCTACTCTGATCCTGCGTTCCATGCTGGAGTGCTACGGCAGTTGGCTGCGCCCGCAGAAGCAGGCAGCTCAGCCATGTCACCTGCCCGACCTGCTCTGAGCAGAGGTCGAGGAGCCCGCAGAGCCGACCCCCCACTCCTCGCCAGGCTCTATCATTGCGAACCACGACCGCGCAAGGTGCGAATGGCTGACGCTGCCAGCGCTGCTGCCAGACACACCCCCCCAGCTGGCCTCAGCAGGCAGCCCCCCACCTTCATGTTGCAGCAGGCCAGAGCGGCGGCACACGGCCTGCAGCGCCTCGATGTTGACAGGCACATCTGGCAGCGCCGAGTCGATATACATAACATGCTCAGTGTAGCCGCGCCGTAGCCGGCAGGGCTTCACGATGGCGCGCGTGATGACCAGCGCTATCTCCGTTAAACCCTTTGTAAGCGTTGCCATGTCCAGCTCCTGCACCGCCTCCCTCTGCAGCGCTTCAGAGATGTGTTACTCTGAACTGGCAACCATTCGTGGCAGGGCAGTGCACAGCTCAGTTTCGTGCACCTCAGTTTCGTGGGATACACTATCAGTGGCTAACACATGCTTGCGTGCGTGAGCAGGTAAAAGGCATCTTCGGTGCCATGAGCGACATGGGAGCAGGCACATGCATTGCAGGTCACGGACTCAGAGCAGCACATGTACGGCCAGGCCCCTTCTCTGCGCAGCAGCGGCGGCAGATGCACCAGACACAATGCATGGCAGGAGGAGCGCACATGTTGCCTCAATCCCGGCCCAGGAGTGACCAAACGTATCGGTATGCCCTTGGGCACTCTACGGAAGATTGCGTGCTTGAGCATCTGCGCGAGGCGCTGCCCCTTCGCCTCGTCAAACTCTGCACTGCCCAGGCGAGGCCGGATGTAGAACTCGACGATGGCAGAGGCTGCGTCCGTGTCCAGGGAAGCGTGGAACACCTCAAAGTCCAGGTCCACAAACGTGCACACCAGGTCGAAGAGCAGCTTGAGGCGGTCGCAGCACGCTATGCGCACGAACCAGTAGTTGCGGTAGGGTAGGCAGCTGCTCACCTCTATCTTGTGCTGCACACCACAACGGCCACTGATTCTGCCACGCTTCAACGTTATCGTGCCTCATGGCAAGCCGAAAACACGCGGAACACACAACACCACCCTTATGCACGTGCTCGCTTTGTTTCCTTTGCTCAAAAGCAATACACAGCTTTTGGCAGTATCTGTAGTACGCACACTTGTACAATAAGAGGAGGTGCTGGTTCAGACGATGCTGAAAAGGCCACGGCAGCAGCATGTGACACGCAGGGCACTGGCAGCACCAGCACACATAGCAGGCACACCTGCGAGGGCTCTGCAGACATAACGGTAACATGCACATTCCCTACGTCCTCATCTGTTCCAATCCCAGACCGCCCGCTGTTGTTGCCGACACCAGCACTGGCTGCAGAGAGTGCCAGGGAGCCCCCCACGCCGCGGTTTGCAGCGAAGGTGGCGGCGGTGAGGTTGCTGTTGCTGGCACGCTCACTGGCAGCCGCCATCGTAGCCTCTGTCGAGCCTGAAGCAGCCCTTGCATTAGCAAGGCTTGCATTCTCAGCATCGAACAGCCGCAGCTCGTCTCTCATCATGAGCCAGTGCAGCCTGCGCTCGTGGTGCACGTACCCCAGCTGCTTCTGCAGCACACCCCTCCCCTGTCAGCTGGACAGTGCCTCAATCTTATATCCCATTCATCCTATCCTCCCTGCCATGCCCTAAGTATGCATTGCGTGGGCCAACAGGTTCCGCCCTGTGGTAGTATTTGTGCGATGCTCACACGCAAAAAAGAACAGCACTTTGTCTTTCACACGGTGCAGCAGTGAAGTAGGTGCATTGCAGGGTTGGTGCTTTCGGGATGCTGCTCGATGAGGTCAAATCTTATCATGAAGTCCGCAGAGACAGGCAGTCCGAGGAGGCACACCGCAGGCGCTTGCTGTACGATTGTGTAGGCGCTTGGGCCCCCCATAACATGCTGCAGCCGGGAATGCAAAGCACGCCAGTTGTTGGCATCGTGCAGGGGAAACCGGGCGTCGTTGACCCCAAGTACAAACGTTGCCCGGTTCTGGTTGGTCCAGATGCTTGCGCACCATGCATCACATGCAGAATGCGACAATGTCTTGGTGATATCTGCCAGCAGGCCGGGTCTGTCTACCCCCAACAACTCAATAATGCGGCATGAACCTTTATCAACGCCTGTAAGTGAGCACTTCGAATGAGACAGCAGTGCAACCAGCAGTGATGCAGCATGATATTAACATGTTAGTCCCCATGCACACCGACGGGTGTTCCTCATGGATGTTCGTGCGATCTGGTACCTCACTCAGGGCTTGCTTGTGTGTAAATGTGTAAAGTTACAGGCTTAACTCCATAGCATGGCTCGTGTACCAGGGCTTGCTTGTTAGTCACATCAGGAACGCACCAGCCTCAGTGAGCACTGTTTCATCTACATCCAAATCGATGTTCAGCACCTGCACATGTAAATATACGCTGAAGGATATGACAGTGTAAGCACAAATATCTGTGACGTTGTGTCTGGAATGAGCTCGCCTTTTCTATCGTCTTAATCTTCTTGGGGTCAGTGAGGGGTCCATCGCCATCTGTGACATAAAACTCTGCACAGACAAAAGTTGTCGATGGGCCATCGCTGCGTGAAACACGTGCATGGAATGCGAACATGTTTGTCGACCCTAGCCTGCAGAGGTCATCTGGCTCACTCGCAGTGAAAACAGAGATGCCTCCGGCATTAGCGAATGGCTGCCGCAATCGACGAATCACAAACTGTAGTCGATTCCGTGCAGATTTGCACCTTAATCTTTAGAACGGATCCATGAGTTCACCAGCGAGAACACAATCGTTCATGCGAAGAGCAGACAGATGAGCACCATCAACAAACCATCCTCCATCCGAGGTGATCCTCGCCTTCATGAACGAAAGGCCTAAGTCTGTGAGGCATTGTACCACCTGAACATAACATAGATGAGCTCAGCTGGAATTTGCGACCAAGCACACCGACTCCGGCTGGTGCGAAGAGCGATGCATCTGAGTGCACTCAGCTGCCAAAACAAAGGGACCATACCTCTATCAATGTTCCGGGGCGGTTTGCGCTGTCAAGCGTGATCAGGGTGGCAGCTTCTTCGATCTTAATCCTGATGTTGGGAGGATGCACGCGGAGCTCAAGAGTTTCGTAGTCCAACAGTGCACCTTCATTTGTTACAGCTCTAGATGTCTCAGTGAGGGCAGCTTCCGTCTCCCTGTACTCCTCGAACGTGCGCGTGCTGGCATTCCGCGTCCTGCTTAAGAACATGCCTGCGTCAGCGCGTAAACAAGCGAGGCTACATTAATACCTGTACGAAACGCTACTGAACGGCTTTCATGTACCGCAGATAAGGCTTGTGCACCCAACTAGAATGGGACCCAACTTCTATTCGACACTTGCACCGTTGTTGCAAGCACTGCGCGTTGCAAACAACGTATGAAGGCATCAATGCGCTTGTCTAACAAATAATATGTGCCGCAGCTGTATGTGAGTGTGAGTGGTCATGTGCTGGAGCACTCCCTCACACGGCAGCATATGCATGACAATCAGAGTGCAGTTGACCCCATCTGATCTGTATCCGTCGACAGACCAAGGCTGGACTGGCCGCCGTGGTACTGGGACATATGCTGTGTTGCTTTGCTGGAGCTGTCTTGCTTGTGAAAGATTGCTCCCAGGTGTTCTGCCACTTGTGGTCTTGCATCTCTGGTCCTTTCGATGTAACTACTTCTGGGCATACTTCTAGTGTGACGTGAACTTCCTCCCGCCTGTGTGCCACCATCCCTTATGCACTCGTTCTGGAATGACAGTGGGCCCCTACCCCACTGCTGTACACACAATAGTGACAACATGCAATGGAAGACCTTGCAGAAGCAATTCTGGATGATAGTTAGGTAGCACTGAATTCAGACTGGTGCACTTTGTGAGTGCCTTGCCGCTAAAGCGATCCGCTCCCTTGCAATCGCACCTTGTGCATCATGCAGAAAAGTGGTCATGCATGTCGCTTCGCCCCTGTGGGGTCCTGCTTTGCCCCTGAGCACACATAATACATCTAGTTTCCAGTTCAAGCCATCGACTTAGGCAAGCCACGTTAGATGTCTGGAGGAAGGAGCGGACAACACCAGCGTTACCAGTTAGCCTTCAGAACGTACACCATGAGGCTGCAGCTGCCCGTACAATGGAAAAGCTTTTGTTTACTGAAATCCTTTTTACCAATGTGAATGTTTATGTGGAGCGAGGAGGTGCATCACTGCACCCTGCACTCTGCTCACCCTTAGAGATTCCATGTCACCTAAACAGGGCATGCATCCTACGTTGATGGCACAACTCGGTCAACATGACCTGAACATGGGCTCAAAATGTAAGCCGGTCCTTCTGTTGCAGCCTGGTACTCTGAATAGTTCCGTGTTCTAGGCGTGACGGTTTCTGATTTCCACGGGTCACCGCACAACTCTGCAGCGAAGACACTCATGGACAAAGACACAAGATCAATACGACATGTTTGTGTCTTTGGTGGTGCCTCAGATGGTCACAACTCCTTGTATGAGAAAGCAGCGACTGATTTGGGGAAGGAGCTGGTGAGTAGGCAGATTGGGCTGGTTTATGGCGGTGTGACCATCGACCCAACACCTTGGCTCCCCATACAAGTTAATGTGCACTCATCGGTTTTTCACAGGCTTCCCTGCATGCGCTCGTCCTAAGTACGCACGGGTCCGCTTTCTGCTGCAAGAACTATCTCTAGGTACCTGTCCCTATCACACCAGCATAATTCATCAGTTGTGGGCATAATATATAAGAACTTGGTGAACACTATGATTTCGTCTGCTTCATACGGGTTTGCTGTAAGCAGGAGGATCGTTAGGCCTGATGGGAAAGATCTCGAGTGCTGTACGGGAGCAAGGGGGCAAGGTAGTAGGCATAATTCCGCAAAACTTGGTGCAATCGGAGGTCTCCTGTCTACTTGTGGGAGGTACAACGGTTGTGGCTGACACCCATGAAAGGAAGGCAGCAATGGCAAGAGAGTCGGACGCGTTCATAGCACTGCCTGGTGGGTGAGGCCCTCTTCCCGGAAAGCTAAGTACATTTACTTCGAATTCATAGAAATGTCCAACGAGTGTCCAATTCCTTGACTATGATACTTGTTGAAGACGAGGAAGAGCTTTCAGTATCATCCGGTGCCCCTGGAGTAGTACTCCAGATGGGCGGTGATGCAGGGTCGTGGAACAAAAAGTATTGCTCATGAGCAACTTTGCTTGACAAACGATTGAAGACCAGGAACATGACTCACAGTGGCAAAGCTGCTATTCATCAGCTTGCATCTCTGTCAGCGGCGCATGCATGATGCAGGTATGGCACAATCGAACAGTTCATGGAGGCTGTCACCTGGCTGCAGCTTGGATACCACACCAAACCAGTTGGTATTCTTAATGTGAATGGTGTGTTCTCTGCCAGCAGGCTGCTCACCAGTCTGCGGAGACGCTTGCTCACCAGCCATGCCCGACTGGTCGCACATTCTAAAAACTTGAACATATGTTTCTGGTGCAGGATTCTTTGATCACTTGATAGCTTTCTTTGATACCTGTGTAGAGCAGGTATGACTTCGTCCTCTCAGCTGCGTACTGTTGCGACGCGTGCACTGACCTCAGGAGCATGCCAGCCAGAGTGCCAAACCCAATGGGAAGTACCCATCGCACTGACATGATGTTCATGACACAGTTTTTTCGAACAACACTGTTCTCCTTGAGCAGAGTCTTCCATGCATCAAATCAATCTGAGATTTAGGTCCCAAGGGAAGGTGTCCTGGTGGGGAGCGAGTCGACGTCTTCGGCAAAGGCGCATGCAGCATCATGTGGCAAAAGTTGTTGGTTTATTTTTTCTTAGCTTGTGCCTGGTATTCATGCAGGGTTTCTTGCGCAGCAGCAATAGGAGCATGATACATGTACATGCTGACCCTGCACAACTTCTGAAGCTTCTAGAAGGTTTTGTTCCCCCTGTAGACCTGGTGACTAGCCTTGCAACAGAGAATCCAAGTGGCAGGTGAGGCTTAGTGGCCGCCGTGGTGGAGCATGGCCCCACATATGTCACGCAGCCTCCTCCGCAGCGGCTGGATGAAGACCGAACGAGAGCATTCTGTGTCTTTCACCACCTCCTTGTAACATCACTTAAGGAGTTTTGGGCTTGAGGTTTCACTCATCTGTCAGCATTGCGTGTTGCTCATTGATGCGAGTGAAAGTTCCACTCGCAGCACCTTTTCTCGTTCACACCATATCGCACTGAGCCCTTGCCACTTCCACTCCAGCACACACTTGCAGTAGGTGTGCGTTGAAGGTGTATGTGTTCGTGCATCCGCTATGAAGGCACCTCGTCACGTTGTACACACCGCATTGCAGGGGGGGGGGGGCGGGAGCAGATCGATGTAATAGGGTGTAATAGTTGACGAATGATACGAACACAATGACTGTGATTGCGGGGTGGCACAGCAAAGCCAACGCTTAGCAGCTGTGAACCAATTCTTGAAAGCCTGGAAATGCTGTACAGTCTGTCAGAACAAGCACCGGGTCTAGCGTCACACACATGCTTACAGCGTTGCTTCAAACTGGTAGGAAGAGTCTGCAGACACACTCATGCATGCATGCATGTGGCATGCCCTCTTGCAAGCCAAGATGTGCAGAACACAGCCTCATGATCTCAACCACCAGCTTGCTACTTCAGATTCCTGCAGCGTTGAGTGCAAACACTACGATGCCTGCTATCAGCGCAAGATAGCTGAGACCTTCTGCACCTGCACAGCGTTGCCAGGCCATTGTTACCCTATCTGACTCCGAGGCCAGTATGGTGGCACATCAGCGTACCATGATGCTATCTGAGTCTGGGCCAAAGACTGGACACGATGCATGCAATACCGTGTTCAGGAATGCCTGAACAGTGGGTGTGAGGGGGGCAGAGCTGCGCACCCCCAAGCAGCCCGCTCGGTCCAGCTGGCAGGCCAGAACCAGTCTGCACCTTCGTGTACGCGCTCCAGCCCACCAATCCAACCACCACCTACAAAACACATCAGCCATCGCTTGTGGTTGTCCATTCTATCCCTCCAGGGTAAGCACAGGCAGCCTGCTGATGGCGCCAGCCCGCAACAGGATGTACACGGGAACCAAGTACTGGAAGAATACTTGCACATCTGAAAGCACCAGTATGCAGTGCATAAGGATCAGAGGGGGAGGGGCAGAGGGACTCGCCAGGTACGATACACCTTCTGCGGCGCCAACCAGGCCACCCGGACCAGGCGGCAACCCTGAGCCTGTGGTCTTCAGGACAAACCTGCAAACTCGCGCCTTGCTGTGACTATCCTACGAGCTTTGAATGCATGTTGTGGGAGAAGCCAGGCTAGGACACGATACCATAGCCAGCGCACTCCAACAGACACAAGGACGCGGCCATGGTATCGTGCCAGGATGGCGACCATTCGCTGTGAGGCGGGCCGAGGTACACATGTCTGTGGTGACCCCGACGTGGGGCGCTCAGCGCTAGGTCGTATGCAAGATGGCGGTGTGGTGTTGTGCACTGGTGCTTGCAATAAGCACAGCCAGCGCTCTCACAGCTGTGAGCATCAGGAAGGGCACTCACTCTGAGTACAGGCACAGCGGTGCTGCCACACAGCCTGCCACTCCTGCTGCAAGTTGCAAGGACTCATTGGAGGCCTCAGCGAGGCACACTGTCACTCGTGCAGAGTGCCTGAAATGAGTAGCACCTGTAGACACGAGAAAAGGATCAACCTGGATCCTGTGACGGAAGAACCAGAGCCATCCATCCAGAACCATCATTGCATGACCCTACCCGCGGGGCGATACATACTAGTGGCCTGCTTCAGATGCGAAACTACATCGCTTTTCCAGGGATTCGAGTTGTGCTGCTGAACCCGAAGTTGAAGGTTTCGGACTGGCGGAGGCACAACAACACTACAGATGCATCAAAAGCTCTGGAAACACACAGAACGTACCAATTCCATGCGTGGAAAAGCTGGTTTTCAAGCGTAAGCCGGATTTGAGCATACTGAGGACAGCGCTGTTGTCGCAAGGGAATAGGGATGAGAGCGCCAAAAGAAGTGCCGAACTGTAGCGACACGGACAAACTAACTGCTACTCATTGCCTGGTGCTAGTGGTTTCTCTGTTTCTGCACTGGGCACAAGCGTCAACACGGCACGTGATTCTGTGTGAGCTCCCTCATGAAGTCGGAGCAGAAGGAAACGCGTACGCGTACGATCCTGTCATGCCCAGCCCAGGGTAAACTCGTAACTTGATATCGACATTGGTGTTATATCCAATGTGCAGTATGCTCTCGAGTGCGGTTACGACGTGATTGTTCTGAAGACAAGAAACCATCCTGGCGTGCCACAGTGTTGTGCGAGCCACAATTCTCCACACGCGCAGATAGGCACTTGCAGCACAGAGCTATAGTTAATTGTGAGCTCTTGGAATATGCAGAGCGCTGCAGCTCGCAGTTCTAAGACGTGTAGGGCTGTCAATCTGTGCCGCCCAGCAGGTGTGCACTTCGCTCAGGTATTCTCAGAGGAGGATTCATGTTATGAATCTTTGAACAAGAACATCCTCACAATTTGATGCATGTTTATTATGACACAGCAGTCATGTCTTGTTTGTTGTGTACACGCCGAAAAGTGTGAGAGAAGGTCTAGTGACGAGACCAAGCTGCCACCTGCCTCATGACGATTCACCGTGATTCACTGTACAAATTCGAGGCATGTTGACTGCAGAGGTCTCGAGAAGGCGATGCTGTTGCTATGCGAAACAGAGCAGTACCAGTGGTGGTACCAGCCCTCCAGTGTTTGTGAGTCCAGACATATCAGACATATCAGGCAGCGCTGGTGATGGAACCAGGCTGAACAATCCACCACCACCTGAACCTAGAGGATCTTCTGGGCTTTTTACTCTCCTGAAGCGCACAGTTCGAGCGACAGAGAGGCAGCTCTCCAATCTGCAGCTGGCCATAGCAGAGCTGGCTGTGCTGGCTCTCCTTTCAGGCGCGGGCACTATCATTGATCAGGAACAGGTGTGATTCGCAGCAAGCCAGTCGGTGCTGTCATTGCGGAACGTCTGAATGTTCTATCAAGGCGCGCTGTTGATTTCTCAGTCTCTGCTGAGTTTTCCGCAGTTGCGGGTACTTCTCACATGGTTGTGCTGCAGACTCTGCAATGGTATCAGACAAACTATCCCGATGGTCCGAACAAAGTCCTTGGGTTCTTGGACTACAAGTTACTCTTTGCGTTGCAACTGGACCACATCTACACATCCGACTACTTCCTTGGGATATCTGCACTGCTCACCGCATCCCTGATAGCGTGCTCCAAGACGCAGCAATGGCCTCTTGTGAAGCTCGCAAAGCGTTGGTCCTTTGCATCGCGGCCTCAGCAGGTCTTTGCCAAAGGCAATGGTATGTATCGACATACACGTGCATGCTGGCGGTGGCACACAATGTTTCTGCGCCAAAACTGGTATACACATAGCCTGTAAGCATACACTTGCAAAGCCTGCAGGTGAAACGCTGCCAAGGGCAGACATAAAGGACCTTGGGACGCTGCTGAGAGCAAGGGGCTACGAGGTGTTCCTTAAAGACGGGGCTTTGTACGCCTTCAAGGGCATAGCAGGTAGGTTCGCACCGATAGGGGTGCACGTATCCCTAGTTCTTATACTATTTGGTGCCGCATACGGTGCACTTGGCGGCCTGGATGGCTCTGCGATGCTGGCAGAGGGTGACCAGATGCTTGTTTCATCCAAGCTCAGAGGTGGCCTTGTGAACGTCCCCAGTCTGGGCCTCCCAGAAGGCGCTAAGAAGGTGCAGTGCTCTACATTACCAGCAGTGTGACCCACCAGACCCACACAGTCCCAGTTTGATGCGCCCGACTGTGCTGAGCTGATGGTGGGTGTCTCTCATGTCGGAGGCCCGGTGTCTGAAAATGCGCTGTGCTCCAGAAAGTCCTGCGTGCCTGAGTGGGCCACCCACAAAAGACACCTTCATACGGGTTGGTGTTTGAATACAATGTTCACGATGTGGGTGGCTACAAGTGCCACAACCAGACTACTGAGGGCGCAGGTGATCACCCTGGAGAAGTTCAGCATCGACTACCGGTCAGATGGCAGTGTGGGGCAGTACCGCAGCATTCTGACGGAGAGTGACCTGGATGGCCGCATGGAGCAGCAGAAGGAGATCTATGTCAATGAGCCCATGCGCTTTGGAGGGGTCACCATCTACCAGGCACGCTGCCTGGGTAACCTTGCAAAGCGCTGCCCATCACCAGGCAACAGTGCTTCCTGCCGTGGTGTACGTCTGCACGCTGCATGCTGCACGAGGGGCCGCGGTGGTGTGTGTACAAAGCACAATGACATGCTGCACGTGTATGAATGAAGACTGGGTGGTTAGTGGCACTGGATGGTTGACATCTTGCCATCTGCATTGTGAGTGCTCACATGGGCCACCTTGTGCAGACGGACTGGGCCCTCTCCCGCATTGGGCTGCGGATCGGCTCCGGCGCAGATGCCCCGCAAGCTGTTTTGCCGCTGACCGAGCTTGGCAGCCGCCTTGGGATGAATTCGTCCAGCAAGCTGTACGGAACCTTTATCCCGCTTGAGGTGCCTGATGGCAACAAAACCCCCCGGGGAATCTCATGTGCGGCTCCCTGCCTTGCTCTCTGCAGTAGACTCGATGACATGCTGAGTGTCACCAACAGCGCCTTCAACGTGTAGTCCAAGCTTGGCAGGTCGCAGTTGGTGCTGTGGTATGTATTCAAGCGGCATGGTGCACACCAGCACATGTTGCCGGCCTTGCGCAGCGACGTGTTTGAGAGCATGAGAAACGGGGCAAGTGACGTCAAGCCACAGGCAGCATGGCTCATGAGGGAAGCGCAAGGAGGGGTGGTGCGTCGTCAACAGTGGCAGTGGCACAGGCACCAACGCTTCACCATGTGTGCAGTGCTGGCAAGGGACCTGCAGCAAGTGGTGCTGTACGACTCTCGAGGACTGTTTGTGGGGGTGAGAAGGCCTGGATCTGGAAAACCCATCGAAGTGGAAGGCCAGCAGCTGGTGGTGGAGTCCCTGACAGGCGCCTCAGGCATCCAACTGAAGCATGATCCTGGAGTGGTGTATGTTTACACCGGCTTTGGCTTCCTGATGATCACAACGCTGCTCAGCTACATCTCCCACTCCCAGGTGTGTTCTTGTTCACCAGTTTATTACCTTGCCAGCCTTGCGCTGACCGGGGAAGGCCTCTGCGGCGATGCCTGTGTGAGATCAGCATGTGCTGCGGCCTGCAGAGCCTCTCTGACTGTGGCTGTAAGTGTTCTGGAGCAAACTGTCGCTTTGTAGCCGTGCTTGGTGGTGTTTTCTGGGATTCTGCTGGACGTTACGCACAGAGGAGGCTGTGAGTGCAGGTGTGGGCGCTTCAAGAGGGCGGGGATGTGCACGTCGGGGGCAAGTCGAACAGGGCGGTGGTCGCCTTCTCACAGGAGCTCGGGGAAGTCCTGGACGAGATGCCAGAGTGTGCGGCCTCTTCTGTTGAGATGTCAGCAGTCAAGGTTGATCAGGCGAGCAGCTGATGCGCGTTGAATGGCATTGCAGCAGATCGCAACGCCATGTCTCAACCTCTTGAGGCCTGGTTTTGTTTAGAGATGATTGAGCCGCCAGGACCGGAGCACAGACAGCAACATGAATGCGCTGAAGTTTCTGGATGCACTGGTTTGAAGTCATATCCTGACTCCTGGAGTTGGAATCTTGCTCGAGGTGTTGCACTTGTAATGAGGCATACGCGACACTGTCAGCCTTTTTTCTTTGTCGGTTCATCATGATTCTGTACTCGTGCTGAAATTTCTGAAACTTGTCATGCTGTCTCTACGTTGCATATTACTGCAATTGAAGAGCCTGGCTCCTTGAATTGCCCAGTGTCATCTGCCTCTGCCTCGACCCCTCCTCCCACCTCTGCCCCCTGCACCAGGCCCTCTTCCCCGCCCCCCGCCTCTTCCTCCACCTCTTCCCCCACCCCGTGAGAAGCTTCTACCACCGCCTCTTCCTCGGCCCCTGCCACTACCTCTGCCGCCTCGTCCGCGGCCTCCCCGTCCACCTTCATCATCTTCTTCTTCTTCCGCAAGCCTCCTGCAACCAAACGACATCCTTCACACAAGAAATTCATGCTCGATAGTATGCGCCATTTGCTGGTACACAGGCTTCAAAACGCAGGCTTCAGAACGGAGATCTATCGGAGTTTGAATTCAAGGCTCGGAGTTTGAATGCAAGGCTCTTACACAGTGCCGCTGGGCCTGCCACAATGCCCCAACTGCCAGCACAACATGCATGTGCTGCGAGTTGTAACGCACTCTGCCTCCATCGCCGCAAACGCAGCTTCCTCGGCCTCTCGAACACTAGATTGGGATGGCACAGCCACGTGAGGGGCAGCGTCCTTGTCACGCTGCGCAAGAGGCATCTCCCTCTGCGCCTTGATCGTGGCGCGCGCCGCGAACAGGTCTGCGGAGGCAGCGTCCCGCGCTTCGTACATTGCTATCCGTTTCTGCTGCTCTGTGAACTGCGCGCCGTAGCCGCGGCCGGAGTCACCAGCGCCTCTCAATGCAGAGCCTCTGGGTGGCTTTCGCTGAGCGGCATGCATGGCATCATCGTCATGAGACTCCTCCGCAGCCTTGAAGTGCTCCATAATGAGTTTCTCCTGCTCCGTAGCCTTGCGATTGCCTGCACACTCCATGGCGCCACTGTCACTGGCCGCACATGCCCTAACACTGCTGTACTGGTGACTGCAGCACACCGTGCTGCCTGGAGCTGGATGCGCGGGCGGCGGGCACTCTGCGTGCACCCTGGCGCAGCAACGTGCGGGCAAGCATTCCGCACCTGCATTCGGGTTCAGTTCTTTGAACGCGACCGACTTTTCATCAACAGAAAAGTCTTCGTCTTCAAAGAACGCAGAGAAGCGCGAGTCGTCCAGCAGGGCCTTTGCAGCGCCCGCAGTGGTGCCCCGCTTGCCTTTCCGCACAACCTGCTCAGGATCATCAGCGGTCATGGCAGCCTGCAGCCGCACATGAGAGTTCGCGTTCACCTTTGGTAGCTTCCGAACCTGCATGCATCGCAACCTGCTCTCTTCATGTCCTCAGTTTGTGTGTGGCAGGCAGGGCTCAGGTCAACGCCATAGGCGCAAGTCCAAGCCCCCCTCCGCAGGACAGCGCTGCAGAGTGAGGGGCATCGCAGCGAGGGCAGCGGCGCACGAGCGTGCACTGGATGGCACAGTCACAGTCACAGCGCAGGCACAGCGATAGTATAGTAGCTTACATTGCAGGCAGACCCACACAGGGATCCGCAGTGCACAACCACACAACACGCAAGTGGGGCGCGACAGACCGTGGCGATGCGCGACTGCCGCTGCTCCTCCAGCTTGTCCGTGACCCTCTTCGCCCTGTACTCTTCGTAAGCAAACGGCTGCTGCCTCTGAACAGCTTTGCGGTAAAGCCGTGCATCCACGAAGAAGCCGTGCATGTACGCGCGCAGAACTGGAGTGCCTATCAAGTGCTCAAGCTCCAGCTTCTGCAGCTCCGCTCTAGACACGAAGCGGTAGTCGTCATAGACTGCCGCTGCACCGGTAACACCTGAGCCCCCTGTAGCCTCAAGCTCCTCCACCACAGCCTCGAGGAAGGAGCACCAGCGTGGGGCTGGGCCAAGGGAGGGGGCGAAGAACACAGGGATCTTGGAGGCATCTGTTGCAAGCATGATGAGGCCGGACTGTGGCCACAGGCACACATCATTGATGCCGCCACCTGGAGGTTCTATGGACGTGAATCCCTCCCCAGAGTCCTTATCCCAGACCTGCACGCAGGGCCAAGCACGCTTTGCAGCGGAGGCCAGCAATGCATCTTGTGCGCAGGCTGCCTGCCTTGGCACCACTAGGGTGGCAGGATACATTACGATACGTAATTAAGGTAAGCTCTATACGGATTACGGTGCTTACAAGAAGCCGTTACGTTCGATATAACGATGTTCCCTCATTTATTCCCCCTTTTTGTACCATAGTAAGTCGAAGTAGCAGCAGAGGACGCAGATGTGTGCGGGGATGACCTTGGCACACGAAGAGCAGAGGACAGCAAAGAGAAGGCAGGAAGGCGCAGGTAAGTGGTGGATGCACGGTGAACTGCCCGCCGCATGCGCTAAAAAAATTTTGCCGCCGTAGTTACGCTCGTAATTACGGTTTTTGCAGTAACGTACTAAATTACGCGTAATTTGAAAATAAATTCGTCGTAAGCTGTCACCCTAGGCACCAACACCAACACCACCACCACCGCCATCATAAAGCAAACACCACAAAACTGCCGCCACCTAACCACCACCAGCATAGCAACATCTGACTCATGCTTCACGTGCCGGCAGCAAAGCTGAGTGCCTGAACAAGAGCGCGGGCCATGCGAGAGCGGACTGCGCACCTTCACGATGTGGCGATCCGCGGACACCAGCTGCTGGCGGCCAGTGTGGTCACCGATGGGAGCATGGAACTTGACGTCCACAATCTGCGAGTCATACATGTGGTCTTTGACCACCAGGGGCTTCGAACTCCTCAGATCAAACACCCCGACCTGGCCCCCCTCTGTGCCCACCGCCACAAACATGCCTGAGGGGTCAAACCGCAGTGCCGTCACACTCTCCCCTGCCACCCCCATTGCCCCGGCAGCATTGTGTGCACGCAGTGACACCTTCTGCCGCATGTCGAAGCACTGCAGGCCTCCACCCTCGCAGCCCGCCGCAAGCATGCCATGCACCGGCGACACGCCCAGCACATTGACAGCGTCTGCGTCCACAGGCACAGGCGACATGAAGCGGCCCTCTGTCAAATTGACCCTCCAGAGCTCTGAAGCTGATCCAGCAACGACGACCTCGGTCTGTGCGGGGAGGTACGTCAGGTCACGGCCAAACTTGGGCACTCTGGTGGAAAAGTGCTGCCCGCCTTTGCTATGGAAGGTTAACGAGCGGTCCGCGCAGAGGAACACACACTTCTCGTAGTCATCAGTGAGAACCTGCATTCAGAGTACACATAACGTTCAGGATGACCATACCTGGGTGGCAGGCACACTGCTGGCATCAGGGGCAGTTGGACACACGATAACTGGGCTCTGTGCACCTGAAACTCGACCACCTCTGAGTTGAAATGGCGCTCAAACTTCATGGACAGGTTGTGCAGGTCATACACCCTCACTCGGGGAGCATGCACTCCCGTTGTGAAGATGTGTTCCTGGTCCCGAGTGATCTTGATGCGATGACAAGCAGACGGGAAGCCAAAGTCTTGAATGATGTCGATGTGGCGAGCATAGTCTGCGTCCCTGCTTAGTTTTTTGCCCCGCTTCTTTGACACCCATGATGGAATAACCTTGTCAGCTGTAACATTGAATACTTTGACACCATCCGCCTCATATAGCTTGACAACCATTGTGTTGGCCGTCACCCGAAGAGGCCTGTGCAACCTTGACTGCTTTATACACCTGCATGCGCACACACGGATACTACGATACGTACGCACCCTCCACAGTACCCATCATTGTCTCATTGGTTGCTATGAAGTTGTGGTCCAGCACAGCAGCTGTCGTGAGTGCTGTGGGCGACGACAAGGCGGCGTGCAACAACTGGTGCATGTGTAATACCGTGCAAGCGCTCAGATTATAGGTCTCATCACTGCTGTCAGTTCTCCAAGGTGAATTGACGGTGTTTATCATCACTGCGCTTCTGCTGGGCTCCTCAGGGAAGTGATGCGGACTAATTCACACAGGCTGTAGAACATAAGGCGTAGAAGAGCACACCGTACATCGAATGAACACGTTACTACATATATATACGCATGCGTGCAGCAGTTTGAGTGGGAAATATGAGATGGCGCCTGCAAGAGACTGTACAATCACTCCAGCACTGACACTGCTGCGCGCCAACATGCGCTCCTTTAGTTTAACTGCATGACTCCAGTGATACCCATGTGTTTCTCTCCGATACTCAGGTTCATGTGCGCACGAAACTCTTTCAAGGCGATGATATCAGAGACGTGACACCCTCGTCGACACAAATGAATCGCCAGCGATCGCCTGCCCGCCCTTCCTACGTTCTCGAGTCCCAGAATCTGAGCAAGTACCAGTGATGCACCATTAATCATCGAACAGATGAGGGCCCCTATCTCTTCGCTGACAGACGTAACGGTCCCTTCGTACAGTGACCGCAATGTTTTTAGGGAATCGCCGTGCGGTGCTGCTGGCATCAACTCTACAGACTCCCGCACGCAGCCTAGGAACAAGTCTATCACCTTCAGCTACTGTGGAACGGGACACAAAAACTAGCACCATGTACTACGACTCTCATCTGCACGTATGGGCCAGACAGGAGGATGCTGACAGTGGCCTATTTCCTTACGAGGTGATTCGCAACGACACGTGGTGCTCCGACGGAACCAATTTTGTTTCTGAGCCGCTGTGATGTCGGGCGTGTGGCCACAAGGAAGAGAACCCATGCTGTATGAGGTGGGTCACAATCTGAACAACACCAATCTGAACTTGTGGTGCAGGGTGCACTAGCAGGTGGAACAGGCAAGGAGCCCCCAATGCCAGGTAAGCGTTAAAACGCATTGTAACTGCTCACTGTTACTTTATTTGTGTGTCGCCAGTGTGCTGTGCCCCCCACCCAGGTCTTGATGTGAAGGTGCTCCACAACCACGCAGGCCACGCAGAGGTGCTATTAGAAGCAATGAATGAAGCTTCTGTATCCGGGGCTCTCATTATTCAGCCTGGAAATCATAAATTCGACCACAGCTATGTTACCTCGGTGCTCAAGGCCTATCCAAGCAAGTTTGCCGGCATGCTGCTCGCCAACCCCACAGAGGCATGCAACATCGTCTGCTGCACATGTACAGTCCTGAATGGTGCTCTGTGAAGAGGTTTGTCACATTGGTATTCATGGAGGGCCCCAGCAGTAGTGGCTCACTGGCAGTCACGGCTCATGTTGTGCAGGAGGCTGGACTGGACCAGCTGACCCAGCTGGTCAAGGAGGAAGGGTACCAGGGCGTGCGGTTCAATCCTTACTTATGGCCCGCCGAAGAGTCGATGACGAACTCTCTCGGGCGGGCTATGTACCAAAGGTGTGTGCCTGCACTGCACACTCTGTCTCGGTCCACTTCCTGATTTTGTCTGCAGCCTGTTCTTCACGCCTGAGAATCAGAACAGAAATTCCCCCAAGTACTTGTCACGGTGAGCACACCAGTAGTGCTGAGAGCCTACAACTCAAGGTGGGGCCCGCGTCTGCAGGGCTGGCGAGCTGGGTGTCCCAATCGGTCACATGACCTTCAAAGGGCTGCTTAACCATATCGAAGACATCACGACTTTATGCGAGGACTTACCTGACACCACGGTTATCATTGACCATTTCGGGTTCTGCAATGCTGCCACACCGGACGCTGAAGATTGGGCCGCACTGTACGGCCTCTCCCGCTTCCCCCAAGTGTATGTGAAGGTGCGCTGCCATGCTGACACAGTTGCTTGTCATCATGCTGTCCTGCATGTATTGCATGAGATGCCTGGGTGAGTGAGCTGACTGTTCTGTGACGTCCTACACAGCAACTACCCTGCCCTGTCAGAATCATCACCTTGAGACATAGGCTGCTTGAAAGGACGGGGGCAAGTGCTGCGGTGCGTCAAGTGCATGATGCGCATATCCACAGCCCTTGCAACGGAACCGTGGTGTGCAGATGAGCGCTTTCTTCAGGGTGTCTGCAATGGAGTATCCATACTTGGACATGAGGCAACCTATGCGTGAGCTAATCTCTCGATTCGGGCCACAGAGGCTCATGTGGGGATCCGACTTTCCATGGGTGACAGAGAAGTGTGGCTATGTCAATGCTTGGAACGTGGTGCAAGATGATGACGACTTCCTGTCCACAGAGGAGCGTGAATGGATTATGGGGAAGACGTTGCTCTCTCTTTTCCCAGGATTGGGACAGGCATAAGCACGTAGCACCGGGCACACAGTGCTGTGTCAGTGGCGTTTCTGATTTCCTGATGGCAAGATCCAGACCCAACTATTTAGTACGGCGTTTTCTACAGAAACTGTGACGCAAATCTGGCGGATCTGCGTTAATACCACGGTGTTCTGTTACAGATGCTCTACGAACTAAGCGCAAGTGCATTCGAGAGCTTCAGTTCGCACTTGTTATGAATGCATGGTGCTAGTACAGCAACCCTCGTCATATGCAAGGCACACGCAACGCTTCTCGCTGTTTATCTAGCTCTGCACGTGCATTGAGCACCTTCTTAGCCTTCATTTCCCAGTTCTCAACTCTACTACAAGCCGCCATCCTCTTCACCAAGTACATCGCTGCAAAAGCCTAGCTACTGGCTAGTACATCCCAAACCAAAGCAGCAGGAAGCTGGCCGAAAGAACTCGTTCAGTACACACATGCGGCTCTGTTCCAGCTGTATTCTCTGAAACGATTACCTTGGATCTTAGCGAGCAGCCTCTGGCATTGAGCTGCCATCAGCTCCGGCAAGGGCAGAGCTGTTCAAGTACTCATTGGCAAGCTGCACACGCCTGACGTTCTCCTGCTCTGACACCACGAGCTGACCAAAGGCCAGCAGCGTGTCCTGCACATGTGAAGTGGCCATTGCTGCCTGTCAAACAGACGAGAAACCTATGTGCAAGTCCGGTGATTGGGAACCGGACCATGTCTGTGAATGTGATACTGCTGTGGTGTTGGCATGCACTGGGCTATGCAACAATGGAAGAGCAGCTTCGAAATTTATCTCGCACCCCATACTGACCAAAACGCCATCGAGAAGCAAGTTGGGGAGTAAACGATAGGTGCAACCTTAGGCCTCCCATGTCAACCAAGGCAACTGAAGTTCACAGTAGCACAATAACGCTGCAGTAGTCCCCAGAACAGAAGGAAGTCTCGGTGCGCACCAGGTCCATTGAAGGTGATGGGAACTCAAAGTTCTCACGCTCACTGACCAAAACACCCCTGCCAAGACCATCCAGGCCCTTGCTCTCGATGAACTCTCTCACTGCATTATCGTAGACGCGTGCTCGGAGAGCACCGAAGAAATCGATAGACTGTCCTGGGAAGGTGTCCACCAGGTACTCGATCTGGCCGCGGTCCAGGTTGTCATCCTTGAAGATGCCAAAGCACACACCGATGCGGTCCTCACGGGTAGGGTTCCAGTAGTACTTCTCCATGCGGCCATCGCGGATGAGGGGAGCATACAGTGTGCTGAAGTCATTACCTACACCACATCAGGCGTAGGTGGCAAAGGGTCTTCCATGCTAAGAAACAGTCCAATGCAGCAGAATTGTTCAGTGGAAGGTCAATAGAGTAGCGTCAGACAGTACAAATACAAACCACCATCACAGCAGAGCTCTGTGTCAGTATTGGTTGCATCACACGCCATGCTCCAGAACAACCAACACACTTGTCTAGTGATATGAGATCCATCAGATTGGAGAAAGGAACCTGCATGCGATGTATATGGGAATTGGGCAAGGAACACACCTGTGGCAATGATAGGGACACGGGGGATAGGGTCATTCTTATAGACACCCGGCAGCTGCACATTGGTTGGGTTGTCAGCGATGTTCATGAGGGTGGCGTTTACCATCTGGTTGTTGACAGTGTACTGTGTCATGTCACCCATGCGCCCGGCACCGGCATCCAGGTCGTTGATGAACAGGGAGCACATGGCGCCCTTCTTGATCACCTCAGCAGCCTCACGGTAGCGCTGCCTGATGAGACGTGCGGGTTCACCGGCATTGCCAGACTCGAGCTCACCTGCAGACAAGAGCAGCCAAACAAACTGAGTCCCTGCTGAACTGAGTCAGATGCTGAAGCGGCAATGTTTCACAAGAAATCCAGAACACAATTTGCACTCAAGAACCCACAAGTGGCAAGTTGTCACTTTTACTGCAAGGCATTGTTCTCAACTGGATCGTTAAACAGGTAACCCATTTCATGGTTTTTGAATCATACATTGTCCGCATATAACTCCTGAGATGCAGTTGCCCAAATTACCACTTGACCTATGATTAGCAAGTGTGACAGTCCTTGAAAACGACTGAAAAGATCTGTCCACACACAAAATGTAGCTGTTAGAAAAAGAAGAGTTAGAAATGATGTCTTGCTGTTTCGTCTATTGCTCTCGTTGCATGTTTGGTTTGTAATACCAACACGTCAGGAGCAGTGTGCAATTCGTGGATGGACGCAGGTCATCCCGGTGAAGAGGAAAGCAGAGAGCCAGAGCCATCAGCAGCACACCAGCAGACATGACAACTGGGCCAATGCCAAGCTTCTTGTAAGCAAGCATGCATTGGAAAGTCTTTCCCTGCCCCTTACCACCCCAGATGCCCAAAATCAAGGGTACCTTGATTTTGGGAAGCTCCATGAAGTTTTTGGCGATGTGAACAGTCATCTGCATGCGTCTACTGGAATCAGTCTAAACTACATATGATGCGAGACAGCTTGCAACACGCTGGCATAGAGCTGATCAACAACCCACCTTGTCGAGGAACGCTGGGGAGATGTAGTAACCCTCTTCCAAGTTGTTAAAGTTTCGCTGTGCCTGAGACAAGTACTCATCTGAACTCATGATGGCAACGTGTGTACCACCGTCTTTAGAGCCCTGGAATAAGCTTTCCACCATCTGCTTACCCCGCATAATATCTTGCTGCATTCAGATCGTTGAGTGAGAAAGCAAGGGTTGTCACATACTGAAGACGTTCACACAATGCTAACGCTCTTAATCGCATCTGCCTCGCCGTCCCTTCAGGGCGCAAAACACAGCACGCAATCAACCAAAACAAAACAGCGTGGAGAGGTTTGCCTCGCAGGTGCTCGGGCAACAGGTAACCATCACACTAACAGCACGTGGCAGTCAACACGTGCCTGGGCACAACAACACTCAGCTTGAGCTTGTTGACCATACTACACACAGATACCAGAATCTGTCGATATATGTGTATTTGCGGACAGCTTAAGGTTGCATGTGGATATGGGTACGCAAGAGTGACTTGCGGGTAGAATGTGATGGACACAGCGCGCAATGCAAACTCGGCCACACGACACCTTGACGGACAATTCTGCTTTACGAAAATCGGGTGTGTCTCGCTTCTGTCTGTGTATACGAGGCGTACCTGGTCGTCGGACATATCCTGGTCTGCATCCATTCCCCTGAACCGCCCTTTCTGGGTACCGCGAGAGCTACTCCTGCGACGGGCAGGAGAGCTGCTAGAACGCTCTGGTGCTTGGGTCGGAGCTGCACGGGAGCTGTAGCTGTCTCCACCGTAAGACGATCCATTGCCATACGAGTTGCCATTTGCTGCGCCGGAGGAACTTTCTCCGTATGATGAGCCTCCGTTGCTGCTACCATAGTCACTGCCGTAGGAAGAGCCTCCACTGTTTCCGTAGGACGAGCCGTAGGACGAGCCATTGTCCTGGGCGGGCGGGGCGGACGTTTCCCCACCGCCTCGAACCAGGTCCCAATTGGGCTTGCTTCGGCGGCTGGAGCGTCTTTGGACATTACATTTCACCTGAATTGAAGCGTTTCGGATGTCAGAATACAGGTTGGCGCTGGGAATGTCCAACTATGCATCTTGTGTTGCAGGGGATCGCACATTGCAACGGGCCCGAGTGCTCGGACATCTCCCGGCCGTGGGCCTGCAGGAATATATCGTTTTTAGCATACAGCCTTTGACAATGCAATTGATGCAGCGAACATGTAGCAGTGCGCACCGTGGTACAACTGCTTGCATCTCGCACAACTTACCGCAAGCTGACGAACCAGGTACGAACCAACGCACAAACCGACTGTCTGCCATGTACAGTGTGACCTAGGAATAACATAGCTGAAGGCTCACGCTTCGATGCTTTCTGCTTTTCGCAAGTGCTTTTGAACATTGTTTATTCAAAACCGTGCATATTGTGGCCAAAATTCCAATCGAACCCGGTGTGACGATTGCCACGCACAGGACGCAGGCTATGCCAAACCGCTAGGCTCGAAATTCAAGTTGTTTACCTCGGGTCTACCTCGGGTTTCGGATGGCGTATCCCCCACTATGTACACGGATGGCGATTGCTGTTGAAGTCCCCAACGCGTACACTTGCACTGCTCACGCGCTAGTAAACAGCTGTGATGACGAAAAAACGTCGGATTCAGCCCATCGCCGTAGATGATGATGCTGAGCTCGAGGTGGCAACATTGCCTGTGCCTGCGTTCTCAGCACAACCTACCGACAGCACTAGGATCGTTGATCCACCTGATGAGGGCAGAAGGATCTGGGTCAGTCTGGACGAAGGATACGACTTCAATTTCAAGAAGGTTCTGCAAAGCAAGGGCGTTAAGTTTACGTCCCGGACCAAGGATGCTCCTGACACTCAGGTCATGCCCGCCATGCCCGGAATGCCAGGTCCACCTCCCATGTCCGAAGGTACCCCAGGTGAACAAGGTATGCTGTTGGACGTTATTGTTGCTTAAACAGTTTGTGAATTGTACAGGTTGGAGCGTGTGACTGTGTGGTGTCATGTGTGCCTGTCTTCTCCTTTCACTGCATGGATCTGTATCTGCAGGCAACCAAATGCAGAAAGCTATGAGGCGCATCGAAAGGCGAGTGCAGCGTGAGCATATGGTTGCAGTGACAGGCAATGCAGAGGCTGACAGTGATGAAGATATGGAAGACGAAGATGCAGAGGCAGCCGATGGAGATGATGCACATCTAGATGAAGACGGGAAGGATGACAATGACAAAGAAGATGGGGAGGAGGAGCAAGAGTATCAGCAGAGCAAAGGTCCTAAGAATCAATACGACCTGAATGATGACTTTATTGACGACTCTGAGGTATGCTGCCCATTCAGGAACCCTCTGAAAGTATCTTTTCACGTGACATTATGTGCGACATACAGGGCCAACTGGTGTGAGTTGTCACTGGTTTGTTGCAGTTCATCGAAGCTATTCAGATGCGAGATGATCGCAAACTGAAGCATCAAGGTTTCTTCGTTAACTGCGGAGCAGTTGAAAGAATAGGTGATCGAGTTCCCATCGTGGCAGCAGCTAGGGCGCGTGCAAAGAAGAAGCGGCCTCTGCCTGAAGATGGTGAGGCCCAACCGGATGAACAGGGCACCACCCCAGGAAAAGTGACATCTAAAGGAACCAAAAAAGCTGCTAAGAAAGTAAGCTCCGTTGCTGCCTGCATGATTGCTCACTTGTTCAGTGTCTGGGCCACTGCGCCACACCTTGTCTTCATGATGTGCGAACATGAAACTGCATTGTTCAGGAGGCTGCTAAGCCTGGTGCATCCGAGGACAGTGCTCCGCCTGCGAAAGTCGCGCGTGCTGAGGACGCAGCTACAACCACATCAGCACCTGAAGCGGCTGGTGCTGGCCTGTCTCTTGCAGAGATGGCGCTGCAGGCTGGCGCAGACGCAGCCGTTGGCACCCGTCAGGCTGACCCCAGCGGCTCACAAACGGCCGCACTGGTATCCCCCATCGCTGCCTCCCCTGCCCAGAAACAGGGTGATGCGAAGCCTGATGTCATCACTTCTCATGTGCGTACATCCTCGCATCTCACGGCTGCGGCGTGTCCTCATGCCATGGCTGTGGCTTCAGGTGGCAGGCTTTACACAGTAGTGTCTCTACTATCGTTCACCGAAGTGTGCACATTAGCACAAGATGTCTGGGGCTACACCTCGCTCTGGTAGGGGTCCGCGGCTGTTCCATATCCTAGTCAATGCACGGCCTTGCTGCAGGGGACACTGCTGTCCGACAGGCCACCGATACTTGTTGGGGCAGCTCCAGTCACGCCGACTGCGCAAGGTGTCATTTGCCAGGCAGCGCCTGGTAGCAGCGGCGCCGCGCCATCACCCGTCACAGCTGCGAATGCGATGCCAGAGGCGTCCACAGGTGTGCAATTGGAAGCGCATGCTGCCAAAATGCGCAGCTTTCCACTTGACATGGGACCGGATTTGCTGGTTGGTCTACCAGACTGGTCCACCACTCCGGTGCGCCTCCTTCTGGATTTTCTACCAGTCATGCAGTTGGCCTCGTGTGCTGATGAATGCTATGTAGCTCGCTGAAGGGATTGCGGCTTGACAGCTGCGTACTTCATGTGAATGCTCATGCCAATGCCATGCGTGGGCTAGAGTATTGCCATCAGCTGAGCACTGAAAGTATGCACAGCAAGCAGCGTGTGTGTGTGTAGAGGTTCAGGGAGGTTCTAGAAGAGATGCGTGAGGAAGCAGCACGCACTGCACCACCAGGTGTCAGTGGGACGAAGAAGAAAATGCCGCAGGAGCTGACCACGTGCCTTGAGACCCTTGTGCGGCCGTTCTATATCAGTGCTGATGCTGCTCCAAATGCCAACAAGGCCAAGCGTGCAATGTGGTCGCTTATGATGCCGATTTTGACGCCTTGGTCTGCAGAGAACACCATCAAGACGAAGATGCAAAAGGTTAACACTCAAGTGCTGGGAGCATACCAGCTGGAGAAACACAAGCTGGAGGGAATTGCACAGTGGACTGGTATGGTCCTTCAATGGCACCTGAATTGATCCATGACAGCATGCAAGATCAGAGGTCTGATCTGTAAGTCTGCTCACTGAGCCTCTTTCAGTGCAGACTTCCAACCGCGTGATGCGTTGCCCCCCTGCCCCAGTTTGATTGTTGTTCAGCTTTGTGATTTGCTTCAGTTGTCACTGCACCTGGTGCATGAGGGTGCCTGCGCTCTGGCAGCAAGGTGGGGCTGCCACATCGTGCTGCCTGCTTTGAAAGTGGGGTTTTGGGTTACAGAAAGTGGGGTTTTGGGTCCGTTTTCTCACGTTCAGCAATGCTGGGACACAAAGTACAATCTTCCTTTGTGCATACAGAAAGTGTGGGGCTGCAGCAAGGCCTGAATGCAACACGAACTCTGGCAATCATACGCACATTTGTGGATGCGACTTCAGCATGTGATGCGATACCGCTAACGGCAGAGGATGCAGAGCTGGTGTGGGAATCGGTGGCTGTGGTCTGGAACAACGCAGGAGGCCCGACTCTTAATGGAGATCTCATCCAGACTCTGTACAGGCAAGACTACACTGGCTCAGTGTTCTGTATGTGGTCTATGAGACAGGCAACATGGCGTTATGCCTTGTGTTACTGAGTTTTCATTTGAACGTTGGCCGCGGCATCACTGTAGTGCCTTAACTGTTTTGCATGCTCTGCAGGCGTTCTTTGGAATTTCAAGTGACTGATGCTGTAACCTCAGAGCTGCAGCAGGCTGCAGCTGCAACAGCTGCTGCTGGTACAATAATGCCACCCACGGGAAATTGAAGCCATCCAACAGACTCCGATAGCTGCATCTGTTTCAGATGGCAGGTGCAACCATCACCGCTACCTCCTAGCTGGGCGTCTTGCAACACACTGCTTGCATGCAGTTTTGTTTTAGCAATACTGATGTTGTGCTACCATACGAAGCACAATCATCCATCACAAAGCACAATGATGTGCAGAATTGAATTGCAGAACTTGTTGCTATCCCCAGGATATGTGCAGCAGTTAGGTCTTGCCAGGCAAAGCAGACGTAGCCTGCTGACGTAATAGAGAATGACCGAATCGCAGTTTGATACTCATTACAATCAATTTTATATACTTCTGGTGACAAAGCTGTACATATGTTGCATTGGATGGTAAAAGGGTGCAAATTGGCCCTGCAAACCACCCACAACTGCAACAACATGACAGGCACATTGCAGACAAGGATAACAATCAACAGAAAAGATTGCCAGCTTACAGCATCCATACAGCACAGGCATGCCTTGGATGAGAAGCCCTTGTCTATTCTATGACAGCAAGCATGCAAGACGCGGGTCCCTTCTCAACTTGTGATCTAGCTCATAGTACTTACAGATGGCTTGCTCTTCGTGGTGCTTCAGCCGCTTTTCTAGTATCTGGATTTTGAATGTCGATCGCTCGCATTCTTCCTCGTACTCTGTCTCAGCTTCTTTAGCCAGCTGGTCTCTGTCACGCTGGAAGTTGGCCCGGCGTTTGGCAAGGCTTGCCACCTCCTCGTCATGGCGAACCTGCAACAGAGATTTTCACAAGTACGAGGTACAGTCAAATGGTGTACATATGAGAGGAGCACGCCCTCAGTTTTGCAAGCCTGACTGATGACATGTAATGTGTGAACCAATGCACCTGTATGATGTTGGCCCGCTCTATTAGGCGCTCCTTCAGGGCTTTCAGGCATGCCTCTCGCACGCCAAATGCTTCTTCACGTGACAAGCCTCTTGTGCCTGCAATGTTTGGCAGGAACGGCGACAAATAGTCAAAAGCAACCTCCTGCATCTCACGAACACTCAGGAACACGATTGTGCCATCCTGGTTCGGTGTACATGGAAAAAGACTGTAGCCCACTCTCAAATGCTTGGTTCAGACAGAACGGTAAGAACGACCGCGGGATTTGGCAACATGTGCAGCATGTAGGGGCAAGCTTGTCTCCACACGCCTCTGAGCCGTGATTTTCACCTGCTTGATGCATACACAGGCAACGATTCATGGAAGTGGAGACATGAACATCAGTACACACCTGGACAGCAGCCTCCTCATCATCATCCTCGTCTGCGTTCACACGTGTTACATCATAGTATGGTGTCTCCAGCACGATTGCTTCGTTGAGCAACTTCCTAACCTTTGCGAACTCACGGCTCTCCCATTCACTTTGCCGGATAGCCTGTACAAGCAAGCAAGTAACTAGGCGCTCATCTCCTGCACTCTCTCTGAAGCTCGGCCTCCCCTCCAGTACTCACACGGGCGCTAAGAACCATCGACAAGCATCACAACGATGACTATGTCGTTTCAGAGAATGTCAGGGCTTCTTACGCACATGCTTTTTGTGACATGGTCCCACAAATTCTGGAGGCTTGTTGGCATGCACGCTGGGGCAGGCTGCACACCATAGAAGACTCCTTTTCAGCTGCAAGGAGGGACTGGAACTGCTCCAGCTGGGTCATTGAGTCAACTTGTTCAAGCATCGGGTCGCTTTGCACGATATGACTGTGGCCAGCTTTGGTGTACACACGGTAGCTGTGCGTGATGCGGTCCTCAGGGATTTGGTAGTCCACTCGAATGGCATCTTGTGAGAGGAAAAACACCCGACGCGCAAGGTCAGACTGTGCTGACACTGCAGGGTTGCGCTGGAACTTCTCTGTCATCTTGAGCAAAGGCTGGGGCTTGTCCATCTGCTCACACAAAGCTCATGAAAACGGTATGGGAAGGGTGACTGTGCGTGCTACCAACCCTGCAGTCACATCTATGCAGCTTTGGCGCATGGTATGGGAAGATGGCAGCAGGTTCAGAGTTGAGAGGTCTCAGGCAGAACAAAGCTGACCTCAGATTAGTTGGTGTATGGCCACAGCCTGCCAAAATGGCTTCTCGTGTTCTGAACACGTGAAAGTGTGAAAGCGTGACATGCACTCAAAGGGACAGGAAGCCCAGCAGTGACGCACTGCAGCATCTTCTGCAGAAGGTGCAGGGCCATAGGTACCAGAGCGGTACACAAGTCCATCTTCTCGGCCACGATAAGTCTCTATGAGCTTGATACCGACGATCTCTTCTTTATGCTCCAAGCAGTCAATTCGTGCATCCACATAAAACTCACTCACCTAAATGCATGGCCTGTGGCTTTCATAATGTCCTGTTGCCGTTGCATGGGCAGGATTTGCGCCAGGAATATCTGTGCAAAAAAGGTCTACGCATCACTGTCTGAGTGTACACTCTATGAGTCACACCTGGCGTGTCAGAATACTCTCCCCAGCTTCATTTGTTTCAAAGTATTGCCACAATTCTTTGACACCATATGCAGCACCAGGACTGAAGTGCTCCACGAAAGTTTTGAGTATGCCACTGCTATAATACCTCCGTTTTTCATTGAGTTTGTCTTTACGCCGGCCAAAGTACTCTCTGTCCTGCACACTCACTTCCCTTCTCGATAGTCAACAGTAACGGTTGCTTGTCCCTACCAGGGATCCAGCATAGCAGTAGTTTTGTGCCACTGTTCCACTCCTGGAGCAATGATACAGTTCGTTCACCTCCGGATCGGCAGAGCAGCTCTGCCCCCCTGGCTTTTTTAAGAACGATACAAACTTTCTTTGTAACAAGTTTTCTTGTTCTGATCTCCCCCCAAACAATCGTAAATTAAAGATTTTTCTGTACTTTAAAAGGTCCCTGATTGCATTTCCACCTCCTGAGCCCTCCCAAGACTAACTGCTGGAGCAGTTCATCCGTTCTTGCCGCTCTGCCGTTTTGCCGCTCTCTTCCATGCACACCCAGAAGCTGTTTACTCCTGTTCATTACCGCAGGATTTGCACTTCAAGCCCTTTCCCAATCCCAGGATCCACACAATTAGATGTGGCAGAAGCTGGTGGGAGAGTTGCACCTCAAGCTTTATCTGATGCTCCAAGTCCTCATAGATGGACAACCGCTGCAAGCACCCATCAAATTTGGCAGATTCCCCAAATAGCGCAAACACTTCAAGTTCACTGTATTTGTAGATTGTTTTCTTACTTCCCTTGGGTACACGCATATCGAGCACATCACGAGGAACGCTCAAGCGTGGAACCCATGACTCGGGCATTTCTACTGTTCCTCGCACGTCTCGTGTGACTGACACTTGCACCCCTGCCACATCTGCATCACAGAAAACGTATTCACAGATGACTGACGACACAAACACGTTCAATCTCTGTCCCAACGAGCTGATGCGATGAGATACAGGACACAGATCGTGTGCAACATGGGGTGTCAAACCTGCGTCCCCGGCCACTGTCATGTCAGCATCTCTGATCCCCCCTTTTCCGAATGCCGTGGCTGGAGAGCGTCCAGTACCTTGTGTGGGAGTGGAAGACCTTGCAGTTGCTCCTTGCGGGCTCAGGGCTGCGCCGCTTTTTGCTTCTGTGGTGGCGGTGGGATCGCTCGCATCTGAGTCTGCCGCAACAATTTCAGGATCCACAGGGAGTGAAGGTAGCTCTGGTAGGGGAGGAATGACAGCCTCCCATTTGCTTCCGTCAGAAAAGTTGAAATCTGTTCGTGCAGGGTGCATCCGTGCATCTGAGTGCGGCTCAGGCAGATCGATACTAATCCAGAAGTTCTCATGGTTCCAGCACCATTCTATGCCAGTGTATGGGCAGTCTGCTGGTGTATACTGGCGACCAGATGCGGTCTCTATGAATGTATCTTGAGTAACACTACGCGCACCGGCCTTGACCAGCACCCATGCATGCAACAAACGCTGAGATGTGTCTGTTGCAAACTTCAGAGAATCCAAGTGGCGCTCCCGTGCTGCGGCAGCTTCTGCATCCGCAACTACCTTGAATGCAGCATTTTGTTTGTCCTGTGCCTCAGTATCTTGTAGTGTCATAGAGTTCTGAAACTCTGACTCGAACTTTGTTTCACCTTTTACTCTGCAGTTGTGCGACGCCCTTTCAGAAGGAGGCGGGTACTAAAACTGCTTCGTAGGAAGGCTGAACTCTTTAATTTCAATTTTCAGTGTCATGACGTACAGCCAGATACTGGAGCAAGTTTCTTTCAACAGGTAGGAACGGAGCAAAAGCAAGTGCAAATCAATCCACATTCAGAGTCGCACTGAAATTTGGACTTTGTGGATTCTTTGCTGACCTCATTACCCGCAGACTGTGCCAAAGCTACTTGTCGTGCCTCATGCTCCAATAGAGGGCAAACCTGCAGGATGCAAGTTGTGGGTGGGGGGTATGTGTGTATGGTAAAGCGAAGGTACCACAAGGAAATGTTTTTATGAACTAGATCTTCACAGTTGGTGCGTTGTGTGTGTGTTGCATGCAACAGCAAAACATCTCCCTTCCGGACTCTTCACTCTGCATGGGAGAAAATAGATATGCAGGTGCACTTGCTGGAGAATAGATGGCGGGTATCAGAGAGAGAACCTGGTTTGTTTGGTCGTTCTGAACGACATCTGTGGGTGCATAGCCCACAGTAACGTAGGCATCAAACCCGCAACCTGTGAGGACACTAACCAGCAGGCACGCCATGTCAAACGAGTCACCAGCTTGAAATCCCAGGACTGACTGTGGAGACAGTAGGTACTCTGGTGGATGAAGAGGATTCTCCGCAGGCTCGTACTCTATTGCATCGGCGACGAATGCAACTGCACCATCTAGAGACCACAGGTCTGGGTATGGAAGCTTTGTAGGCCGAATCTGTAAATCATTAACCACAAAGTAATGCGCAACAATTATGTGTGGGAGCTCTCTTCATGGAACGAACTAGGCTATGCAAAGATCTGAATGCATGACCTGGTAACTGACTGGAAGGAGCAGTTTGTGTGACGTACTGTGCTGCACACGAACTTGGAGACTCCGCATTCATTGAGAGGGAGCAGGTAGAGAGGTCTGCGGTGGCGGTAGAGCTCTGTGTAGGCACGCTCATACTCTCGAAGGAACTTGGTTAAAGCTGCCTCTGCTAGGCTGGCCACTGTGAAGGATCGTGGTAATTTGGCTATCTGCAAGTTGTATCACGCCTGCTGCTTGAACGGAGGATGGCCCGGATAGGCACAGATAGCGTTGCCTTGCACCGCAATCTGAACAGCTGAGACACACAAGACAAGAGGCAACCGTCTGCATTTCATTTTTCTTTCTACGCGACCACCCTTTGTTGCTGACTCTGAACGCACCCGATTCATGGAGTGATCCACTCTGAGTCTCTTGCCATGCTTCTGGACTGCAGCCTCAGTGTCTACAGGCTTCATCGCAAGAGTAGAAACATCAGAAAAAGCATATACATCGAAGAAAACAATGCCTTTTTCTACATCTTCTGTGATTGCTGCTCCAAGAGCTCGAGATCCAAGCTGGAAACAGTGCATTTGGGTCACTTTTGAGCGGTTGTCTGTCGCAGGTGCTGAGTCAAACACCATCAACCTGCGTACTTGTGACCGTAATGGAAGTGCAGCACCAGCTTATTGGCTTCACAAGTTCACCCTGTCTAGGTCATCAGCTCAGCAGCTGAAGCAAGTAAGGAACTGGCAGCTTTCCTGTTTCGTTTGCAAGCAGCATTTCTTGAGGATGGCAAAGGTGGAGTTTGTGCGCTGATGCAGTATGGGTGTCATTCATGTACAAGAAAAAGTTAGTGTGAACCTAGTATGTTTCCTGTGTCCAAGTGGGGTGCTGTTGGTGGCAGCGAAAGAGCACACGGGCTGAAATATCCAGCAGACAATGCAAGAGGATGAGTGGAGTTACTACTCACCGGTTTGGGTTGAAAGCTCTGTCTGAGATGAGCTCCTGCCACTGTAGGCGTGAGGTGGAAAAGTTTGTCCCATATTCCACCTCAGCCTTGAACATGGCTGTGCTAGGTGCTCCAAGCTCATCAATGCCGCCGAATATGTACATCGTGTTTCCTTCAATGTAGAGTGTATGCCCTCGTCGTGCAGGTGGCTTAACACCCTCAGTTATAATCTCTAACCACGCTTGCTGCTTTTGGTCATAACTACACAGCTGCAAAATCTCTCACACCATCCCTTGCAAAATCAGGGAACCGTAAAGATTGTAACCAAGGAGCCCGTTGTGAGCTGGATGCATTGAGCTGATGCATTGAGCTGATGCATTGAGCTGATAATTGGTGTGGAGTCAGGATGGCTCACATATTCCCAGGAACAGTGCTCATGCAGTAACAATGAGCTGCTGCAATCATGTGCCTAGCTTTCATGCTTCAGTTCCATGACTCACAAGAGAAGGCGTACACCCAGAGGTCGTCGAGGCCAAAGTTAGATGCACCACCATGCATGAACAAGAGGTTGCCATGTCCCACACAGAGAGCTGCTGCCTCACGGGGGGAGGGCTGGCCGATCACACTAGTCCACGAGGACCAAGCAAACGTGGAGAGGTCCAGCACACAGAGGTCATTCAAGCGTTTGCCTTGCGTGTGGCCCCCGAAGATGACCATGACACCAGCACAGACAGTTGCAGATGCCTTGTCACGTGGCCTTGGTGCTGTACCCTGGCATGCTTGCTTAAACCATTTGAATGTAGAAAGATCCAGCGCCCAAACATCATTCAGCCGTTTTTTTTCCTGCACAGTAGAACTGCATGTTTGTTCTTGCCACCTGGGTTATGCATGGCCTGCATCAGACATGATATGAGAAGTTTATGCCGCAGGTCAAAAAGCTTCTGCCTGAAATAGCGCTTCGTTTGTTGGGATTCGTGCACAAGTAACCGCTTACTTGTAGGTTATGTCGAATGGAGCAACACACGGGCCCTAGAAGAGTTGCACTCCAGAAGCATCAGATAACACCGTAGGGATGCAGAGCACAGAGACAAAGAAGGCAAACATCACGCAGGATGAAATAAAAACCCGCTGCACAGTTGTGCTTGCGGCATCCCAGCAAGCGGGGAGATTGTGCCACACGCACACCTGGCTGCGGCCTCCGAAGATTATCAGCCGATTGGTTTCAGAATCAATTACGGCACAGTGGTCACTTCTAGCCACTGGAATGTTATCCCCTGTGGTATCTTGTAGGGTCCATTCCATATTCTCCGTGCTCAGCACATACAGGTCAGCAGTTTTCTTCCCAGTCTTTGTCACGAGACCACCAAACAAGTAGAACGAATCACCCTGCTTACACAGTGTAGCACCAACTCGAGTCCAAGGTTTGTGGTCTGCTTCCTGAGTTTCCATCACCGGAGTCGCTGCAACACCAGGAGCACCGGGCTTCGCTCCTGGGCGAAAAGGCTTGCACCTGAACTCAATGAAGTGACCAACCTGCACATTTGCATTTCCCTTACCTCGGCTACATTGATAGTCTGCGTTGCTGGGGCTAGACATGCTGGGGCTAGACATGCAGTATAGCTCCTGCACCTGTGTTCCGATCGGCCGCAGCCTCTCTCGTGTTTCTGCCTCTTCACGCGCTTCCTCCTTCTTCAAGAATGCAAGAAACTTGGATAGCCCCTCGTCGCTGGCTTGCTGGTACGCGGTGTCCAGTGGGTTATATCTCAAGGTGAACTCTTTCAGCGCCTTGAGTTGTCCCATGATGGGGGGGACTGAGTTGATCAAGTTGTTGGCGAAGTCCAGCCTCTGGATCTTCTTCAGGTTGCCCATGGTAGCGGGTAGTTTACGAAGGAGATTTGTGGAGCATTTGAGCTTGATCAGGTTTTGGCAGAACCCGATAGACTCCGGCAACGTCTTGAGCTGGTTGTTCTCCAAGTGGAGAGCTGTGAGCTGAGGAAGCTGATCGAGCTGGTCTGAAAGGCAGAAAGTGGAGTGTCAGTGCCGAGTTGACGGCCAGTGGTGGCTGCAGGAGTGTAGCTGCAGGAACCATGCCGTACCTGTGAGAGTGGTGATGTGGTTTCCAGAGACATCCAGTTCACGTAAGGCGCTGAGACGGACGATGTCATCTGGAATAGATTCAATTTTGTTTCCAGCAAGATCAAGAGTGGAACAGCGCTGGATGTTGAAGCACACTGGAGGCACATCTTCAAGTCTATTATACTTGACCCTTAGTGCCTTAAGGTATGCTAGCTCATGCAAATCGTCAGGAAGCTCCGTAATCTGATTGGATGTGAGATCGAGTTCGACAATATGGGGGTTGTACCTCTTGATCAAGGAGACAAAGTCCTCTGGCAGTTGGTCTATGTTGCAGTACCTTCATTCACCCAACAATGCGTACTTACGCCTGCCTGCCCTCCACATGCAGGCGTACTGCTCTTTTAGTCAATTGGGCGGGGTTTCTAGTACTAGGACACCTGATGCGTACCCGAGGTTCAACTTGTATGTGGAGCGCGCCTCCTCGAGGCGCTCACGGAGAAGTTCTGCCTTCATCGCTGAGTTCGTGTCGTCCAATCGATTTATTAAGGCCTGAACATGTCCTGTGTACTGATATCAGGTCATGGTGCACAGTCTTCAGACAGCATGGGCTGCAAAAGGAACAAGTGGCTGCTCGACAGGTTGTGCGGGCGCGGAGCATGCCGCTTGCAACGTGGAAACATGAATCAGTGCCAAAATGAGGTGCATGCTGCGCAGCTGCATGCAGGTTGGAACAACTGGCAATCCTGGCAGGCGGGAAATTCAGTCAAATGGTGCATGGTGCTATCCAGAAGCCAAACACATGCAGGTCCTATGGGCCCACCGCCTGCAGCATTCGATACTCCATGCTATAACTTGGACCCTCTAATGAAATGATATTGTGCTGGTTGCTTGTACATCGCAGGCTGTGGACAATGTGTTGCTTGCAGATCTTCTAGCAAACCAAGCACCAGAATCGATGTGTGCCGCTGCTGAGGGCATGAGGCAATCAACGAACACCAACGTCGCACTATTTGTTGTACGCAAAGATAACCAGTCACTTCCGAGTCAAATGTTGACCCTACACCCAGCCTCATGCTGGGGCATGGCAACACACTAGTTACAATTACATGGAATCACTGTGTGTATCCTTCGACTACAGTTGTAAAATTCAGCCTGGTCTCACCTAGAATGTTCTGGAAGGTTTCTGTGCTTAAGCCATTTCATGCATCTAGCTGCTCTGGCGAGCGCTTCTGAGTTCACCTTTCAGTGGCTATATGGAGTCTGACTCGTTGAAGGTTTAAGTTGGAAGATCAGTAGCAGTTCAACGTGCAGCCACATTCCTGGAGCTCTTCCACCCGTCTCAAGGTCGCGTTCTGACTCCTCACTCCATATCACCCTTACAACAATCTGCTGGAATAGAGTCTACGGGGCTAAATGCTGGGCTAAATGCTGGGCTAAATGCTAACACATATTCTCTGCAGCCACATTTCCAGCCTGTCGTTAACATTGTTGTTCCATCGTTACATAAAACTATCGCAGACGGAGCCGGATCAACACACCAAAGAGGAGCTCGCCACACCCTCAGCCTCTCAGCGATCTTCAGATACATTCGGTCACCTCAACGCAAGCTCTGCAAGAGACGAGTCCAAGCTAGCCTTCTTGCTGTTCATACTTCCCTCAGATAACATAGGCTCTAGTTTGTGGCCATTCCCAACCTTGCTTGCATACTCTCTTGAGCGCAGTGCCTCATCTCTCTTGTCACCATCATCCCACACACCCCCACCCACACTTCCAGCACCCGAACCGGGGCCCCCATTGCCTGACCCGATTCCACCAGCTCCACTATCTGTCTGTGGCACGAAACCTCCGCCATGGGATGCAGATGAAACAACAAAGACCTCCCTATCTTCTTGCACAGTCCCTAGTGTTGCTGACACCCCTGCCTCCCCGAACCCATGCTGCACAGCTGCATTCGGTACCATGTTACCTGCTCTACCCTTCTCAGGTTGTGATACAGACCGTCTGCCTCCCCGTGCACCGGGAAGCATATTCTCCAGCACCTCCTCAGTGAGAGGACCTGAGCTGCCGGCACGAAGGCGGACGCTGCATGACGTACATGCATGACGTAGGACACCTGACAGCGAAGCACTGCCGTCTGGACCACAACAGCTCAGGCGCATAGATGCAAACTTCTGTATCTTCCTAGAAGCGCTCTGGGAATCCGTGCTCATTCCAGCATTCAGCATCCGCATGAATGCTTGGAAGTCGAGGGACTGTGCATCGGGGCTCAGTCCTGCCTCAACCATGGCCTGCTCAATTGCACTCTCTATTTCCTGCATGTCACAATGCGGGACTCTGTGTGACCTGGAGACTGCACAAGCATGAGTACATGACATAGATAGAGCAGCAAACAACAAGACAAACAAGTGAATGAATAAGTCATGTGTAATAACCGCAACAAAGAAATTCAGCAAGGCTGTTCGTACATCCTCCGGGCATCGGCCTGCAAGCACCACTTCCATCTCTGAACGCTGCACAGTGCCGTCGCCATCCAGATCGAGGGCGTTGAAGGCTGTGCGGGCCATCTCAACCCACTCATCATCGCCTGTGACATCCATCTGGCTGGCAGCGAGGGACTGGCTAGTGATAGCAGTGGAAGTGGTGAGTCCTGGTACTGCTTTCAGCTGGGAGAGTAGGTGGTCTAAATCCCGGTCACTGACATCATAACCCAGAGATGACAGTCCCTCAGACAGGGAGAACCTGTCGATGGCGCCATTGTCCACCATGAGGTGCTCAAGGAGGCCCTTCGCTCGTACCATACCAGCTGGGGTATTCGTGCCGAGCCTGTTCGAGATCCTCGCCGCACCCATAGTTGCACCTGCTGACATTTGCATGGTTGGCCCCTTCGTGGGCATGGACGCCTTTCCTTGAGATGAATGCCTATGTGAACGTGACACAAACAGAGCTTGTGTGTCATCTGGATTAGGAGCTGCAGGTTGCGTATCACTTGTGCTGTTGGTGCTTCTTGTTGACTCAGATTGTGACGCCTTGGAGCCCAGACTAGAGGTCCTGCTGGCATAGTCTGAGGATTGCCGGCAGCAACGGCGAGCAATCTGCTCCAGAGCAGAACGCTTGAACTCATTGAAGTTTCCAAAGCGCTGGATGCGCTGCACAACACCTGTGCATGCATTTGAGGACTGACTGATGGGACTGTCACGTTTGAGCCACATGTGCTCAAGTGCTTCCATCGGGGACCAACGAGCTTCCGGGTCTCTACAACACACAAAAAACTTTCCCAAAGCCGATACATTTGAACTCAGGTCAATCAAGTTTGAGCTACCACATGGTTGGGCCGTAACGCAGACAATTACAGCAGAATAAGTTCATCATAGCAGCTGTGAACAACACGCACATTTTCAGGCACTTGAGAACCCAGTCCTTTCCTTTGCTGGAGACGGGGGCCCAGCGTGGCCGAGTAAAGTCCAGGAGCATGACTGTTGCAGAAACGAACAAGGCTGCACCGCTGGGCATCAAAGGGTTGTTGTCCAGCATGTCAGTCAGTGGAGAAAGTGGTTGAAGTACCCCACAGGAATCCACAACATTGCCTGCACTTCGAGCACACCCCATAACACACACGCACAACACCTCAGCAGCGTCTCCTAGCAGGTACATACTTCTCATTGAGGCACACGACAAGACACTCCTTGGTTGCCTTGTGCAGACTCTTCGTGTTTATGAATTCACTACAAGCTGCGTTGAGGAACAGGAGCACACTGAGGACATCGTCAAAAGGAAAGTACTCTGTCAGAGCACGAGTTGCCATCAGACCCATCGCCCACGTGTCAGCGTTCCTTCCTACAGAGCTGCTACTGGACAGCCGTTCAGGGGCCATGCTGGCGAGGTCCCCCAAAAAGCCTACACACCAACAGAAACTCTCAGATGGCACATATCAACAAAATGAGCTCTGCAGGAGCCATGAACAACCACACAAACAGAGAGCACTGTGCCAGTGCTCAACAGCGCATACATAAGAGAGCATCACAACAGGAGCAGAGCTTTACACACCTTTGGCACCTCCTGTGTTGAGTGGTCCAAAGCCAGTGGCCTTCACAGGGCTGCGACGGTCTTCGCTGAGAAGCCTAAATTTGCTGGGCTCCACAGCACCGTGCTCGAAACCTGCATCATGGCACTGAGCCAGCACCCGCACAACCCCACGCATGATATGCCTGACATCGTTCTCAGGCAATGAGCCATCTGCCATCATCTCCTCTACACTGGGACCATTGAGCTTCTCGATAACCAGGTATACGTTTCGGTTGTCCTCATACACTTGCTCTAGACGAGACACGTTCAGGCTGGCGGAAAGCTTTGTAAACTTGGTAATCTGCTGCTTGATGAATCTTGTTCGGGTCTGGTTCGCATCAGCTCTCTGCTCAGGGGTGGCGTTGTTAGGTAAGCTCTCTCGCAGAGCAGCTTTGGTAAGCTTTCGACACGTATACTCCGTGCCTGAGTACCTGCTCCAGTGAGGTCCCGGTTACATCTCCCAAGTATCCCAATTAAACAAAATACAAGGTCAGATACTCATCACGCATTGCCAAGGCCGGTTGAAGCTCCATGAATTTGGCTGCAAGCACATGAATCGTACCACACAAAACACAGCTTCCGATAGTGATCTTCCAAACCGTGCTAGAATCGGATGATGCAAATTCATTACAAGGGGATGCTGTCATGTATTCCGAGCGCACCGGTCGATCACAACGCGGTCCAGATACCCTTCTTTATTGTTTTTCTCGATAACACGGTCCCAGATGAACCGAACTTCTAACTCATCTTTGTACCCCAGCTGAGGTGTGTTGCCCACATCGTCAGGGTCATCAAAAGATGAAACCACTGGTGCAGAGTCCCCTACAGCTGAGCTACCGTACTCTGATCGCCCGTCCAACTTTGACGGCGAGTCTGGCTGCAGGGATCGCTGTGCTGGGTTGTTGCCTGGATTGTGAGGTGCAGGATGGACCCCTCCAGGGCGCAATGATGTGCCTTTTCCTGAGCTCTTCTGCTGGACTGAAGCTATGGAGGTCATTACTACTGCCTCTACCTGTAGCACAGTTCCATGTGTTTCAAATGTGAGCACAGCAATGGCATCTTTCCGCGAGAGATTTAGCTTATCCATGCGACGAGATCTCCCTGAGGATGATTGCACTTGCAAGCATTCAACATGCGACCACGTAATGGCTGCTGAGTCCTTGGTCGTAGCCCCTACTGGTCCAATGAGGCGGGGGAGCCTTCCTTCACTTCAAGATAGATGTGCGGATGGTGCGAAGCAGCCATAAGTAAATACTCTCGGCAGTACAATGCTGACACGGGTTACTTAAAGGTCTCTTGAGACGATTAAAACTGCGCTGGGATATAGGCTGGGTAACAGAAGGCACGCCTTAGGCTTCCTTCACTCCGCTGTGAACACTGCCCCGCAATCTTCAACTCCTTGCAAACGAGGCAAGTGTGCGAGCTCACTATACGAGAATGTACCTAGGGGAAATTAGCTATCCCTGGAAAGAGTGAATGCTGCCAAGCCTAGTGTCCGAATCGGTTGTCTAGAGCTTGCGACCGCTCCACATACGAATAGAAGTAGTAACATACGCAACAGCACGGCTTGGACGATTGCCGTTTAACAAGTGCTGGTATCGCACTGTGCTAAGTATCGCAATCGGTCGCAAGGGCAGGAGCTCGCGATGCTGTGCGAGATTTTGTGTTCCATCCAGTGCATCTGAATTCGCAATATTAGTATGTGAGCCTCATGCAAGCATCACCAAGAATATGCGTGTCGCTTTAAAAAAAAGTGCAAGAAAAGAAGCTAATCGCTAGGGGAGGCCCGCCCGTTGCGTCCGGGATCACGGCGCTCGCTTTTGGGGCTACTGTTGCTCTATTTTTGGCATGGCCGTTGCTAGCAGCAACCCCAAGCCCCCCACCCCCCTCGTGCTTGCGTCCGGGATTGCAGCGCTTGATGTTGGGGCTACTAATGCTGTACTTTTGGCACTGGCCCATTGCCACCAGCAACCCCACTGGCCGCGAGGGGACTCTAATCGGGAACCAAGGTATACCCAGGAAAGACAGAGAGTGCAGCAAAACACTAACATGAGAAGCACAATCCTGCAGGAAAAAAGACGGATGGAGAACCCAAGGGGCACAACAACAGAGGACAGATTGGTCTTGGGATTGACCTTGAACTCAGCCGCGGGCCCGTGAGCGTGAAAGTGCTTCTTACCACGAGGTCCCGGGTTCCAACCCCGGTCCGGCCAGAGCCACCTCTCGTCTTTTTTCCGAGCTTCTGAGCCGGGTGCGTGAAGGGTCTCTGGTGGTTTCCCCTTAAACGAATTGCATGATTTCCGCCACCGTGGCGCTGAGGCCGAAGCTCAAACCGAGTATGGCGTTGTCCCCGAATAATTTATTTATTTTATTCTTAGAGACAGCGACGAAACAGTCCACCTCACGTGCCTGAAGGAGAGCGCACCTCGCACTCCCGCCAGGGGGAACCAGCTGAAGTAACTCATCACCAAGTCCATCTTGTTGATTAGTTTTTATGGCCCCCAGGGCCACCTTGCTCAGCGGCGCACATGTGGGGTGTGCGGCTTAGCGGCTTTTTTAGCGGCTTTTTTTTGTGGAGATATAATATGAGAGGCCTTGACACCGGCATGCATTATAGGAATGTATTGCATGACTTATATTCCTACAATGCATGCCGGACTCTCGGTCATGCATTGCCCTCACATATTCTATCTCAACACATCTGAGACGCCGTTCGGGTCAGGACAGCCAAACAGAGAAGAAGCTGTACATCGGAAGAAGAAGTTCTGGTCTTGGGACGGCATGCCAGCGGTATAGAGATGTTGTGCGAGGTCCTTGAGTCCCAGTCCGGCCAGAGCCACCTCTTGTCAAAATTTTCGAGCTTTTGAGCTGGAATCGTGAAGGGTTTCTGGTGGCGTCCCCTTTATGAATGGTTCCACCACCATGGCGATGAGGATGAAGCTCGCTGAGGATGGCATACCCCCCGAACAATTTACTGGTATTTCTTATTGCTGCACACTCCGCCAGCAAGTCAGCCGACCATCGATCCAAGGTTCAAAGGCATGCATTATATATTACTGGAGACTGAAGGGTGCATTCTACCAGGTGGACACAAGCTACAACTTTCAGCAGCAGAGCCGACTCTGTGGAACTTGTCGGCGGGCAAGCGGGCTAAGTGGTTCCATTGACGTGCACTAACTGGCAGCCCATATCACAACTTTTTGCAGTATTGGGGCTCCTGGTTCTGCAACAGTGCTGGCTCTCATGTGGGGCTGGAGGCCGCGGTAGTGGCGCAGCTCTGTGCGGCGCAGACAGCTTCTGGTATGCGGAGTCAGCGAAGCACAGCATGCCTAGGTGTGCATCTCCGATGCAAGGAGTTCAGAGCCAGAGCTCTTAACAGCTCCAAGCATCCTTGACGTGGTCACATAACTTCTCGCAGCATACTATGTACCTGGAAGTGAGTGCAGAAATGCGTCCGGTCCCGAGCCATGCATGATAGCGCCGCCCAGCGGTGCTGTTGGGCAGTATGGGAACTGTGACTAGCTGGCTGGGGGTTTTGCTGGTGCAGGCGCTGAATCAGGGCACACTACCCCCTAATCCAGGTGCACAGCCATTGAACTGGCCACAGTGGATTGAGATGCTTCGACTGGGAGTGTTGGTGATATTCATCCATGCTACGCCTGCTCGCTGGTGGCGCATAATCAGAGGTATCACGGGCCAGGGGTCCCATACAGGGTACTGAACCCTGTTGGGATCCCATCAAAGAAATCTAAATTTCAAGGAACCGCGACGTGGTGGAGGGGAGGTGTCGGGCCCAACGCCGTAGCCGACCTGTGTTGGGATTCCCAACACACAGAAGGGCACCTGTTCGGGTTGGGCGAGTGGACCTTGGCCAAAACACATTTAAGGGGGGGGATTGGTTTTGTTGGGTGTCGAGTAGACATGGTATTCCAGTTCTGGTACCGAAGAAAAACCTACCGCGGGAACCATGCAATTCCAAGAAGGGCTTCGGTCTCAGCACCCCTGCAGGGGTGGGATAAGGACAGACAGCCACGTGCTCACAGGGCCAGGGAGGCAAACCCAAAGGCCACAGAGACCGCCGCACAATGTTACAAGCAAACGCAGGGGCACCAACAGAGATGGCATCATCAGCGACAACTTAGTGATGGGAACCCAATGCTGACAACGTCACCTGTACAACCCTGGTCCCACACCACCAGAAATCAGCTTGCAGGCAACCCACGTTGCCAGATAAGGTTTCCAACACATCAGTCTATGTGTTGATATGATGTTTCCACGTCAGGGGAAAGCGGTCAGTGGTGAACGTTCACTGCAGCGTACCAGTGGGCAGATGTAAACTGGTGCCGTGGCCACATGTGGGCGAATGTCACCTCCCCTTGCATGATGTGGGGAAGGCGATGTTCTGAGTGTACTCTTCAAACCGGAAAGGTGGTAAGTACGCATCTAACCATTTTTGCATTGACCATGCATGCTTGATCATTTTCGCATTTGCTTCACCACGCTTGACTCACACCCTAGGTCCACGCAGGCGCCACTGAACGCTTCCGATCTTTCATCATTCGAAAATTAATAGTGTATCTCTGTAAGAGTGTCCCAGAGTTCTGTGTTGTGCAGTTCTTTCGCAGTCTGACAAGCGACAAGCCTGACGGTTCGTTTTCAGAACCAACGATCGGCCGCTCAGATGAAGGCTTGCCAACTGCCTGCGCGACTTCATGGGATGCAACCACCCGTGAGGTCAATAGTGTCATCATGTGTGCTACGCAGGTGCCCCAAGTGGGCAGGCGGTCGTCGAAGGAACCTGCAAGCTCATGCTCAGGCAGACCTAGACCCCAAAGCCAAACCGACAGAACTGGAGGGGGCATCAACAGATTTGGACGTCATATACAAGCGCCTCACTAAGGTTTGCGCGCCTTGTTCTTCAGAATTGCCCGCTGTTTTCACATGTGCTCCAGATACTCGTTTGTGGCTCACCTCCACCGCACTCTTGTCGCCGTGTATCTTGGCAATGTATGCATCTGCAAGGCCACTACGAGTCAGGCCCAAGCCCTTCTACGTTTGCAAATCAATGGCAGCGTCAGAATCTCCTCAAGGTTGTGTTGACTGTTCAGTGTCATGCAGCTGGCACGCCCCTTCTGGATTGACAACCCGGACCGGAAACAGCCTCTACTCGCTCTGGGAGGAGTTGTGGTACTGTCCTTGATGACCACAGGCGTATCAGTCGTCTTCAGCTTTCTGGGCAGGGACTTTTTCAACGCCTTGTCATCCAAGAATGAGGCAGAGTTTTACCAGCAGCTGGTCAAATACCTATGCGGATTTGCAGTTGGAATTCCAGTATTCGTGTTCCGTGACTACTTCCTGGTGCGTCTGCAGTGCACAGATCCTATCAAAGTGTCACTGGTCTTGCAAAACACATCACATTGCTGCAGTGTATCCGCACCAGCAGCACCACTTCCATTACTAACCCTGTCACGATTGCAGACTCTGCAGCTGTACCCCACTCGTCACTATGCAGTGCACTTGCTTTCTGACAACAATGCATAGCCTCTGCTCCACCACGAGCTTCACACCCTTTCATACAGGGTCTTCTCACCTTACGATGGCGAGCATGGATGACAGAGGATCTCTTGGGCGATTACATGAAAGACAGAACCTTCTACAACATTCACACGGGTGCTGTTGTGGACAACCCTGACCAGCGGATGACCTCTGATATCAACAACTTCACCGCCTCCTCCCTCAGCCTCGCGTTCACCTTTCTCACAGCTGCTGTAGACCTTGTGAGCTTCTCAGGCATCTTGTTCAGCATCTACCCACCACTGTTCGTGGCCCTCGGTGTGTATGCTGTGGGGGGCACAGTGGCTGCCTTCTACATCGGCAGGGTGCGCTGCCGCCTCCTCCCTTTGCTGGCATGGTTTTGATCACATCCAGGTATACAGTTTAGAAAGCGGAAAGGTAGTGAATAAGCAAGAACCCAAATATCCAACTAAGACCCACCACTTCACACGAATGGCGCAACAGCACGCACAACGTCACGCAAGCTTGGTCTGCCACTGCCACGAGTGTCACAGAAAAGAGAGCCCAACAATCCCGACACAAGACCAAGCCCGGTCACACAAGAACCCAGTCTAAAGACGGCACCTGGTCAAGCATGCCCCCTTGGGGTGGGCAAGTGTTCGTATCGCACTTTGGAGATGTGAGGGGGTCACAGTGCATCAGACTGGAGATGTGGCTGCACCAATACTGACTGATCACCTGTCTGGTGGCTACTGTGCAGAAGCTGGTGGGCCTGAACTTTGCCCAGGAAGCTACAGAGGCAGATTTTCGATATGGGCTAGTTCGAGTACGTGAGAACGCAGAGTCTATCGCCTTCTATTCTGGATCATCTTCTGAGGTTGGACTGCTGAAGGGGAGGCTTGGCAAGGTAGTAGGGAACTACCGCAGCCTTCTGACTGCATCGCGTAATCTTGACTTCTTCCAATCAGCGTACAGATACATCATCATCCTGCTGCCAGCTGCTGTTGTGGCTCCTCTGTTCTTCCAGGTACGCTCCGAGATCAACGTGGTGTTCTGAGTCATCTGTTGATATGCATGATGCCTCGTGCACATAGTGAGGGTGCCCCATGCATGCAGGGCAAAATTGAGTTTGGAGTAGTGAGTCAGAGCCAGTCAGCTTTCAGCCATGTTCTGTCAGATGTGTCTCTTGTTGTGTACCAGTTCGAGTCACTGGCAGGGTTTTCCGCAGTGGTCGACCGACTGGGGCAGTTCCAGGAAGCCATCGAAGAGAAGGGGAAGCTGCGGCTCTCTGGCGATGCAGACTATGCTCTCAGCCCGGATTCCAAAATCAAGTTCATTGACAGTAAGTCCGTGGGTGTGCCCTCTATCCTACTGCCCAAGCGATGCGATTCTTCGTACTGTTATTTTCGCATTACGTTGATGTGACGTTACATGCAACTCATGCACACATAGCACTGGCACCGGACTGATACCCTGATGAATCAGGAGACTGTTGTTACTTCATGGGTGCTGTAGCACTGGAATTTCTCACCCTGGAGCGGTGAAAGCACTTTCAGGAGCTGTGCTGTGCTGAATGGACGCAGGCCAGTAAGTTGGAGTGGGTTGAGGGCAAACAGGAAGCTGATACATTAGGCTGCACCATTTCAATCATGGCGCTTCGCGCAACATAAAAAAGAATCGAGGGGAAAATCTTTCGGGAAAGGCACCTGAATGGCACTTGTAAGCCCCTTTTGTGGATGAGAACGATACAGTACGTGCATATGATGCTAACTATGCACTCGTATTGATGAGGTGTGCTTGGGGTGCCGCTCCAGACGCTAGTTCAATGTATTGGTGTGCTGAGTCAGTGACAACCCCCCGTGCCCCCTTAGCCACTCACCGACAACTGCACCATTTGAGCCCTCAGAGTCATCAAAATGTCATACAAACTGTTGAACTTATTTTTGCGAACAAGATACAAAGTCGAATAGAACAGGTTTCAGTTTCATCCGTGAAGCCAGGTGTCTGATTTTCCAATTTTAGCGTTTTCCCAGAAAGAAAAATATTCGGGATCGCCATGTGTGCAAAGTGCCAGGACGAAAACAGTGCAGCCCTACATGAATCACGCAGTTTGTTTTCATTGCAGATGACGCAGTGGTATCACTGCGAAATCTGACTGTTTCCACGCCCAACTACATGACGCTGCTAGTGAAGTCTCTTGATCTAGATGTACCAGCAGGCAGCAGTCTGCTGGTGATGGGGCCTTCTGGATGTGGTAAGACATCGTTACTGCGGGCTATTGGTGGGCTCTGGGACTCAGGACAAGGCAGTATCAGGAGGCCAGGACCGGATGAGGTCATGGTATGTACCATGAACACAGCCGCATGTTTGTGTGTTGGCGAAGCTGCATTCCTGACATCATGCCAGGATGATGTGTGTGCAGGGCAGCAGCACGGAGGCAAGAGGCATGATGCTCGTGCCCCAGAAACCTTACATGGCACTTGGAACTCTGCGGCAGCAGCTGCTGTATCCCGTGTTTGATGGCGCCATCATATCTGAGGCAACGCACGAGAACGAAGACCACTTCTCAAAATCTGGTCTACTTGACTTCCCTCTTGAGTCTCATCCAGGATCCATTCAAGACAGCAGCAAAGTGCAGCAGAATGGGAATGGTGTGGATGAGAATGCGGGTGACCAAGAGGGTACCAATGCGGTCAACGGGAAGATTGTCAGTGGTCTGAAAGAGGAAGGGAATGGGACGCTCAGCGAACAAACTCCAGCCCCACCTGATGAAGTGCTGCTTGAGTGTCTTGACACGGTGCGCTACATGCTCTTTAACGAAATTCATTCATGTGCCTTTGTGGGTGTGGGCAGAGAGACTGGCATCAGTGGTTTCAATTGCGGGATGCATGCAGGTGGGACTGCAGCAGTTTGTGCAGCGCTGCAAGGGGGATGGAGATGGGGCAGTGCTAGACAAGGTGGCAGATTGGTCCACTCAGATGTCCCTCGGTGAGCAGCAACGCCTGGCATTTGCACGAGTGCTGCTTGCCAACCCTGCACTTGTGCTGCTTGATGAGAGCACTAGCGCTCTGGACATTGCGAATGAGTCACGATTGTACAGTGTTCTGAAGGACCGTGGCCTGGCATTCATTAGTGTCGGGCACCGGGAGTCGCTGCGGCAATTCCATGACCAGGTGCTGGACATGGCCAATGAGACAGTGGCACAGCCTGCACAGACGGCGCAAGCATCATAGGTTTGGTTTGGTTACAGTGCATTAGCTTTCAGCAGTGTAACCACATGTGTATGCTTTTGCAACTTAGCTTTTGCAATAGGTATCCTGTGCCGGATTCACAGCCTGCACGTGCAAGATCTACACCATCACCAACATACGTTTTCAGGCCGCGACAGCATTGTGTCTGTGCGTACCTGCACGCCCAATTAGCACCACAGGCAGCGCCTGTGCGTAAAAAATTGAGGTTTGTTCCACTTCATTTTCTCTGTTCCGTTAGAGGCGGTACATGAATGCCTGCTGGTGACGTGGAACACTGTGCTCACCAGATGATCCAGGATGCGTGCCGTTACAACCTTGTGTGGCTCGCCACCATCAGTAGAGACTGGGGGATATCCAGACGGGTTGTTCACCGTTGCAGAGTGCAGGACGCTGCTCTGGAGGGAGGAACATGGAATCTTTTCGTGTGTCTTCAGATAGCAAGCAGTACGATCGATTGACATCTGGCGAATACAAATTTTCTTTTGCAACTGTGAACCGTCCATTGGATCACAGTTGGAAGCTCCAATAAACGGAAAATGTAGCTGCAGTGATGGGTCTACACAAGGAGAACTGAGGAAAAGAAGCACAACCAAGTTCGACGGGACCAGGTGATATATTCATGAAATGGTGACTGTTGCTATTCGATTACAAAACCGTGATCAGCCCACGCTGCGCTCTGTGGTTGTGACCAATGGGGGTCCTCGTCGTGTCATTCAAGTCGCGATGCCACGAGCACGCATTCCCATGCCACACCAGCCACAGCGACGGTAAAATGACTGCAGCTGTGCAAATGCTGAGTTGCTGTACTTGCAGCCCGTGGTTTGAACAGCTGCATGCATGCTTCGCACTGCGCGCATGCACTTCGCCGTGCGACGGAGTCCATCGACTATGATTCATAGACAATGAAGCACACACAATATATATCCTCCATGAACTGCTGTAAACCTGGCGCTTGATTCAGTCTTGCCGGTATCCGTTCCTGGTCGTGGGCTTGAATAACAGCTTTTCGCTGCATGCAGAAGGAGCGGTTAAACTGAACTGCGTTGCGCTATTGTACCGTTGCTTTAGGTTGATCACTCGCAGTGAGGACAGCTGTGCACTGTGCACAAAGTCATTGCATGGGAGGTGACCACCGAACGACTGTGCCATTTGAATTGACACTGCGGCTCTAGTCTTTACTTCTGGCATACTTTACTCAACCTGATTAGTCGCATCATGATAGAATCCATCTGCAGCGCATATACCTGGCTAGTGTTCTGGATAGTATGCCAGCGGTTTCCTTGGCATCACTGACTGTGAGACTGGTTGCGTATGCTGTGCAGACTAAAATGGAGCGAGACGAACACTACTCCGGAGATGTTCTGAACACAGCACCCGCGTCAATCAATGACGCTAGCAGCGTTTCGAGCAGTGTTGCATCACACAAGAAGCCATTCTACCAGCGCGCCTGGCGCAAGGTACTTGCACGAGCTATCTATGCTCTTACTTCGGCTGTTTCTCTTGCGCTTTGGCCTAGCAGCTGCTGTTGGACAGGATGACTGAAGATACTGCCAATCTGCGCATACTACCTTTTGAAGAGTGATGCACGAATGACACGCTTTTCTATTACAGGTATACAAGTCAGTTACAGCACCTGAGAAAGATGCTTCGGGTCAGCGCATGTCGCTCAGAGACTCCATCTCCATGAGGCTGTCACGGGATCCCAGTGTATCCAGCTCATCCGGCTCATTCTTCGCAGGACTACGCACACCACGCTCAGCCCGATATCCAACAAACCGTTCGGTGCGCTCTGCAGCCGCTAGGTGCGTACTGCGTCTACCCTCCAAAAGCACCCTTTCAATGAACACCACATTGCAGGACTTTGCATTGAGTGAGACACTGACTGCCCCGCTTCCCCGCTCGAGCAACGATCCCTCTCCCGTGCGAGGGTCTCGCTCATACGCACCATACAGCGTTGACGGTGCTGTTCCACTGTCCCTACCCACAGACCAGCCACCCACAGACCAGACACAAGAGGACAGTGAACGCCAAACGCACCCATCTCGTGAAGCGCCTGCACCTGTCGGACGACCAGCAGTACCGGCCCTGCATAGCTCAGACATGTCCCTGTCACAGCTTGCAGGGCGCATAGATGACACAGTGACTCCAGTGACGAGCGCGCGCAATGGTGGTTCTCTAAACAGTCCAGCTGCAGATTCAGACATACCCACTCCCAGACCCCAGATTTCTGCAGCATCCTTGGTACATGCAGACAATTCTACGAGTTCCTTGCATCCCAACAGCGTTCAGGCAGAGCTAGCGCAGGGGCTCACTCCAAAACGGCAGCCAGATTGGTATGCGGGGAACAGCGAGGAGCCAACTCCCAAGGTACAGTTCCTTGCCGTACTCCTTTGCGTGTATACTGGAATGCTGGGTCCTTTCCTATAGTACTCTGCATTGGTCACAGCTAGATGTATTGTGACGCCGGAAGTGAAGAGTTTTTCGCCTGTTCTTCGTTCACTGCAAGTTAGTGCTACCTGTGGTGCTGACAGCATACATTCTTGGTTCTATCGAATGGGCCAGTTTAGTTGTGGGTGGGGCTTGTATGAGGGCACTGTGCGAGAACGCGTGCGGAAAAGGTGGTCTAACTGCTTCCAACAGAATGCCACTGAGTTGAAGTAGTGGTGCTTTGGATGCGAACATCTTTCTTTATCTTTTATCTTTCTGTCAGTTATTCACGGGTACTGAAAGTTGCTGTCAAGCCAATCAGTTGTGTAGCAGTGCTCATACTTCTTTCCCAACTTCATCATCTGCCATTTACACAGTGACTGCCCACCTGCCTTTATCACACGCAAACGGAGACCCTGCGTCACGTGCAGCGTCCGCATCTTCCACCCGGACCTCCTGTAAATCGTACAGAAAGCCGAGTAGAGAACTCTGTCAACGGGTCTGTGGTTTCTGGTGCTGCAAGCGTGGATGCAAAGCACCCCACTCGGTGGTGGCGACGACGCAACGCCACTTCACCCCTGAATAGTCGATCTTTAAGTAAGCTGAAACAGCTGCACCCTGCCTCTCGAGGTGGTAGCACTCTCAAACAGGCACAAGTCACGCCTGAGGAGTTCATGCTGAGGATGCTTGCGGGGGAGCGTCACAAACTGCAATTTGTTGCTAATGCTCCAAAGGTGTTTTCCTGATGCCAACACCATTCCATTCTGCCAGCATCACACAAACTGGCGGGTGTAAGTATGCAATAAAGCATCAGAACCATCGTTTGCTCTGTACTTTCCACTGGACTTCTGCAGCAGCTGTCTTCGCATGTTTGCAGGGCTCTCCACATTCCATGTGTGGGAAAACAACTCAACCAGCGCAAATCTTTGGCTCTGAGCATCCCAACCTGTCCGCTGATCATCAAAATAGCTCCCATGCTGCACCAACGCCTTCGCTTGGACCCGCTATCGCCACAACAGGTGCAATGCCACCTTCAGACGTGCTACACAGCACAGAACAGCCTAGTGCTCCAGTACACAGATTTCACGGCACCATCAATTCAGCACCGCCCAGTGTGGAAGAATCCTCTTCATCTGTAACACAGGGAAGAAGTTCTATTCCAAGTACTGCTACCTCAAATGTGGTCCACCAACCACTGGCCCCGGGGGCTTCATGTACTGACCATGTTGAGCCTCTACCAAGCCCACGCGCTCAGAAGGCAACTCCCACTTCCACTACAGCATCTGCTTCACCCCTACCAGCACAGCATGGGGTTTCCACAGCCCCCGTGTCTCCAGAAACTGGCAAATCTGCTCTGCCAGACACCCGGTCAGCGTCATCCCTACTTGCACCAGCTTGTGAGCCAAGTCTTGTCGATGCTGTTGCATCTGGTACGAATGCAGATTCTGAGAGCATAATGCCTAGCATGCAACCAGTTCTGGCAGATTTGGCGCATATGACAAGTGCTCCGATGTCACCAGGCTATACCCTTGCTGTCACAGGAAGCGTTGGCACAGCACGGTCATCCATACCAACGACTCCCACGTTGTACGGCGGCTTGCCCAGCAACCAACACAGCTTTGCAATCGAGAATGCACAGACCACCGAGACCTCTGCAGAGTCTTCTGGGGGCTTCTTTGTGGCAAAGAAGGCACTGGGCGAGCACACCACTGAGAAGGATGTGCCCAGAAGTGGTTCAGGGCAATCTGTGGTGAAGTCTCCCTTGTCAGCGCTCTCGGACTCACAACAGCTCCTGCAGCCATACACCAGCCTCAACAACTCATACACTTTTTCCGATCATGCGCTTTGGAGAAGTCTTGCTGCACCCTCAGCAGAGGTACCCGAGAGCGATGCACCTTCAATTCCAGATGCACACCACTCTGATCCAACAGCTCGTTCGGACGACATGTGTAGGGATCTTCCACTGCCCGAAAATGTGCGTGGCATGATGGATGATTCATGCGACCCTGCTTCAAAGGATCAGTCCACGAGTGTCATGGCAGTCAGTGTGCATGGGGAGGGCTTTCAGGGCTCAAATTTAAGCACTGAGGGTGGTCTGGAAGCCGACACGGTTGACTCAGGAGTACAAACCTCTCAGGATCGTGCTCTCACAGACAGTCTGACTGCTTACACGGGTACAGAAATCCTGCAGCATAATGTCAGACAACTTGTGACTGCTTTAGAAAGCCAACTAGAAACTACTGGGACACTTGAAGGTGCAATCAGTAGACCGGGCTGGGTGGATGGGAACAGTAGTGATGCAGACAACGATGGGGCGGGACCTGTTGGAGACATTAGCAGTGTCAAGAATGGTTCAGATTCGAGTGTCAGCAGGCCGGGGCTTGGGCCTGTTGTGGGCAGCTGTAGTACCTCAGCAAGGGATGTGATAGAGGTGAGCAGTCACAAATTGATTGCTCTTCAGTCTTTCCTTCGCTTACTGCAACATGTTTCAATCCGCATTCTACCCTACAATACCATTATCTTTCTGCTAGCAAATGTCATATAGGAATGTCGTTGTCACCACCTCCTTTTCTGGAAAGGGGTGTGTTCACAGCAGCTTAGCGGTGCATGTTGTGCAGAAGTATGAGGCAGCTCAGCCGCGCACGCGCCATGTTTTCTCACCAAGCCCAAAAGTTCCTGGGAGGAAGGAAGATTCAGCGTCTGGATTTCATGCTGGTGCTGAAGAAAGCATCACTGCTGTATCTAGTTCTGCAGCACTATCCAAGGTGTGCCCGTCACAGAGCACTGAACACGTATTGTGTTGTACATATTTGGTATGTGTTGTTTCAAGCAATATTACCAAGTTAAAGGTGTGCGTGCACTGCAGGTGGGAAAGACACGGGGTGGTGTTATGCGCACAGTTGTGAAGGCTGCAGCAGTTGCAGGTGTTTGCGCAGGGGCTGTGTTTGCTGTAGCACGTGTGCGCTGATCGTCAAGGAGCACTCAGAAAGCTTTTCCTCTGCAAGAAGAGGAGCCACAGCGCAAGAGATAATAAAGAGAACCAAGTTCTAGCTATGAAACCTAGTTGATGTGCTCTGAACTTTCATATTCTAACGTTTTGACTGTTTACTGTTTGAAGCAAGCTGCAACGTTGCACTGTGTCATGTCCTGAATGTGCAAGTAAAGCATAAGAAATTTGAATGGCAGGATAATTTGCCTGTGAATGCTCTGTTGTTTTCCGCACAGATCTGTATCTTGAACGCCTTGTGTCAGCAGAGCACAGCTTCTTTCTGAAAGCCTGTAACCTGCTGCAGTGCATAAAAGCAAAACGTTTTGCTTCTATACATCACCCTGTGTGTTCACATGATGCTATGCCAGCTGCTTTTCACTGGTGCAAGAATCAATCACCACTTAAAGTACCCCTGCTTTTCCCACACGACGTCCGAAACTGTGCCGTACGTATTAACCGGGCCTAAGTCAGCACCATGGCACAATTCACCCACACGTCATGGCCCAGCATCTGCAGATTCATGCCCGATGTCAATGGAGAGCTCACTGCATGCCTCCAACTCGTTCACCTCCACGGAACAGTTTTTTGCACTCCAGCCATGTTTGCTCACTTTTCCCTGCGCCAACTCGAGTTCAAAGCCTTCGGTGACAGCTTGACCTTTCCTTGGCTTGAACTTTGAGCGCCTGTGCTTCTGTTGTTGCTGAGCTGAGGAGGACTGTGTGTGTGAAGCCTTCTTGTCAGAATTGTCCCTTCCCACTCTTTTCGTCACGATTCGCCCTTCTTTTTTGGAGCTGTCCTCAGCTTGACCTTCCTTGTTTCTAGAGGAACTTTTTGCAGACTTCGACATTCTTGATGACTTGGAGCGTCCTAAGGATTCTGAGGCACTGCTGGACCGAATGCTGGATCCACTGTTGGATCCACTGCTGGACCCACTGCTGGACTGTGACAGCAAGCTCTCATTATCTGAGGAGGTTCCAGAGTCTGGATCACGTTGGAGCTGGTTCGCCTGCCGCAGTGACCGGGATGCATGCTTCCCTGACCTGCCTGTCCTGTGTGCCATTGCACTTGTTGACCTCCCATGTACGGACCGTGACCTCTTTCCAGATATAATCTCCCTGCTAGCGCCCACACGGTTAGTGCCACGCTTGTGGCATTCAGACCTTGCCCGAGCATCTCTACCTTCAGACCCCTTCTGATTCTGTCTGTTTGCCTTGTGACTCCTGTCTGCCGCAGACTTGCCGGACCGACCCTGCCGACGGTGTTTTCTGTCAACGTGTTCATCACTGCCACTGGACGAACTGCGGCGACGTGGAGATCGGGAGCGAGCCGATTCCGTATATGAGTCTCTCCTGTAGCGCTCCCCTCGGTGGCTGCCATGATGCCGATGGCCAGATGAAGAACCACCACACAATAAGCTGTTGAGGAGGCCGCTCTTGATCGCATACCACAAAGCACAAACTGCACAATCGAAGAGGAGTCATACATGACACATGCAGAGCAACACAACTCTGCTGTTCCTACCGTAAGCCCATCTGCATGCATACAAATACTAAGAACAACAGCGTCCTACTTATACCACAGGATTAGGGGTCATGAAGTTTGTGTTTATTCATCGTCGCCAACTCTGCTGGAACAGTGGCTAGCGTGCTGGACATGGGTCACATGCAGGGTGATGGCAGTGTCTACAAGATCAAAGCATGCCCTTAAAGTAATCTGAAACTGTGTGCAGTGAGCGCCAGAGAGGATCGCACGTCCAATGAGCCCACCCGCTATGCCGCCAAACAGTTTTGCAATCTCTCCGGTGCACCCATGCCACCACAGGCACACGGCATTGAACATACCACACTTGTCAATACATTCCACCACTGCTGGCGGGCTGAAGTTCTCTGTGGTTCGAAGCGCGGGAGGGGGGAGAGGATCCGGCAGAGATTCAAACACGGTAGCGTTCACAGAGAACGTCAACACGGCGGTGTCAGTTACTGCCCCCTGGGAATCGAACAGGTCGATGGTACAGTTCACCTCCGGCGATGCTTCGCTTGACGACATGAACAGCTGCATGACACAACCGTGAATGTTTTCATGCTAGCTGTTGTGCAAGAGCATGCTGACATGCGCCATGTGGTGACGTGCGCAGCATTCAGCACATGTTGACAGCGGTCCGGGCATCAAAACACAGAGTACAAACATGCGTTCTCTCAAACATATCTCACAATGGCAGTGATTCTAGTTAGGTAGGAACCTTCGCAACCGTGCTAGGCAGACACCCTGAAATGGCAGATTCGAAGGCCAGAAAGAGTCAACACAACACCTCAAACCAGACATCTGCTGAGTCTTGGGCAGCTAGGCTGAGCGACTGTGCTGGTACAGGGATGGTAGGATACGTGCAGTTGTCCATGGTGGTTGTGTAGGAGGCGGGCAGGGAGCCGATGTTCTTCACCTCCACCATCACTCTGGATGCGCTGTTCAGGGCTGCCACGGAGTTGCACACTGTCTTTGCAGAGTTGCACACTTGAGCTGACACTATCTGCAAACCAAACAAGCAGACCTAATTTTCTGCGTGTATCTGCAAGATCCCTTCGTGCTGCACGCAATCACGGCATGCCAGTTCTCCAGGCAAACCGCAGATAAGTGATGCTGGGCACTGGGGTATATTCAAGTGTCATCGTATTGCGTGATGTGATGTGGCACCTGTGTCACAGTGAGCCAGCACACCTGGCCAGGTGAGTAGTTCTGCAAGAACCTGAGGCTGTCTGCAGCAACTTCTAGCGAGAGTAGAGAGCTTGAGATGGATGCAACGGGATACTTGATCTTCGCAGCATCGTCAACAGGTGCCGAGAAGTTGACTGACAAGCTCACAACGCCTGCCTGAGAGTACCTCTGGGCACGGTGGATGGGCTCCAGTCCAATCGCCTGACGATCATTGTCCTCTGTTACCAGGTGGTACGGTTGATTGTCGAGACACGAGGCAATCTTGCGGCTGCAAGCTTGAGTCTGATATCTGTAGCACAGATGAATCCTTCAGGTACTTTGCAGGAGCAACATGTTAAGTTTCGTGCAAAGTACCTTGACTGCGTACACCACCCAGCGGCAAGCCTCTGTGTGGCCCCGGCACAGGCAAGGCCACAGGGCAGCAGCAGACAACTAATGATACCTATGTGGCGTTGTAATTCACACACCTACAAGGTACGAGACGGCAAGACTCCAAGTTGCAGCACAGCATGACCTGAACCCTGATCTTGTATGTACAAAACGTTGACACTGAGGAACATGAAAGGAACAACCAGGGTTGTACCCATACTAGTGCAGTATGAATTCAGCACGGAAGAGAGAGGACTGCAGCTCAGATGTGGCGCCAAGCAGACGTGCGCGCACTGGGGCACACTTGAAAGCCGTGAATCCAACGCCAATCTTGTTGCACTCACTGCCGTCAGGTGTTACCATTGTATCTGGGACCACGAGCATTTCGTCAGCGGGCACTGACAAGATTTGCCCAGGAGCCTTTCGTATCAGAAACTTGGAGCTGGTGAGCACTGGGAACTGGATGTAAGGCGCAAGCTCTCCCAGGAGTTGGGCAGAAACCCGTCTATCTTCCGTGAGACCCCTTGGGCGGCTGGGGGTGAGAGTGAGCACAGACACAGTGCTGTTCGAGTCTGCAGTGGAGTTGCCAACTGTGGCGTTGCTGGCCAGGGTGCTGTTGACAGTGACAACAATCTCAAAGTCCGTGCGAGCTTCATGGATGCGATACATTTCCCACCAGGCGTTGTTCATGCGCAGGCAGTGCGCAGAGTCTGGCATGCTGCTGAAAAAAGGGATAAATGGATTCTCAAACCAGTTGCAGTTGAGCCCTGCCCGTGACCGCTCTGTGCTCTCTGCAAACGTTTCATCAAAAATGGATCCAGATGTGCACCCACAGCAGAAGCCCTGCACGTGGCAATGAAAACTTCTTGGCACCTTTACACAGGAGGACCGATACTGTGCTTGGTCCAGCTGCTTACAGATTGACATTTTCATGTTTGTGCGGGTGTCATCCATCTGGGGCAGAGCATTCTGTTGCATCGAGGTGGCAGGGTGAGGTGTCTGGTATCGCACAGCGAGTGCCACAGTATGGCTTTCGGGCTGTACGCTGTTGTTTGCTCAGCACATTCCAGACAAGGAGGCTTGGGGACTGCAGATCTCAAAACTACCTGACATAAACTACAAATATATGCCAAAGCAGTGTATAGCACCACGCAGATCAATGAAAAGTACAATGAAAAGTAAGGCAAGCTGGGAGGAATCTGTACCTGACTATCATCTTGAATTATACCATCTATAGACAACCAGCTGCAAGTTGGTATCGCAGCATGAGCGCCGTCTTCACAGGTGTAAGTGTATATCGCCTCCTCGGTGGGTAAGTAGTTTACGTTTCTGATATACGTGATGGGATAGAGCAGCGATACTGGAGACTTGGTGACTGTGACAGAGATTTCTCCATCAATGTCTCTGCACGTGCAGCCGTCGTCCACTGCATAGTTGCATGGACAAGGACAGATTCCATCCTCACTGCACAGCTTCAGATACCTACTTACAGATTCGTGGGTGCTGAGTGATCAATCGCGACATGTTGATGTATGGGTGCCCATGTGCTGTTGGGTTCTCTTGACACAAGAGTTCATGACAGTGATTTGGCAGCAATGCCTGGCACGCAATTTTCTCGGATGTGAATACAGTACATATGCAGTAGCACTATTCGTTCCAAGTCCTGGAGCAGGATGCACCTGATGCATGACATTGTGTACTGCAGCTCCTCAGTGACAATGCTCTGACCACCTTCCATCGTAAGAGTTGTGAAAATCTTTTCCTGGCAAGTTTCATCGATGGAGTCCTCCTGCATGACTGACTGGATGGTTAAAGGGGACAGGCAAATCTACGTCAGGCTCCTACACACACCGAGAGGCCGCAGTAGTACTTGACACCAAGCGAATTTTTTGCACATACGGGGCTGTTTGGTGAGTTGAATGCTTTCACGTTAGCGCTAGACCAGGTGTACGTCCAAGGACAAGCCACATGCTGACACATGCAAGTGAACTCACCAAGCCTGAGCGGACACATTTCTCAACTGTGCTTGAGGCGACTAGCGCCGCAAGTGCAATGGGCGCCCACAGGTAAACTGCGCAGGCACCCAGCAGCACTACTTTCAGGAGCATTGTCCTGTTTACTACACCACCAGTCAAGACATGCCCTTCCAAGTTGTCAGTGCGCCGTGGAGCACTATAATCCAACTCTCAAAGACGTTGCACACGTTTGAAACTGCTGCTTTTGAAAGAAATCCCATTGCGCGCCCAGTGCTTGCATGCTCCTAAGCCATGCAGAAAAACAAGAAAAAGTCAATAAACTGTACGCTCAGCCAACGCTCTGTGCCAGAAGTCCAAAATGGATGCTGGATATGAACTCTCACACGTTCCATTCAGGTGCTGGAACGGCTCTGGCGACGTGTCTTGTCCTGATAGGCTTCGCTTTCTGTGCCACTCTGTGTAGATTTCGGGTTGCGCAGATTATTTCAGGAGCCACACCATCACTCATTACTCTCAAATTTACAGTCAATCAATGAAACCTGTCTGGACACTTGCCACCCTGTGCTGAGCAGACAATGCATCATTTACAGTCTGGCACCATGATAGAGTTTGTAGTCTGATGAACAGAAGTTGCTACAGGCGGGTAGCAGCCCAGGCTAGCATGTCACCTCTTGGAAACGTTGATGTCACGCACACAGTATGTTCGTGTACTTGCAGCAAACCTGAACTTGCTTCCGACCCGCAGCTGTTTGGGGTTGTCGGCTTTCACCCACACCCCATCAATGTTGGTTCCGTGAGCTGCATCACACGAGCAGACTGTCAGCAGCTTTGCAATTCAAGAAAATAGTACAAAACAAGACAATGTCCTGGCAAAGCCAACATAGACGCATCACAGTTGAGACTCCAGCGGAGGAACGTACTTGAACCCAGGTCTACCATCTGAAGGTCACCTTTCACCCCCATCGAAATCTGTGCATGGAATCGGGAGAGGGAAGCATGCTGCAGCTTCACATCTGCTTTTGCATCTCTTCCAAACGTACACACCTGTGAACCCAATTACAATTCTCAAGATGGTGCCCTATCTCTCTCAACGACGCAGTCGCAGCAGGGCCATGGCTTGACAAGGAACTAGAGAAACAGCTTGGAAGCTAGAAGCTGACCTGCAGAGGCTTAAGCTCAAGATCTAGGTCACCAAGAGCATCACCATCACGCGACACATCAAGTGTGAGTGCAACGCGCAGGGCCCCACCCGCCCGCCCCTGAGCGTCGTCACGTGCACGGCGCCGCTTCGTGTCCCTAAGGTCCAGGTCTTCATCAGCATCACCGTCCACCAGTCCACTATTAGGCCGCTTTCCTGCAGTTTGATCCACCAATCCAAGAACAGTCATGGATGAATTCAATTCAATTCAAAGGGTGCCCACACGAGTTTCAACGTACAACCCATGGCCCTGGAAGAAGCTTGACAGGCTCAAGCTCACCGCTGGACATCCTTAAGCCGTGAGATGCAATGTTCCTTCAAAGCGCCGCACCTCTTGATGGAGAGCTGGCTGCACCAGCAGGGCGGACATCCACAACAGCCCGGTCACCAGCTGCATCATCCCCCACCTTGATGTTGGCCACCTCCCCATAAGTCTCTGTCATCACAGGCGGTGCATGCACGTCACTACGCTGCGCGCTGGGAATTGCCAGCGTGCCCTCAAAAGCGCACAGCTGCCGCCAGAAACCCTCGTTCGGGGAGACAGAGGACCGCCGGCTGAGCAGGTGAGTCAGAGTATGCGCCGCACCCCACCGGTGCTTGCGCATTAGGTATGCTGCAACAACAGAAGTTTCCATTCCCAGTTTTTGGGCTTACGGTCCCGAAGGCTCAGAGCGGTAATAGAACTGGGTTGCAAGACGCGGAGAAGAAGCTCACCTGCTGCGACCGTTGCAGAGCGGGAGCTGCCTGCCCCGCAGTGTATCAGAACAGCCCGGCCAGCAGTGATCGTCTCCTCTATGAACGTGTATGAGGGGTGGAAGTACTGAGCCAGGTCGGTTGTTGCAAGATCTGGGGCAGTGATTGCCATCTGGCGGATGTGACCTGCACAGAGATCCACACTCTTCAGCGCCCTCGCTTGTCAGCAAGTTGCCACCAGCTGCAAACTTCTCGCGCCTGGAATGGCATAGTCTCCTCTTTGGAATTCAGGCGTAGGTGCACACTTGGTAGCTTGAGGTTCCTGGGTTCATTGTGTATTGTGACAACACGTCTAATTCGGAGATAGTCCAGCTTGTCCGTGTCAGCAGCATTCGCCCAGTTACCCAGGTACAAGTGTGGCTCCACTGGGGTGGCGAATGTGAAGCCTCTGTGGGCGTTGAGGGACTGCCCGACAAGGAAAGGGTAGGCTTGCTGTATCACATCGATTCCATCTCTGTACACCAGCAGGCTGCTGCACTTGTTCTCCTTGGAAAGATACTGGACAACTTCATGATCCTTCTTAAGCCCCTCTGGGCCGATAACTATAACATCACAGTTCCACCAGCATTGCTGCACAGCAACAGGATGGAATTAGGCTGGGGCCGCCATGATGCATGCGTTCACACTGTGAGCTCTTGGCATGCTCCTCGCCTGTGATTCAAAAAACAATCAATCACAACTCACTCATTAGACACGCCATAGTGCGCTAGATCAGTGGCACCTATGGAAACGCGGACGTACTTGTACCCATTTCTGATCGTATCTGTTTTTGCTGCAGTCGGTGAGGGCTGCCCCATTGCTTGAGAGGCGGCAACAGTACGACAGCAAGATGTGGTGCCTCTTCCATTCCTGCAAGAGCTGCCATGCTGTCATATAGATGCAAAATAGCCCGTTATCGGGGCCACCTCAGCAGCATACCTCAGAAACGCACTATGACATGTGTACAGCAGTGAGCACCTTGTACGGTCTTACATCCACGATGTAGCAGGTCTTATCTCGTTCTAGTCTTGTGAATTTACGGAACACGTCTTCAGTGTGTGCCCGCTGGGCTTCCATGCTCTATGTGGGCCGGTGGAGAATGGCGGAAGGTGTGTCACGTTTCTCACCAGCAGACCGTAGGAACCGTTCAGCATCTTGCTAGAGAGTACCAATTTCTAGCTGCAGTGTGAGAGTTGCATATCGCAATCCGCGTCTGAAGACCTCTTGGGATGCCATGGCTACAGGGGAGAACTCATACGACAGCGTGGATCGTGAATACACAATGTGGATCGTGAGAATTGACGAACAGTTGCTGGAGATGAGAAGAATTTGTGTTTCCTTGATAGCTTTGCACGCCAACCGCTCCTGCGCTACTCCAGTGCTTCCCTGCGCATTCAACATTCAAACCAGAACAGCGCGCAGCCACATCGCGTTGAGAGTATGAACTGCGAAGCATCACTTAAGAATAGTTCACTGCAGTCATGTGCAGTACACATGGGGTAATCATCGTAGCAGCGCTGCATGTTCTGACATTTCCAGAGCGCAGTGGTTGATGTGGCATCCATCTGCCCAATTTGCTCTCCTAGACCGCACATGCCAGGACTACCCAAGCCTATTCAAAGATCTTCCCAATGTTTACGTGTCGCGTACAGCCGCTACACCGGCAAGAGGAACGGTTGCGCCAGAACTTGCTTCCCTGTCTGTGGTGCAGCATGGCAGACGAGCACGATCAGCGTCATCAATTCAAACCAGTCGCATTCTCATTCATGAAGGCCGAAACGTTGAGCGAGTACTGTCGGATGGTACCTGGCGCCGTGAAAACGTAGCGGGAACAAGGCAAGGTGTCTGCTTCAATTGATCTGGCTGTTGCTGAACATCGTCTCAGCCGGCCAAGCATGTGCAGCTCAAACCTTGACGTTGAAACATGCGCCTTTTGCGGAAATGAACTTCCCCTACACTGTGCTACTACAAAGGACCTGAGCCAGTCTCTGAATATTTTGGCTGACTGTAAACGCTCTCGAATTATTGATGCACGAATTCCCGCTGCAGATGAATTTCCTATCATCCGTTGGTTCAAGAACATCAAGGGTAGGCTGGATTCGGCGTTTTTCCCAGAGGAACACGAAGTGACAACAGACTACTGGTGTTGGTGGAAGCTAAGATTGGGTCATGTGCGCACCGTCAATGCACAGTCACTCTGCAATGACTTGATTCTGTATTCACCTTTGGAGTTGTTGATTCCGGGTTAACGGTGTGAACACCGGAACGCGGGCGCTCAACCGTCATGTTCTGCATGCAGAGGTACTTTGCACAAGTGAACATGATGTTTGCCACCCAGTCGCTATTATATGCCCTTGGCATAGGTGCCAGCAAAACATTAGCCGCAAGTGCAGCAGTAAACTGGATGTTGAAGGAAGGCCTTGGCAAAGCAGCTCGCATGGGTGTTTCTACATCCTTTGCACAAAACTTGGACAGTGACATCAAGGTGCTGCACATCCTACCTACCTCATAGGAACCCTCCGCAGAGCTTAGTCACAGGAGAACAAGTTTTGATGTTCGAATTGCTCAACTAGCAGCAGTTGCACAGGGCAATAACCATGTGTGGTCAGCATGCAGAGGGTCAGGTATAGCAGTGCACTCGTGTTTGGAATCTGTCTCGCTGCAGAATATATGACGCCCTACATGCCCCATTTATTTGTACTGCTGGCAAGTATATCGAACATAGGAAAGGCGGTGTCGATTGCCGCTTACACCTCCACAAAGCCCGCCATTCTGCGGAGCTTTGCTCGCAATGAGCACATATCAGATATTGCTGCCCGCGGCCAGGCGCAGAACATGGTGGTGGACCAGCTGGCCATCGCCTCGGCTGTGGCAATGACTTGGGCAATTCGTCACAGCCCTCGCTGGAAAATGCTGCTCCCCCTGGTGCCTCCCCCCCTGGAGTTGGCCCTGAATGCACCACATGCACCTCGCAATGAATTCCTTGTCTTCAGCATAGAAGCTAGACATGTGTCATGGGCACCTTGTGCTGTGAGATTGCATGCAGCGACAGTGCCTTGGTTACGTGACTGGGACTTCTCCTGTCATGAACGCCGTCTAGAATGCCTTTGGCCAGCAGCTCCTTGTGGCATGGCCTACTTTGTGTCTGCCGGGCCTGCAGAGGCATGCCCTGGCAGTGTCTGGAACCGCTTACACGAGCACTCACGCTTTGCAGGTCATGTACTGTGTGTGCACCGTTGGTGACTTCACATTGATCTATAACGAGCTCAAGTGCATCCACCTGCGGACGCTGAACCGCGTGCGGGCTGAGATGCTCTTCATGCACCACCTCAATCATGGCAAGGTGTGCCGCCGCCTGCTGCATTTGTGCCTATATGGCTGCCTCTGGAAGTGTGCCCGCAGCAGCACTGTATGCGTGGTTGCGCCATGACAAGCCTGCCTCTGATATGTCAGAGGCAGGCTTGTGTGTATGTGGCAATTTGGATCGCGTGGGATTTGTTAGTGTGCGCTGCATTGTGCCCCCTAGGCTGCAAGTGATCCTTGTCAAAGGCGCACATTCCTTTGAGAGGAGCAGAGGCCCGGCAGCTTTGCTCAACGTGGGCATTGTTCGCATGTAGGCAGCTGAGTGCAGCAGACTCCGTGAGCAGGAGAGTGTGTGTGGCTGTGCAGGCCCTCACCCCATCAGATGTAGCGAGCAAAGAGAACATTCTGTTCCCCGCTGTGCTGGATACTGGTGCTTTACCAGTCAAGATATCTCCGGTGACATGCATGTTCCCTGACATGACGTCTCTGCGAGACAACACAAACCAGCTGGCCCGCAACCGTTTCTGCCTGCGTCTGGTGCCACAGCAGGAGGGCCGCTTCCCTGGGCAAAAAAGTGCTTCTGCACGAGGGAAGTCAAAGCTGTGCCTGAAGGTGGCTTTCCACAAGGATGCCTCATCAGATGATGTCATGATGGCGCTGCTAGCAGCATGTGAGGCTCGGCGGAGCCTATCTGGGTTGATGGGAGTGTCTACAGGGGGAACGATGCAGAGATTAAGGGGAAATAAGTGCGAGTTGAGTCGGGTATGGAACTCGGGAGTGGGATGTGCCACTTCTGAAGCGTCCGGAAGGATCCGTGATGCTGAGAAGTTGGCACGTCGAAACATAAAGCGTGTGACACAAGATCTGGTACGGGCAGGGTGGCTTTGTGATCACGTGTTGTTAAGTCAGTCTGAAAGGGTGAGATACAGTGTGACTTAGTACGTCCACTGCCCATAACAAGTCGATTTATTCAGTTGACGAACAATGCTCAATGATGATATCAAGATAGATTCTTGGTCCGTGATGTAGAGAACCATGTACATCAGAGATAGGATCTCCAGGAATAAATGAATGACATCACCAGGGCAGCGTCTGCTCTGTCCTGCTTTGTAAAGGTGGCGTCAGCATGGCTGTTGTGACCCTAAACAGTCCAGCACAGCTGTCTTCACTCGATACATATATGTGACCTGGCAGACTTCGCGGGATTGAACATAAATGAGCAGTGGATCAGCTAGCCTGGTGTGCACGTGCAGCATCTGAGCTGTGCTGGAAAATGTCACCTTCTTCCTCACCATCCTCGTCCTCAAGTGGCAGCTCCACAAGGTACTGCGGCCGCGCCCACCAGCGGTGCCACGCCGTTGGTGTCTGCAGAGCTCTCTCAGACCACTTGATCCCACGATGCAGGTCAGTGAACACAACAATTGTGCAATACGCACTCAGCAGCATGGGCAGTGAGCTCAACGATGAGGCTGTGGCCACCAGAATTGCTGCACTGGGGATCCAATTGAGGTAGTGTACACCCGGGAGTTTGTTGACAGCAAACGGCACCAGAGATGCTGCCATGGACATGCAGGAGATCGCCACTGACAGCACTGGCATGATCTGCAGGCTCAGCATCTGTCAGTAACTTGCAAACGAAGGTCCAAAACAGTCGCAATTCATCTTAGTTAACGTCCATACACAGTGGCACGCCGGGTTGGATCTTGCATTGAACATGGACATCTGTGCAGCAGGATCATCTGCATCTTGAAGTAATTTCTGCTGAATAAACAAGTTGAGGGTCAGTTGTGCAGTTTGCAGAGAGTCACCTGACAGCAGCGGACTTCTGCAACGCAAGCAATGCAGCACATGCTGCACAGCAAGCGAGTCCAATCAGCTTTCAGGTCCAGAGACTCGTCTAGATACATTCTGCTAGCCATCCCTGGCAGGCTACCATCCAGTGCGTGAAGAAATTTGCTGCTGTCAGTCTCATGAACGATTGGTATCCGTTTATCCTTGTCCAGCTCCTCCAACATGCAGCACTGGTTGATGAGCGTGAGGCATCTGGGGCACCGGTGAGTAATCTGCTCCCCTGCACAGATATTCAACTGTGCACATGAACAGCTGTGACAGATGACTTGCGTGTGTCAGCATTGCACAAGGTATTGGAGAAGCACCAGAGAAGCAGCATTGGAGAAGTGATCCATCTGTACGCCCTGACCACACTTTATCCTCCATGTCTTTTCGCGCCGGCCATCTATTTCTCATCCATCCGCTAGCAGTACCTGTGAGCAGGCCCGTCACAACTGTGCAGGCCACCACCGCGATTGCTGCAGCACGTGCGTCACTCAGATAGGTGCGTGTTGATCATATGTAGCAGTATCTGGCAGTCATAATTGAAGTTGGGACGAGCAGGCAAGTCAAGCCTTGGACGTAACCTGAAGCCCTAAACGACCGCTCAAATTCGGGGAAACTCACATATCACCAATCCATCGCGTGCAAAAAAGTGGAGAAGGGCAAGCGCAAGTCCTACAGACAGGGGAACGACATAGAGCGTCCCAAGTGCGAACATGGGGGCAATGATGAGTTGAAGGATGTGCAGCATGCTAGCAATTCAATCTAGCGCACAATAACACGAACGCCAGCTCGGCAGAACTCAACTCAAGCGCCTGCAGTTTTGTTTTTTGAAGGATCTGGCAAGGAAAGCGGCGCACGTTCCGCGCAATGTCTGTTCATATGGCTGCTATCACAGCAAGCATGCATCAGATATCTCAGGGTAAAAAATATAGACTATATTTGTTTAATCCCCCTCAGGTGGGCCATGGTTCTGAACCACCTGAGGTTCTGGTTCAATTGTGGTTTAAGTCAAGCTCTGGTTCAAGTGGGAAACGGGCCCTGGGGGCCAATACAATATTCGGGCCCCGCGAGACTACGCCATACTCAGTTTGAGCTTCGGCCTCAGCACCACAGTGGCGGAATTCGTGCAATTCGTTCAAGGGTAAACCACCAGAAAGCATTTATGGACCCGGCTCAGAAGCTCGAAGAAAATACAAGATCTGGCCGGACCGGGATTCAAACCCTGGACCTCGTGGTAAAGCAGTATAACGATCAAGGGACGGCGGCTGCGTTGCAGGTCAATCCCAAGACCCATATGATATGGGCCTGAGCACTATGACGAGCGGGGACGGAGGGGCAGCCACCTCGGGCAGCCCCAGTAAACAACAGCATCACAGCCAGAGCTACCAGCATGCAAGGGGCGCTATTTCAGAGGCGCAGACGAGGGGACATACGAGAGGCAGCAGGTGGCATTGGAACAAAAGGAGGGACAAAAATAGACAGGAGAACGATGACGGGGCCGGGAGTGAGGAGGAGAATCAGTGCAGACAGAGGATTTCAAGAGGTCAAGTTCTTGAATTACATCGAACAGGAAGTAGAACTCACAGCAGCAGCGCAGCTTGCGATGCAATTTTTGGGTTGCGCAGCACAGACACATTTCATACCCGTATAAGAATATCCATAGAGCTTCAGGGTGCAAGACGATGAGACAGTGCATGTTGGGCTGAAGTCAACTATCTGGTGCCCAATATCACTTGAGATACCCAGATTCCCAGTTATACTATTTGCGAACAGGATGCTCCAGTCAATGGACACGTTCCATAGTATGCTACATAGGTGTTGAAGTCGTCCCTAGAAGCTATCAGCTTGTACGTTGTCCCTGTCTCGATCCGTTCACCAACTGCGATGGGCCAGCCTGTAACTCCACATGCATCGGCAGCCTTGTAGCACTGAGGGCACTCCAAAAGCCCTGCAAATGCATTGCACGTCTTTCCTCAGCATCTGGGAATACTTAATCGCCATGGTACAGCACAGTGAGCATCATTGAACAAACGAGTGCTGTAACGATACCTGCAAACATGTCAGTCCCACAATTGGCACAAGCCCTCAGGGAAACTGCTTGAGAGATGTTCTGCTGCATTGCAGCATCCAGCACCCATTGCTTTACCCCTTCTATAGCCCTGTCACCAACATACATAGCCTCACACATAGGAAGTGCAAAGTCCAGAAAGATTCGGGTGTCAGTAAGGTCTGAAAGGTCCAAGCTATCCTTTGTGCCGTCTTCAATGGCTTCCGAGATGTCCAAAAACGCGTTCAGGAACACAAATGCATCATTGTGATGTTGCGGAACCTGCAAGCATGCAACCGAGTTATTGCGGGCTTCGGTGTTGTTGATGTCTGGTGCATACACCTACCCACCCAAGCTAGCACTCGCGCAGGGTTCGCCAACTTGACCTCAGCCACACCTTCTTCCAAGCGCAGCCTACCAGGTAAAATGCCTTATCAGGAGGCATCAGTACCACCTCTGAGGCACCCACTTGCACGGGTTCAAGGAATCGAAGAAGAGATGTGGCAGCTTTTGCAGCCATCTCACGCCACCCATTCTGTTCCGCCCTAGCAAGGACAACAATATATGTCAGAGCGTCCAGGCACTTGCGCAGCACGGCAGTCAAGGCTGGGTCCAATCTGGGTTTTTCCTGCAAGAACGTGATCCTGTGTGTTGAATCCCACTTATACAGAGTCACACAAAGGACATGACCATGTAATGCAAAGGCTCCTTGGCTCCAATGTAGCTACCTGTTGAAGAGCATAGTCACAGATGATATGCTTGTCTGTCAGATGTGCAGAAGAAGCACGGCATCCCTGTGCTCCAGGGTGCATTAAAGAGCAAAGATTTGATGAGCAGGGGTGTGAGGCAGTGAGCACCATAGTTCTGGTCCGAATGTACACAGAGAATAACGCAGATTGCATATCTGATTCGGATGCCAAGGACCGCTGCTGCTCCTGCAGTCCGAGAATGGCAACAGCAAGACGGATATACAGCTGCAGTGCAGGGGTGCTGACGGCTGCATCAGCAGCACGTTGTGACAACAGGTGTGCTGCCTCTGCCAGGCAGTTGTGTGTCACTTGCCGTTCGATATCCTTCAGGAGGTAGTAGCTTGCAACTTCGGGGCCTAATTCGGCCGCCCGTGAGTGAACCTGCAACCACAGTTGGATCCTCAAGTACAAAGACTTGCCAGTTACACAGTTCGATGCTGAGCTGATTCTATGGTACAACTGCAGCAAGAACACAAACCTGAACCCAGTTTCCACGGCGAGCAAGCTCGTCAAGCTCAGGGACAGGTGCACCACCATCGCTTTGGGGCCCAGCACCCTCTGTACCAGGGGCCATCCCTGAAGACATGAAGTCGGCCACAAGGACTTCTAGTGCCTGGTTCCCTGATGCCAAAGTACGAGCCTTTTCTAGCAATCCTGCTTGACAGTACATCTTCACAGCACCATGCTTGTCGCCAGAGCTTGCCAGCAGTGATGCTGCAGCCTCTGGCAACTTTGCAGCAGCCAAATTCTGAGCGGCCCGTGCTGCAATGTCTCGCGTTGCCGCTGGCAGGTGCTGGGATGCCAGCCGCACTGCTGCCTGCCAAGCAGGAGCAAGCTTTTGCGCATCGCCTGCTGCTGTTGGCATGATGGCAAGGTATGCATCCACTGCTGCTTGATACGAACCCTGGATCAATTCATTGCTCAGGTATGCGGAAATTCCCTGGCATGACACGGGGAGCCCTGTAACCTACTAAAAGGCTGTCACACACCTGCCGTTCTAGATTCTTTGCTCGTTGCAACTGTGCTTCCAAACTGCCAGTGGCAGCAGCCTGACCTCCAGGACTACCAACAGATGCAGATCGGGCTGACTGCAGCTCCTGCACAAGCTCAGGTCGCCAGTGCTGGGCAACACGTACTGCATCATCCCACAACCCCCGCTCTCGGTATGCACGAACCGCTTGGTCAGGTGCATGTGCCTGCACAAGCGCTTTCTTGTCACGGTGCAAATGTAAATGAATGTTTGGAAATGAGTGCATGGGGTGTTTGGGTCTGATCGCATGTGGATGCGTTACTTGCTTGAAGCATGCAACGATGTCATGGGGGGAAGCACCTGTACATAGATAATCTCCGCATCAGCAAGGTTCCCTTCTGCCACAAGCGCATCAGCTTGCTGTCGCAGGATTGATGAAGAGGAGGCTGCATCATGTGCCTCAGCAACGCGCAGCGCAGGCGCCCACATCTGCTGGTGGCAGTACATCTCAATAGCCTCCCGGGGCTTCTTGGCATGTAGAAAAGCAACCTCTGCAGCCGTAAACTGTCCATTGTCCTACATACAAACTTCCATACAGTTTCATTCAGAATTTTGTCCCTTGAGGATACTAAGGGAGAGTAAATGAATACAATTACCGCTGCTTGTTCCTAGCCATGCTCACAGGCGACATTTCCCAGTGACCAATGTTGTCAGAGGTCTTCATAAAGGATGAAAATGCGAAGCATTACACACCTCAAGGTGCATTGCGTGTTTGAGATGGATTTCAGGAAGCTTGCTAGTGGGTTTTGCGGCCTCTGCAAGTGCAAAGGCATTCTCAAAGTCACCGCTCTCAGCTGCATAGTCAATGGCATAATCTACTAGACCCATCTTCCGTAGCACAACAAGCCTTGCAGCAGGCCCCTTCTTCTCCTCTACTTCTAGATGCATTGCCCATGCATAGGCCACCTGCATGCATGTTGCGGGGTACTCTGGTACTCTGCATTAACACATGCTCTGCGGTAGACAGAAAGTTGTATGAAAGGGTACAAGAGCTCAATGTATTCACGAAACTTATTGACACACCTGTTTGGATGCAGCAACCCCGCCATGAGCCTTGGCTACACGGACAACATCTTCCCAGAGCCCAGCCTTCCGGTACATCTTGACTGCTGCTTTCCATTGCCCAGCCTCACAGAAGTGCTCTTCTGCCTCCCTGCAGAAAGTGTTTTTTTCTGAATTCACGCAGCATAGACATCTACTACACACTGATGGGTGCTTCTGCTCAATTCTCTTCTAGCAACGATCGAATTATGTACTATGGCTGTTACCACACTGCAATTGCATGATCCCTCCCATGCTGCCTCAGCCAGAGAAATTGCACACTACTCTACTTCATCCTTTCTTTCTGCGTGCTGCTGCCAAGAGACAGAGAGCATAAATACCTGTGGTGCCCTGCTGCCTCCAGCTGCTGTGCAACCCAGAGTTGTGCAGATCCAAGGTTGTCTGGGCTTTGCTTCATGAGGCGAAGGTAGTCAGAGTACATAGCCGCAACCTTGTACATTTCAGCTGCTGCGTCCCAACGTTGGATAGCAAGCAGTGTGCGCTCTGCTTGCGTGTACTGCTGTGCAGCACGGTACGCTTGTGCGCGTTGCCAGTACAGCTTTTGCATTTGCTCCTCATCTTCAAGGTACTGCACAGCTGTCTGCATGCCAGGAGCTAATTCTTAAGTACTGCATACTGATCAATTGCAGACAAGTTTAGATGTTTGGAGCATTAGATCCAGTAAACTATCGAGATGGAACCTGCACACCTTGTTGGCCTCATCCCACAAGTTGGCATCAAAGTACATGTGCACAGCTGCTGTTGCACGCCCTGAAATCACATAGTATTTGGCGGCTGCAGAAAGATTTCCGCTTGCCTGATACAGCGCAGCAAGTTCGCCACTGAGTGCCTCCTGCTCAGGTCCATGTAGCAGCTCAATCAGAGAGCCAGCTCTTGCAAGGTTTTTGGCTGCAAGGGCTGCCTTGGCAGCTTTGTCTGTTGCACCTGCCTCAATGAAGTGGCTGATAGCATTATCTGTTTGGCCTGTTGAAACCAGATACTCACCCCACTCTTCTTGAAGACTCACCACTAGGTTACCAAGGTTGGGATGTGTCGTAGCAAGATTCACTGCACGAGTGTAGTTCTGCGCCCTGCATGTCAGAGCTGAGTTCCAGCTGTAGATCTCCTTGACACAATTGTTGTGAGCAGGAAACGACAGGTGACAAAGGTCTGAAACTTCTGTTCCTTGCATGTTAGCGCACGAACACAAAAGAGAGCGTACAAGCGGAAGGCATCAAGAGCTTCTTCATGTCGTTGCAGATGTTCCAGTAACTCACCAGCAGCATCATACTGACTAGAGGATGCCAATTTGGACAGCAGAGCCTCCAACACATCGGAAGACAACCGCGTCCCCCAGCTGTGGCGAATCACACTCTGAGCTGCAAGAGCTGGCAGTCCCCCATTCACATAGTGCAGGATTGCTGTCTGCATCAAGTGCATCATCAGGCAACAATTGATAGAGACTCTTGGAAAGGGCTTTGTCACTGAGCGCATCATTGGTCTGATGTCTGAAACCGCGCAGAGGCCAGTAGGCTCACCTGGATGTCTCCTTCCCCTTCCTTAACCCTGCCAGCCTGCTCAAGCTGTCTGGTTGCAAGAAGGTGGTCCATGTATTCTTTCCGCAGTTTTTCTTGGTCAAGATGGTGCATTTCCTCAGCCACACGGATGGCATCCTCCCATCTTTGACAGTCAAGATGAGCAGAAATTACATCATCCACTAGACCCGCCTGCAACAGCCTCTGCTCTGCATTTGCTGGCCGCTGCAAGAGGCGGTCCAATGATGCCTGCAAATACACAGCTGTCATGTCCAATCAGGTGAAGCAGGTGTGAATCATTGTGGCTCACCCTGACAGGTGCAGGTTTAAGAGGACCTAGCGGACAGCATGAGTGTTGCAAGAACAATAGAGGATGGCTGGATGTATGTGGGCGAATGCGCACCTCTGCTCGCACAAGAGCAACACCGTCCCCAGCAAGTCCCTTCTCCAACACTTCCGCTACATTTCGCAGAAATGTTCCACGTGCAACGTTTCCGGTAGCTGCACAGCAGCGTTCTGCAACTGTCAGCAAGGGGAGCATGTGCTCTGGTGCAGCTGAACCCAGGGCAGACAGAGTTGCATCACAGAGCTGCTGCCATTGTGCCTCTGTGTCTGGGGTCCGTTCCAGAGGGTCTAGCACTTGCATCGCCTCTTCATAGCTGCCATTCTCCATTGCCGCAGCAAATGACACCTGTCAGAATGTTGAAACGAATAAGCTAGAGATTGATCTCATGCACTCCACAGGAGCACAAGCAGTGTCATACAGATAAGATAGGATGTGTTTCACAGCGCTAGCAGCCCATGGATGTTTTGTTGTACAGGTGTGACCACACCAAGTTGTCATCTAGCTGGTAGCCAACAATGCCGTCATCTCCAGCAAGGGCATCCTCCAATACCAGCACCTCCGTAGCATGTGCACTCTTTTCAATGTCCTGAACCTGGCCCTCTATTTCGAAAATGAATGGCTGCTCAGTCTTGTGAATTGAGTACCAAACACACAGGTTGCGCCTGGATTGAGCCTGCGGACATGGTCGCTGTCACATGTCCCATCGGTTAAGCTCTGTACTGCAGCAACGTTGCAAGGCACGTACCACAATGACATCACTGTCAGGAACCCACTGCACATAGCTCACATACTGCAGCAACTGCTTGCGCTCTCGCGTTGCAAGGTTGTACAGGTGCAGCTGGCATTTGCTATCGCGAAACAGTAGGTGAGATCCACGATGGTTTAGCTCCAACCAATCAATGAAGTGCTCATGAGACACCTGTGGACCAGTTTTTGTCATCATATCCATGACCCTGATGGTCTGCATGTCCACCAGGTATGCCAAAGTTGACACCGTCTCCAACTGCTCACCCTTGCGGTGCTCACCTATCACACATGACACCAGATAGGGTGACATATGCTCTGTCCGCAGGGCAGCTAGAGGCGCACTGCGCTCATAGTCAACAACTGTAAGCTCTCCGAGGTTATATACCATAGCAACACGGTCGCTCTCAAAGTGAAAGCGCTCATATCCGCTTACTACCCAGTCTATTTCTGCAAGTTTGAACGTTGTCAAGTTGCCCAGCAGCATAGAACCCGCCGTGAAGGCCACAACATACTGGCTGCGGTAGATATCCACTTTGGAGATGTCTCTGTTGTTCTGAGAAGATATCTTGAAAGTCCCAGTTGGTCCAGATATCTGAATCGCTGATCTGGAAGTCCACACAAAGTCATAAGCACTGCGTGAGTTCGGCGGTGCATAGCGAGCACGGCGGAGTGAGGTGGCATAGGTGCAAACACCCCCAGGGAGAGTTCCTAGCACTACCCTAGCGCCAGTGGGCTCCCAGGCAAGAGCCGTGACTGCAGTAAGATGTGGTATGGAAACAAATCGGCGCACAAGCCAGGACTCTGATGTGCGCTCAAACTCCAGAGACACAAAGCCGTCCACAGATGCTGCGACAGCACTGTCCCCTGCTGGCGAAGCCACAACTGCAAATATATCCCTTGCCTGCATAAACTTCCAGCAGGGTCCTGGCTGCCGAGTGAAAAAAAAGTGATGCCAAGACGATTGAGAGAAGTCATTCGGGGGCTGTGTGCCTCCGACAAGCATGCCTGTTGCTAACCATTTGTCTTATGTGTGATTCCACAAGAAAGCTGCAGGAAAACAGCATGCACTCCGATGGGATGTTGTACTCCTCTGGAAGAATCTGACATCGGGCGCACCTGAGGCATTGATACCACCAAGTCATCGACTGATATGACTCTCCCAGAGTGGTTATACGTGGTCAGTACCAGATCAGGTCCACATACAAGCAGGGTGGAACTGTTTGCAGTGATAGAGGTTGGCACACAGGTATGCTTGCAAATGGCTGCGGCTCCAGCTGGTGCAGAAGGTGAAGCTTCAAAGGTAAAACGAGAAACTGACGAGTCTGCATGACCCAAAAATACCCCCGGATTCATGTTCTCGGTAGACAGAGGCACTTGAGCCATGGAGACCACTGGCGATCCAGATGCGTGGCGGAAAACTTCCACTGATTTATTCTTGGAGGTGGAGGCCCTATGGAAGGATCCATCGTAGAGGGCGAAGAGCAACTCATTGTCATTACCTGGTCGCCAACCCACTGAGACCACCCCAGCCTGCAACGTACTTCCTTTTAAGCAAGCGTTGCGCGTAGCAGCCATAGTGCCAACTGTAGCACAGAGAAGGATTCCTGCAAGTAGAGATTCCCTGGAAAAGTAAAGACAACCATTGTAAACGTGAAGAAAGACGTACTGGGACTGGGAACTTGTTGCTGATGGACTTCTTCCCCTTCCATTCCAAGCCAAGTTTATACACATACACAATACCATCTGATTGCCCCAGAGCTAGCCGGGCACTGTCAGGGCTGTATGCCATGCACTGCACTGCGAAGGGATGATCAGCTCCGCCTTCAGCATCTGGATTGGTTTTGGCCTTGAACTTGTCCTGAGGCTCACCCATTCCATCAAAGAGATAAACCACATTGTCAGAGTTCACGCAAGCCAGACGCTTCCTGCAAGAATTGGTTGTTTTGCACTTCTGATTGTTCCATATCTTTGATGCTGGAGCCCAGAGCATCATCTGTATGTGCGCGGGCATCGTGCGGACAATGTGCTAGCCCAGAGCCTCGAAGCACACCCATCGGGAGCCCATGACATGGCTGAAATCTTACAAACATGGCTTGCTGGCGGTTTCAGGACCTTGTCAAACTTGTACATGGTTCGAAGAGCCTTCACACAAGATCAACACAGCTTTCGTTTACCGAATCCGCTGAGACACATCATCATGCAAATCACACACTCACGCAACATGCTTCATGCCCATCTGCAAAATTAGAGACTTGCAGCTGCAGGAGCAGGTGCGCAAAGTATTCTCGACTGTCAAATGGTGCATCATGTTGCATGCACACTCACTTGGAATGGATCGGGGGACCCGCGGGGTAACTTAAGTTATCTATGCATAACGCATGAATGAGGATACAGCAAAACACGTTGTGTGCAGTTTTCGTGTTGTACTTCTGCTGCTGTGCGTCAGTACCGGATTGGGTTGCAGTAATGTGAACTCAGCACCCAAGGTTGCCACGCAGTCACCCCGTGCCGCCCATTTCCCTAGTATGCTGACGCAGTACTTTGGGGGGCTAGACCATGGTAGTGCGCTGGCGGAGTGACTTTGAGAATCACTGCATTGTTAGCAATTTTGCTAGGCGAAAGTGGCAGCAGTACCATGGGGACTGGGATGGATGGCATATATACTGGGCGTCTGTGCAAAATGTACACAAGATATTTCAGCCGGATAATGGGATCCGTCTGGAGCCACACCAGCTCGTAAATCACTTCCCCAACCACATAGAGCTTACCCGGAAGGACCTGATGGTCAAGAACATCAAGAGGTATCAGAAGCTCGGCAAGAAAGAGGGAGATGACAGCTTGGATTTCCTGCCAGCAACGTACATCCTGCCAAATGACTATCCCTTATTCGCAGAGGAGTTCAAACGGCAGCCGCACTCCATCTGGATCATGAAGCCTGCGGGGCGTGCACAGGTATGCATACCTTAGGTTCAAATGTGCAGTTGCTGTCTTCTGCACGATAACTCTGTTGTGTTATGGCTGAAGCACAAGATGCCCAGGCATAAGAAACACATGCTGCTGTATCAAGTGGCCGGAGCTCTGCAGGCGTTATGTGTGGCTCTCGAACATCACTTGCACTTCATGTATTCAGGGGCGGGGAATATTTCTGATCAACAAGCTGTCTCAGACTAAGCGCTGGGAGAAGGTGTCTGTAGCAGCCAAGACCGCGACCCCTGAGGTATATGTTGTCAGCCACTACATTGACAACCCGTTACTTGTGGGGGGTAAAAAGTTCGACTTGCGACTATATGTCCTTGTCACATCGTTCAAACCCCTGAAGGTTTATCTTTCAGACCTTGGATTCGCCCGGTTCTGTAACGTTAAGTATGACACCGAAGGCGACGACCTGGATAACAAGTACATGCATCTCACGAACGTGGCAGTTCAAAAGCATGGTGATGACTACAACAATGTGCATGGGAACAAGTGGGCACTTTCAAAGCTGAAATTGTGGTTGGAGGGGACACAAGGTGCTGTGTGTACTATCTGAATCCATGCATTCGCTTGGGGCATCGTGTACTGCCGTGCTTTCGTTCGTTGCAATTTTCAGCACTATTGCAGTTTGGCCAAAGGTGATGGAAAAGAATTTTGAGATGGTGCCGTTTTGCCATTCGACTGAAGTGGTGGTTTGTGGTGCCTTAAGTTTCTGGCTATTCGGATTCTTGCCAGTTAAATGCATGTTCGGCTTGTAAGTGGGATTATTGTTGAGCTGGCTCCACTTTCGCTCTCCCCTCCGATTAATGCGTGGGTCCGATTAACGTGTGGGACATCTCTGGGTGCTGCAGGTCTGGAAGCAGTGGAGCGGCTGTTCACCCGTATCGAGGCGATAGTTGTGCAGTCCCTCAAAGCTTGTCAGGCTGTTGTCATCAATGACCGACACTGCTTCGAGCTGTATGGATACGATATCATCATCGACAGTCACATGAAGCCATGGCTGATTGAAGTGAACGCATCACCATCACTTGCTGCCAGCACCCCTGCAGACCGGTTGATGAAGGCAAAAGTCATCAATGATGTTTTCAACCTTGTGTGCCCTCCTGATTGGCAACGAGGCGCAGGGGGGCGGCCCAGAACAGCCTCCGCGCACCGACATGTATGCTTCATCTTTGCTGGAAATGTCTCTTTTAGCGAAGCGGTGTCTAAGTTGTCCCTGGTTACCATTCCCTCTCACCCTCGCAGCTGCCTTTTTACGCCATACTATGAAGGGCTGCGCATATCAGTTGAGACTATGGCTGGTTTTTGGAGAGGTGTGCGCTGTAAGGTGAAACTGAAGCATTGCGTTGTAGGGGGATGGGCATGACCGCCGCCACACCTCCGCAGCAGAATCAAGAGCGCCCCTAAGGAGCGGCAGCTTACGTCTGCTTTATGATGAGACAAATGAGCTGGAACTTCAGCGGGCAGCACGAGATGCACAGATTTCTGACATGCGGAAGAGCTCCAGGAGAAACACTCTGATGTGCTGATTTTGTATGATTCATCAATAAAGTTTACATGAGCAGTGGTCAAACATGAGAAGTGCTCAGTTAGTACATTCTTTCTGCTATGAATCTCTAGCTGTGGTCCAGCTTCGTTTGGATGCATGATAGATGCCATATGCAGATCCTGATCAGTATGCACTATAAATCAGCAGTATACGGTAACCGGCGTCTATGCAATTCTACTTGGAGTACTCCTTCAAACGTGCTCTTGCGATGCTGTGTTATGCAAGGTCAAGTGGGTCAGAGATTGAATTTGTTCGAAAACTCTGACACAGTCAGGAAGCGCTATCACGGCACATTAGGTCATTCGAATCGCGTTTAAGCTTACCTTCATCCCAGTACTGTTTCATGGTCGGCCTCCATGAACACACAGTCAACATGTGGAGCGGTACGTTCGCGATTGCAGTAACTCTTGCCGGTTTCTTCATTATACAGCTGCAAGAGAGACATCAAACGTATGGTTACAGGCTCCTGGCTGTCTGGAATGCTCATCAGCAGCCGAACTGAAGTGCTACCAGGACGCCCTTCTGAACGCAACAGCCAAGCACTCACCCGAAACCTTGAGTTCCGGCATCCTGGGCGTGATCAAGGCATACGAATTTGCCTTCTGCAATCCAGATACTGACGACGAGAAGCCCTCTTATGAATCTAACATGCTCGGGTTTCTTCAGCAAGTGGAGGTTCTTCTATTTCAGGCTGTGCCAGAGCTTACAGGCATAATCGAGAACCTTACGAGGCTCCTCCAGGCCGACTCCAGTCTATCACCACGTACTAGAGCACTTGTGTCACAAACAGCTGTCAGCTTGACGTGCTCGCACTGTTCCTCCATCGAGCCTGCTGCTGTTGCCAGGCTCATGAGAGCGATCTTGTGCTTGTCTCCCACAGGTCGCTGGCAGTTCTCAGAGCTCGACAGCGCGTCTGTCACTGCCACTGCTCTTGAGCACCTGTCTGAGTCTTGTGCATCAGTGCTGTCAGCAGAGCACCAGAGAGAGTTTCTGGAGGGTGCCATCCACTGCATCCACACCCTTGCTCGCAGTTTCACTGCTCCAGATGCTTGGCACACGAGGCTATGTACATCCCTCCTCTCATGTATTGCCAATTTGATCCCACTACCAGGGCAGCAGCCATGCATTCATCAGCATTGTGCTGCCCTCGTCGACAGTTTACGAGTCTTGTGGGCTTTCGGGCTGGAGAAGCGCATCTGCAGAACCCCAAGCAACGCCAGCCGCTTGTCATCAAGCTCAGAATCTGCCAACACTAACAGCAAGTATGTACCACCATGGCAGCGCAGGAAGGCAGCAGGCCACAGCAAACCAGTTTCAGCACGTCGCACCTCAAGTACCACAGCAGACTCTTCCCACTCTGACTCTGACACCACTGCCCCCAGTCGTGATTCTGGCAGCAAAGTACGCATTTTGTCGCTGCAAGCGCTCTCGCTTGCTCTGCGCCACCACCCGGCAGCATTACACCAAGTCTGGGACCGCCTTCTGCCGCACTCCACGCACAAGCGACCGTCACCAGTGCCTGGCGACCGCGCGCCACCAGCCACCCTGCTCGAAGTCCTCCTCAAGGACCCCTCTGCCGCAGCACGAGCCAATGCTGCGGTGGCACTGCAGAACATGATGACAGGCACTAAGAACGTCGGGTTCATGGGTGTAGCGCGCAGCTGGAGCGCTGTGTCATCGGCATCCGCCTCTTCCAGGCGGCAAGCGCGGCCACGGGCTTTTATGCCTCTCTCTGAATCGATGGCAGCAATGCTGACGACTGCTCACTTGGCATTAGGCGTGTGTGTGCAGACAGAAGTGGCAGGGGAGGTCCTGCAAGAGGCTTTGAAAGCTGCCATGCTGCTGATGCAGCATACTCCATACCACAACATGCAGGCGGACACTGCACAGGAGCTGCTGCAGGCACTGGCGCAGTGCTGGATGAAAATGCCCATGCTGGAAGACAGAGAACCCAAGGTGCCTCACCATGGACAGCTTGCCCGATGTGTAATCTTGTGCGCTGCAGCTACCTGGTTTCAGTTCATGTCGACAGCACCCTTCAGCAGTTGCCAATTGTTGGAACCAAAAGGGAGACCATCACGGTCCATTCGAGTGGTTCTAATTACAGCGGCTAATTTAAACAGGTGTAATCAAATGTTTACAAAACAATTCCCCCCCCTGTGGCATATTCTCATTATGGCATGCAGGGTAGTTGGCAGCGCAGTGGCAGTGCAGTTTCAAGCCCTCGCAGCCCAAGACACGAAGGAGTGGCTACACGCTGTGCAGTTCTCACAGCTTTTGCAGCTGCGCTCAGGACACCTGTTGCTAAGTCTGTGCTTGCTCTCAACCTACACCCTCCCACCAGCATGCAGCCTGATTGGCAGGCATCCAAAGTAGCCACAGGCACCCCCAAAAAGTCAGCCCCTGCCAAAGACGGAGGTCATGATACTCTGCCAAACACAACTTCTTTTATAAATGAGCTTATGCGCTGTGCACTTCCCTTGCATGAGCCACCTGCAGTCCAGTGGGAAGCATGCTGTGTGCTGCGCACGGTGTGCACAGCTCCTGTTCCTCTGCAGAGACCTTCATGGGACAGTATATCCAGCCTTGTCAGCAAGCACTTACAGAAGGTTCTGGAAGCTTCCAGTCGAGCGTATTCACGGTCTGGCAAAAGCAATGGTGGAACGTCAGCATCGTTGCCTGAAAAGGTGCTGAACCAGGCGGTGCGGCTGGCTGGTGACTGGATGAGAATGTTCTTGTTGCAGTTAAGACTACCTGAGTGCTCCCCGGCGGAGTCATATAGTGCTACTGGTGCAGAATCTGCAACCAGGAAGCATCATGGGACTGCATGCACTGACACCGGTGACAACCGTACTTGTAATGATGCCACAGCGGCAGCCACAGCGTTTGTGCAGCTGATGACTCAGTGTGCGGCACAAGCAGGCGTGCCTGTGCTACGATCGGCCGCCTTTGCTGCAGTAGCTGCTGCACCGCCAAGTTTGTGGGCCACGTTGCAGCGCGAGAGCGTGCAGCAGTTGGTAGTACGGCTCAGGGGTGCTGCCAGGGATGATGGGGTGCCCGCCACCCGTGCTCAGGCAGTGCATGCCTTGCAAGGTGCTTTGGCTGACGTGTCTAGCCTCGCTGCACTGGGGCCAGAGCTTGACAGCGTGGTTGCTACGCTGGCAGCAGCATGCTGTGATGTGTCTGCCAGTGTGCGATGGGCGGCTGCCGCAGCCTTGGCGGCTGTGTGCACCACTCTGCGGGACACTGTGCACGGCGTCAGGCACGATGGTGCCCTTGAAAGTTACACAGCAGCACAACCGCCTATTGTTGGTCATCCTGGCACACCTGAGCTCGTTTCCGAGGATCCGAAGTGCGGCGGAGCTTCCATCGCTGACCAAGCTGCACATGCAGAAGGTAATGTGCAAGATGGTGTAGTGTCTGTCGGTTGCCATCCTGTGGATGGGATTGGTACGTTTCGTTCCTCCCAAGGAAGCATTCGTCATGCATTGTGTTGTGTTTCCAGAGCTGTAGACTGCGCACGAAGACCATGTGGCGTGCACAAGTTGCAGTGGTTGTCGTGTTCACTGGCGCAGCGGTAGGGTACAAGCCAAATACTGCCTGCAGTTAACACTCTCCCGCATGGTATGCTGCAGTCCTGCAGTCAAAGTGCTGTGCAGGATGTGTTTATGTGGTGGAAAATCTGCTGAAATCCCAGTCGTGGCATGTGCTCTCTGAGGCAGCCCTGCAGGTTGCGAGAGGGGGGGACAAAGTCCGTGCTCACGGCATGCGCTCTATTGGATGCTTGCTCTCAGTTCTGCCAGGCCAGAGCACTCGGATTCTGCCAGAGGTGTTGCACAGCTGCCCCACACTGCAGGAGATCTGCGCGCAACACACGCAGTCTTTCAATGCGGGTGAGCGAAGCAGAGCTGACACACATGCGGCATGTGCAACCGGGTGTGACTGGCAGGAGTGGTGTAGGCAGGCAGTGGTGGAGATGTGCCAGGGTATGAAGCAAGGGAATGCAAAGTGTGCATGGAATGCATGCATTGCAACAGCACAACTGTTCAGCAGAGCCACACAGCTGCAGGGTGTTGTGCCACCAGAGGGCATGCGGGCGGTGCATGCGGCAGTGGTGGAGCAGCTGCACTGCAGCAGCAACTTCAAAGTGCGCATACATGCTGCGCATGCTGTGCAGGTTGCAGGGCCTTCAGGCCTGCCCTCTGGTGCAGTCCTGGAGGTGCTGTCTGCTGTGAAACATGCTCTCAATGGGCTAGGGCCTGATAATACGCCACAGCAGCGACTGCAAGCGCCTGCCAAGTCCTCTGGCAGTGTGGGACCTGCTGATGCCGAACGGCTGCACAGTGCTTCAGTTGCTGCGTGCCCCATAAAGGTTGATCAGGGTGAGGCGCCAGGTGAGGGAGCCAATGAGGCACCCGCAAACTTTAGGTACCATGCAGAGCTGACAATGCGGCTGACAGGTGTGCTGGTTGACTTCCTCGCAGTGCTAAAGAGAAGTGACGCAGCTGCACTTGCGGGCGATGTTGGCTGGATTGCAGACTTCTTGGAGGAGCAGATAGCGTTGTGGAGTGTTAGATCAGCGCCTCAAGAGCCTGCTGAAGGAGCTGCCATTCCAGCGTTCCAGGTGTGTCACTACAACCCTGCAGGTGCAGACAAGTCAATCCCTGTGATGCAACAGACAACATCACGCTGCTCCACAAAGGGGTGAAATGCCTGAACAGGCATATTGCCCATCGCAGGGAGTTGTTTTCAAACCGATGTCTTGGTGCATGAATGAGATATCGGCACTGACACTGCTGCATGTGGTATCGGTGCAGGGCAGGCAGGCGACTGGGCCACTTGGAAACATCGACGAGGTCGCAGTGTGTGGAGGCCGCCTGCAGCTGCTGGTTCCCAGTGCTTGTAAGAACGTGCTCGCGGCAGTTTCTAATCTGGTGGACCTGGCAGGCGAAGGTCCTCAGGTTATTGCTCAACATGGCGATCAGCTTCAGCGCTTACATACAGATCTGCTTGCTAAGGGTGTGGGGGTGCAGAGAGTGGTTCCATTACAAGATTCGGCGCTTCTAGACCTGTAGACTGGTGCTTTGCGCTGCGAAATGGGCCGATTATGTCAGTCGTTGTGACTCGTGGCTCGATTGTTAGTCTTGCGCACGCTGGAAGCAGTGCAGGACATTTGTTTGTTAGGCATAGCGGAGCACATGCCTTCCTTCTCTGTTGATTTTTCTTGTTCCCTTTTTGAGCTTCCTTTTTGAGCTTGATGTAACTCTGCATCTTGGACTGTTGTCGCTGTCCTTCTCTGCAGTGGCTTCCATTGTGTTGGAATGTGCTATTCATGGCTCTATGTTGATGCTCTGTTGCGATCGTCGATGTCCTGTCAGACAGGACCTGTCTCAGTCCCTGAGATATGCTGCACCATCCTTCTATTGCGAATCCACGTGGATCCACAAGATTGATTCGGCCGCTCATGCATGTATTTTCCAGTAGTTGTGAATGCACTCACATACTTGTCCCATGATCGTTGCTGTTCACAGAAATTAGAACAAATGAACGTTCAGGTGCCGTAGCTTCGGACCCCAGTGTGTTTTCTCTCCAGGGTAGTGGTTGTGCTGCGTTTCAAGGTCACACGCAAACGAACCGTCATAGCGGAGAGCCAAGAAGCGTTTTTATGCTCTGTGGATATCGATACTCCTGATTGTATGTACATAATGTTGTGCTTACGTCTTTCGCCGTTGCAGCCACCTCATGGTGTGGAGTGCTGCCGTCGACACGTGGTGGCCAATGCAGGCAAGAAGGGCTTCGGATCATCCAAAACTGCTTCGAAGGTGCCTACATACACAGTCCGTACAGAACATGTCGCCAGTGTGTATGTGTTACTGTCACCGTTTTCGTGTGTTTGTGCTGTACAGTTGTGTCCGATATCAGCTCCGATACCGCCATTGTTGAGGTGCACTGAAATAATAACCGCCCATGTCGATGCAGGGGAAGAAAGAAAAAGGTGGAAAGAAGGCAAAAGCTCGCAAGTCAAAAGGGAAAACCAGTTATCTGCCTCCAATGAAGACCAGCAACATGGCAGGTGGTATTACTGTGTTGCTGTGACTGTATGGCAGCCCGATATAGTATCCCAAAGGTCCAGGTACCCTGGATGGAGCTGAACCAGATTGAATTATTTTCGAGCAATTTGTGTTTGCAGCTGTGGCAGCTGAAGCTAAGAGCGCTCAGGCCGAAAGGAACCCCAACGAAACTGAAGTTAGCCCCAACCAGACCATGATGCAAGCGAGCATGGAGACAGAGATTGCACCCACAGCACCTGAAGAGCAAACAATGTCAGTGGGCGATGAGCTGGCCTTTGAGAGCCGGCTTGCAGAACTGAAGGAGAACAGCAAAGTGCTGGCTAAGGTGTTTTCCTATCGCATGGCTCAGTCGCTTTTGAAAAGAAAATCATATCTCTGTGTAGGTCGCGTACTCTCTATTTCGCTTGCTTTCAAGGGCAGTCAACTGAAATTTGTGTGCGATACAGGAGAAAGCACTGAAGAGCAAGGCATCGGATGCGCCTTTCGCACCTCCCCCAGGTACCAGTACCAGTGATCCCTACAAGAACCCTCCCTCAATCATGGACACGATGTCCAAGACTACTCCATCAGATGACAAGGTAGACGTGTTTGGCGGCAATCAGCTGACAACTCTGATTGCCAGCATTGTTCTTGCAGCCGCACTTCTGTTTGGCACCGTCTACTCAGTAGGCGGCGGTGATGAATCTGGCCGCCCCCAGAAGGTATGAGAGCTGGATATTCATGCAAATCATAAGTATACACACACCAGGTATACACGCACCAGGGACGGGACAAAGGGGGGGGGTTATTGGGTTGGGGGCCGCTTACACGCAAGTTGTGCCTCATATACGCAAGGACTGTAGACTGTAGTCCCATGCAATATCAGCTATGGTGTGGTCCTTGGGTTTCATATCTCCAGGCTTCAGTCGCAGCTGCTTGTAGATGGAGCTGTCAAAGGCAGAGAAGGAGCAGCTGGAGGCGCAGCAGGCCACGTTCGCGTCCCGCCTGGAGGCTGACCCCAAAGATGCTGAGGCTCTGGAGGGTGCAGCAGTCACAGCTGTGAATCTTGGAGACTATGACAAAGGGGAGCAGCTTCTTGGTCAACTCGTAGCAATAAGATCAGGCGATCCGGAGGCGTGGCGGTTGCTGGCAGAGACGCGCACTGCGCTTGGGCGCACTACTGCGGCTGCGGAGGCCTGCAGGAGCGCGTTTGAGGCGTCTCCTGATGATATAGTGCTGCTCAAGGGTCTTGCAAGCTCTCTGGTAGCTGATGGGAGGCAGCCTGCTGCAGTGGACGCGATCAAGGCTGTGGGGGTGCGCGTGCGAGGGCAGCCTGCGCCACCGCCCGTCAAGAGCTCTGGGGAAGCTGCCGCAGCTAGTGACGGTGCTGCAACCTCTGAGCCGTCCATGGAGAGGACGGGAGAAGACGTGCAACGCTTGAGTGCGGTAGAAGTGGACCTGCTACTTGCCAAGGTGTACGCACAGTGGAAGGGTCATGTCGGGGATGCGTTTGCAGTGTACGACCAAGTGATTGCAGCATATCCGGAGGACTTCAGGTGTCGTTCCTCAGGTCTGAAAGTCATGCTTTGCCATCTCACAGTCTTGCTGCCTCGTACAGTACATGTATGTCGTCACTGTACAGTTTCGAAGTGTGATTCTATGGCTGTGTCTTGGAGTGCAGCTTCTTCATGTTTTTCGTGTTCGAGGGTCAAATGTCAAATTGTCAAGGCCAATGCTTGCAATCTTTCCCATCAAATACATCGTAAGTGCCCAGTGATCTGACGCAGTGCTGTGGTGTTGCAGGGGCCACTTGGCGAAGGGGGTGCTCCTGAGGAATGAGGGTCGTAAGAGTGATGCAGATAGAGCTTTCCTGCAAGCTAGATTTCTGGCTCCCAAAGAGCTGAGATCCATTGTTGACAGAGTGGCCGCCCCTGAGTCATAGTTGTGAATAATTGGGTGTGAAAGTTCAGCATAGCACAATCACAAGGCAGCCTGTTCAAGTTTGTTGAATCGAGCATGCTCGAGAACTTGAACTTCATGAAGCTTCGTGAAACTGACTCCTCCCCGTGTTGTTTGCGTGCGGCTAGCCGTCTTGTCTGGGGGCAGGCTGTGCTGGACGATGGTAGGCTGCTGGTGGCTATCCACCCATCTGGACAACACCCACGCGGGCACATGCTGACCAAACACTGGCCGAAGGTAAACGAGCACACGAGTTGTTGCGAATCTTCGCAAACGTCGTCGCAATTGATTTCCTTTGTGCACCAGCAGCCACAAGGCCGCACACATGTGCACACACGCATGTTCCTGCCTATCCCAGTTGCGTGACACTGTGCGTTATTTAATCGTGCTTACACAAAAACTTTCCTTTTCATCTTTATTGTCTTCCGAGGAGCCACGATGCTTACTGTGCGAGGCAAGCAAGCGGGTCACCGCCCTGAAGGCAGTCGGATTTGGCCATCACACCCTGTTTTACGCACGCGGCGGGCAGTTTACATAGCTTGTAATGTATCCAAGCGTCCTGTTTACCTGCCTGGAATTATTTCAGACCCCAAATATGTCCGAGTTTTTGACACCACTCTGCGCGATGGCGAGCAGTCTCCAGGCGCCACCCTCACGTCCCGTGAAAAGCTAGATATCGCTCGTAACTTGAAGAAGCTAGGTGTTGACATTATTGAGGCTGGTTTTCCATTTGCATCCCCAGACGACTTTGCAGCTGTGCAGCAGATTGCCAAGGACGTAGGCAACGACGTTGCAGAGGATGGCTATGTGCCCGTCATCTGTGGGTTATGCAGAACTAAGCTTTCTGATGTTGAACGGGCCTGGGATGCTGTAAGGCATGCCAGACTCCCCAGAGTGCACACATTCATCGCAACTTCCCCCATTCACATGCAATACAAACTGAAGATGACTGAGGATGAGGTGGTGGAAAACGCTGTTGCTGCTGTACATCACCTCAAGTCCATGGGATGTGATGACATAGAGTTCTCACCAGAGGATGCAGGGCGCTCGGAGCTTCCATTCCTGTACCGCATTCTGGGGGAGGTCATCAAAGCAGGGGCGACTACTCTCAATATTCCAGACACAACTGGCTGGAACCTTCCGTCCGAATTCGGGGGCCTCATCGAGAAGCTTATCGCCAATGTCGAGGGTGCAGAGTCTGTGGTGTTCTCGGTACATTGCCAGAACGATTTGGGCCTGTCAACAGCCAACTCTCTTGCAGGCGCTGCGGCAGGTATGCATCAACTTTGGGCAGCGCTGGTGCTACACGTCTCACTGCGTAGAATCTCACAAAGTTTATGGTCCATGCTTTGCACGTGACTGCGTGGACCATTACGTGCTCACCTTGCGCACATTATGTATTCCCTACACCATGTAGACATCCTCATCCCTGGACTAGTGCTTCAGCTGCATTGGTCGTGACCTGTCAAAAGTCACACACCACACGCAGAGAGGCGTGCTGGATGCAGGGGCAAGGCAGATCGAGTGCACAATCAACGGGATTGGTGAGAGGGCGGGGAACGCTTCTCTCGAAGAGATAGCCATGGCTATTGCCCTGCGCGGTGAGAGTGAGCTGGGGGGCCTGCATACCGGCATCAACCCTCAGTTCATCTACCCCACCTCCCGCATGGTGTCCGACTTCACTGGCATGATGGTGCAACCGCACAAGGCGATAGTTGGCGCCAACGCCTTTGCACATGAGAGCGGCATCCACCAGGACGGCATGCTGAAGCACGCCAACACGTACGAGATCATGAGCCCAGAGACGATTGGCATGAGTCGCGACCAAGCGGACGTGGGGGTCGTTTTGGGAAAGCATTCGGGACGTAATGCACTGAGTTCGAAGCTGCATCAGATGGGGGTCGACATAGATGGCGAGGCGCTGAATGTTGTGTTCAAGCGCTTCAAGGAGCTCTGTGATAAGAAAAAGCGGGTTCAAGAGGAGGACATCCTGGCCCTTGTGTCGGACAAGATCTCCCAGGTGCTCTCCTGTGGTGTATGCCATGTTTCTGTGTTTGCAGCTGTTCTTTCTCCTCCTGTTAGTGTGCCTCCCTGTCACAAGCTGACAGGCGATGCGAAGGCAAGCACTCAAAGTGTAATGTACCATGCCCAGACTATTGCCGCTCACATCACCCTGGGCACAACAGGGCCATCACAGGATTCTTTCCTGCTCGTGTCAGCTGACTATGCTGCGTAATGTGAGCAACATGTAACGGTCAAATACATGGTCGAAGCTGTGCCATGCCAGAAGCTGTCGCCAGCTAGTGTGTTTGCAATTGAAGAACCGCCCGCAGGTGGGGAATAGCTGGGCGTTAATGGATCTACAAGTGGTGTGCGGCACTATGGGGATGCCCACAGCAACTGTCAAGTTGAGGGGACCTGAGGGCATGCCCCGGATAGCTTCCGCCATCGGCAGTGGGCCTGTTGACGCTGCATACAAGGCTGTAGATGCGGTCGTGCGCGTGCCCGCTGTGCTTGAGGACTATTCTGTTAGCTCGGTGACTGCCGGTATCGAAGCACTTGCGACCACCAGGGTGCGCTGCTGCATCCAAAAGCACGGTTTCATCCGTGTCAGCAATGTCCCTGCCTGGAAAGTAGATCGTCAGTAGAGGTCACGCACTTGAGCCTCTCGGAGTGGAACAGTGTCATCGTATGAGACCCCAGAGGTTTTCGATGCTCAAGCTCTGCTACTCATGCAGGTACAAATCAAGCCATCAGGGAAACTAGGGCTAGAAGACTTCATCACCACTGCCAGTGAGAAGACCATCGCCAGAACGTTTGGAGGCCAAGGTGCTGATGGGGACATCGTCGTGGCTTCAACGCGCGCTTACATCGCCGCTCTGAATAAAATGATTCATTTCCTTGTGGCCAAGCAACCGTCACCGAGCTCATCCAGTGAGAGTGAGAATGAGAACGGTGCTAGTAAGTCCAAGAGCTCAGCTGTTGAAGAGGCTGTGCCAGCTGTCACTGCATAGGTAGTGCTGCACCGGTTGATTTTTTTCCATCAGGGTGGTTTGTGTTTGTTATCATCTGGCAGTTGGGTACCCGGCCAAGTATTTGGCATTGAGTGCTACAGAATGTCGCGAGGGAACAGGGCTGCAGTTCAGGACTTGTGTTGTGTATACACTATGTATAACATCGATGCTGCATTTCAAGAACATTTCAAAAGAGGTGTGAATGCATGCCTTGCCGTGTCAGACGTTCTGAGTTTCATTTCGAAGAGCTCGAGAGATCACCAAATGGCACCTTGCATGTCAGCTTCTGGTCAAACACCCGCCTTTTAATGATCCCTTTGAGCTATGCCAGCAGCGCGTTACACCTAGGTACATCATTCACCCTTGCGCAGACTCATACGTCACCGCCGCAGCCAGTGAAGGTGGGGCCTTCCGCCAAAAAGCGCGACGCCCAAAAGTGCGCCCTCTACAGCGGTGCCCTCTCGCCCACTGCATCCTCCCGCATCTCCATCGTTCCCCCCAGTCATGAAGTTTTCGGCAGACTTGGTTTGCCTGCTAGCCAGCACCTGAACTTGCTGGCCGAGCTGGCCGCCTCCACCGGAGCGGTGGACAAGCGTACTTTTTTTGACCAGGCGTTGCGCGAGCTCGCCACCTGCCGGAGCAATCATGACATAGTGTACATGTATGCCACTGGTATACATGCGCGTGTGGCGGGCAAGGCCCTCCTCCCGGGCCTGCCCGTTCCCTGGGCCGACGCCACCTCCACCTGCGGCGCCTAAGCACCCCCCCCCCCCCGGCGCCACCCTCACCACCTCTGCCTCTCCCCTTGGCCCCGCCCCGGCCCCCGGCCACCAGCTTCTCCATCTCCCCCGCTTGTACCGGCCCCCACTGATGGGCCGCCCAAGTTGCACGGCCCCCGCTTCCCGCGGCCCTCGCCCTCTCGGCGCCGCCCCCTCCCTCCCGTGGCAGCCTTGGCGCCCCCTGAGCACCTCCCATATGCTGGTGCCAGCGCCCCCTGATTCCAGCGTCCGCTCACCGCCGAGCTCCCCTGGCAAGTCTGCCGACGGGCGCCGTGCGCGGCGCCCCCGGCGGGGTGTCAGTAGCCCAACCTGCGGACTAGGTATGGTGCCCTGATCCTGTCCTGTGTAATGGTGTCGCTGCTGATCTGTGCCGCTTGTGTGTAGGTACAGGGAGCTTTCGCTTGATGCCTTTCGTACTTAGTGATCTGGTAGGCTCTGCTGTGTTTGAAAGGTTCTACCGCGTGTGTTGTGTCATTATTCTTGCTCTGTGTTTAGTGGTTACAAGGTTATGTTCCTGGAGATGCTCCTAGTCCTATGCGCTTTGTGTGCCGCGCCACTATCGATGTAATTTTCACCTAGGTACAAATACCTATTGACTGTCCACTTATCCGATAACCATGTCGGCACAGCAGGTTTCGTAAGCTGCTGCATTTAAGTTGTTGTTGCTCTCCGCGTGCTGTTTGCATCTACAGATACATGGAGCTGTGTGGAGTGGAAGAGTCATGTGTAACGAGAGAGACTCACTGTATCGGTTCCATTCCTTTACAACCTGTCATTGAATGGCTCAAACAATAATCAGCTGTGCATGGGAAAAGGTCATTTTCCAAGAACGAACACATCATCATTCACTAGCGTATCTTGTTGTGCAACAGGTGCAGTACTCAAATCATGTACAGTCCCTGGGACAGGTTTCTCTTCTTCTGTCTCAGCCTGTTTCGCTTTCGCTTGGTCCAGCTTCTTCTGATTTTCTTGCAGAATGCGTTCTAGTTCTGCCTGCAAGCAAACGTGTGACCGTAAACCGGCAGCAATGCAATGTGCTCTTGGTCATGGTGCGGACTCTCACCTGGTCTTTCAACCTCTGCTCCTGCTCTTTGCGTCTCCTCTGCAACTGTACTCGTCGTTCTTCTGCAATCTTTGCTTCCACTTCGCTCTCCATCTGCGCTCTCTCCAGCACCAATCTATCTTGTATGCGCTGAAGGACCTCAGGTGTCTCAATTGCTGCCTTGAACTTCTCTTCCACCTGCACAACCGGGATTCTCTATATACTGCACCTTCGTATCAAGACGTAGGTCCAATTTAAGAAACAAACTCTTCCGTGTAATTCAGGTCTAGCTTGATTGTTGGGGAAAACGCATGACCAACGGTTGGTATTCACCTCCGCATCAAGCTTTTCCTTTGCCTCTGCATCTAGCCATTGATCTTCAGACTTTTGATCTCTCTTACGGGTGTTTCGCCGCACTCGTTGGCGCTTGACAGGCCTGTGGGAATCCTTGGCGGTGATGGACCCACTGGATATGCTGCCATCATCACTTACTGCCATAGATCCGTACACACAAACCAATTTTACATCATACTATTCTTGTCTCTGTGTATTTCTGTAGTTTATCGGAGACTGGCCGAGAGAGTACCCATCATTGCAAGCAAGTCTGAGCACATCAACCAGGCGGCCGGAAAGAAACAAGACGGGTCTTGAATTCCCGTTCATAAGCCACTCAAGTTTTGTACCGAATTCAGGGAGATATGCCCTGTGAAGTTGACGAACAGACTTCTCTCCAAGCAGGAAAGAGTGTGATGCAGCAGGTTCAAGATGGACATTGCTAAAACCTATTCGAATCAAACTCCATTCATGCGTGACTCGCTTTGTACATTTCATGTCAATCACATGGTAACCGAAGGTGCAACATGTTTTTTTTACAAGCATCTGCAAATGTGTCTATTGCAGCCCCCTGCATGCACGTGTGGCACCCCTGGCGAGTCCCCAGGCTGTGTAGGGGTGTCCATGTGCATGCAGAGGACCTACACAGCCACACGAGTCTTGTGAGACCATGGAAGACGTAGTCACACGGGAAAGGATGCATCTGCCTTGACAAGCCCTGCCCGCAGTGCCGTGCCATGCAAGTTGTGACAACCCCACTTGCATGCCAGTGCCCGCATGATCTGGTATACCATGGTACTGGCCCAGTTGTGCGGGAGAGCAGAAGAGGATGCTAACATCCCGGGCATTATAAGGAGCTCTTTTGGCAGACCAGCGGACACAGCACGGAATACTAGGGCACATGCAAAAACGAAAGGTGAGTAGTAGTTCCAGTGTGAAAAGACATCTTCCGTCATTTGTCACCTTCAATGGTAAGCAGGATGCGGAATCACTCAACGTACCAATGGCACATCTTTAGGTCAGATGGTCAGTGTCAAACCCTCCGCACGAACAGGAATGGTGGTGGATGCACACTCCGTCCGCAACTGTAGTGGGACTTGTGCCTGGGTACTCGTCAACACATTAGTTGCTGTTCAATCTGCAGGCTGCAACTCATCGACTTCTCAGATACATGCTCGTGGCGAACAACAAGCTCTAGACTATCCTTCTAATGAAGACTTTCTGCCCCCAACTTCCAGCTGAGCAGATAACCCCGATCTTCTCAACTACAGTGTACACGTCAGACACTCGTTGGATTTACACTGCGTTCTACTCTGCTGCCGCAGGAGGAGCAGCTTGTTTCTTCTTGTTCCCAAAGTAGCTGTATCCTGCACAGCGCAGTGTTCATATGTATCACAGCCTATAACGTCCAGTACAGCTATATGCAGACACATAAGAGCTGAAAGGTACCACATGTGCGTTACCATTATCACGTCTGTCACATGCACTGAAGATACACATTGCAGAAGCTCACCTCCGTAACCGATGGCGCCGTACATGCTTATCATGAGGATAACCACATATTCGCCCTGCAAACAACATGAACACGTCGAATCTCAAGGCCAACACTGAGAATGTGATCAGCGGCGAGCGCGTCTGCACACCTTCCAAGCGGCCATGTCAGTGGGTGCCTCCCATGGGTAAACTCCACCGCTACCAAAGCGACGTTGCATCTGCGCTCCGGATGTTGGGAATTTCTGCCGGAAGGCAGCAGCTGCTCGTGCAAGTACTGGCATGGTGAACCTTGTGCTGCAGACAGTCAAACTACACGCGTAGAACACCTGAAGCAGCGTATCGTGTTGACAGGTTTCAAAGTTGTAACTGCCAGTTACTGTATGTTTGACGATGGCTTCATGAGGTTGGTGCTCTAGTGAGGCCTCATGAGGCACTCAAGCCATTCAATCTTGTCAAAGTGCCATGCAACAGCAGGACGGTACAATTGTACTATACAACCTTCTCGTGCTGTCCGGGAAACATATTTTTTTCATGGGCTGTATGTAGCAGGATGCTGTAAACTCACTGATCTCGGTTGTGCTTTCACCTGGTGCTGTACATGTGGATCTACCGATCAGCACAGCAGCATCGGGCGGTGCGCAGCACGAGAAATTTCATCATCCTGGCTTGTCAATTGTGTCGTTGTTTCGTTGGATGCAGCATCGGCCCGAATCTTCTTCTGGCACCCATTGGTGCAAGCTCAGCGAAACGTTACAACCATAAGCACTATGTGTTAATACTGGCGAGATACAGCTACGCGTGTTCATGTATCTTATGGCTGTGAAGAAGCTGTCCTGATGAAGGTGCCGTCTCAGGCTTCCAGACCAGTGCTCGTTCATCTCTCTAACGGACATGGAACCCAGAAACCAGGAGGAGGAAACTCAATTGTGTGCTATGCTTTTAGCGTTGATACTCCCATGCTGCTCACGAGCTCAGCAGGCAAACACCGCACCCGACAGCAAGGGCTTCCAAACTCACCACCGTCCCCGAACGGTAACAACAATCTGACCATAGCAGAAGATGGTTGAAAAACACATCGACAATTTCACACCGAGTCTCGCTAAGTGTTGCTTTCTGGGACCAACGCTTGCTCTGTGCATGCGTTTTACCCACTTGTAATGGTGTCTCCATGCATCTCACGGTTCACAAATTCTGTGATTGCTGATGTGCGCCCCAACCGACTCACACTCAACAACCTGTGTGTTCCTGTTCAAAAAGGCAAGCAATCACGCTATGAAGCAAGGATTGCATGCATTCATGTGCCAAGCGCAGCAGTGGAGGTGTGCATGCACGACATGGAGCCTGCGACGTGCCGCGAGCGGCAGGGCAGCGCTGCCACTGGTAGAGAATGAGGGGCAGCTGCGAGTGGGAGATGGCAGCAGAGAAGCTGCAGCATAGGTGGCGCCTGCCAGCAGCCGCCGAGGACCTTCAAGTGAGCCACAACATGAAACCTACAGAGCTTGGCGCAGGCTGAGGCAAGCATCCAAGAGCCAAGAGCCGGGTAAAGGCAGCAAGTGCTGTGGAAGGAGCCTGGCTCTGCCCCCTGGCCATCCCGACTCTGCGCGGGCGGGCCACGCCGGCGGTGTGTAGCGCTCCGCCACCACCAGCAACATGATCTGTGAGCGGAGCTGGCCAGGCAGGAAAGTGCACCGTGTCGAGGGAAGGGAGGTCCCGGGCAGAGGGTTCATGATTCTAACTGCGACGAATGTGCAGTGCTGACTGCTCTGACTGCGCACAGGCATGCATGGGGAAAACATATGTTGCATGGAACCCAACCCTTAACATTCTCAAGATGAAAGCCCTCATACTGCAACGATGGCCATGCATGATGCTCGGCCAGCTGTGGCCACACTGCAAGCACGCACTGTCGCCTTGTACAAGTCGCAGCAGCAGCAGCAGCAGCAACACCACCCAGGAAGGGGCCGCCGCGCACATGCTCACACTTCATGGCTGCAGAGATATACATAGAGAGAAAAATGTCTCCAGAGCTTGCTCCATGTGTCATATGCAGCAAGCTGTGGAGCAAGCACAACATCAACGTTGGTTTTCAACAAGCTGATGGCGACCCTCCATGGCATGACTAGGACATGCGGTCCATGCGTGAATAGCTTGCCACGAACAGCACCGCACACAGGGCCACGCACACAGCCAAAGCGAAGTACATCTCGTTGCCAAGCATGATGGTGGTGTCTGCCCAGCTACCAAACACGGTGATGCTGGTGTTGCCAAACAGGCGGCCGATGCTGCCAGCCTGCGTGGACAGCAGCCCTGCACGCATGCGCCGCCGCTCACATGCGGCACCCACACAAACTACTTTTGCATGGTCATGTATTGATACAAAACAGATAGCACGCATGCCTACTTGAGATCGTTTCAGTTAGATCATTCTAGATTGTTGATGTGGGCAGGGCAGGCAGCTCGCAGCGCAGCAGGGGCGTGTTGCAGCGCCACAGGAGGGGGCGTGCCTGCGTTCAGGAAGCCTGCGGCCATCGCGGGGTGGATGACATCGCCCATCACGCTCATCGTTACACCTTCCAGAATGTTTGTGAAGGCAAGGATAGTGGACAGGGAGGTGAGGTACCTCACAAGGGAGATGTGGTGCTCGCCCGCGGACATCATGAGGATGCACCCACAGCCACAGAAGAACAGCGAAGCGCCTATCATGACCCTCCTGCCCACCTGCACCGCGTCTTAGCCTTCAGGAAAGTTAGTATGCTATCACGCTATGCAGTGCCGACATCTATGTGACCCGCGTGAGTGCTGTGCACATGCGGCCCGCCTGCCAGCCCGCCAGCATGCAGGCACGCATTAGAAAGAAGCGCACTACAGCAGCAGTGGAGCCTTGTGTGGCTGTGCTGATGTGCCATTCAAGAGAATGTAGATGCATCCCAGGCGATCCTGCCTTGCTAGTCAGGTGCTTGCGACTGTGTGCATGCGAGGCAGAGGTGGGCCGCACCAGTCCGTTTCCCAGCGTGGCGGCGATGGTGACGAAGAACATGGCGAGCGACATGGCGGTCATGAACAGCGACACGTCGCTCTCGCGCCACCCGTAAAAGTCCCCGGTGAACACAGGCACCGCTGACACAGTCGTCTGCTGCAGCAGCTTCAGCAAGAACAGCATCACGGAGCAGGTGACGGTGGGCAGAAAGTGGCTGCTGTGCACCACCCCCACCACTCTTGCCCACATCGCCGACAACGCGCCTGAACTTGATGCAGGCAGCAGCGGTCTACTCAAGAACGATATTGCATCCGCGGAAGCTTCAGCTTCTGTGGCACTGCACAGTGTACCATCCTGCTGCGAGGCTGGGGACTGAGCTTCCGGAGCATGCCGCTCAGGGATCCCTGCTGCAGCAGCCGCTCCCTCAGAGGGGCCTGGAGAGAGGCCTGCAGTGGGGGCCGCGGCTGTGCTCACAAAGACACATTGTTCCGTGGATGTGGAGTGCGGGGCTGCCGCGGCTTCGGCAGACGAGCGCCTGCTAGGGGGGCGGCCATGTGCAGGCTCCTGCTGGAAGGCACCGTTCAGCAAGGGCTCTGTGACGCCTGAACCGTGCCGTGCGTCCTCATAAATGATGACGCTGTTATCTGTGAGGCTGCGCACGGGGGGCCCATGCAGCAGCCGTGAGCTGCCAAGGCTTTCCTTCACGCTATCTGCGATTGTGCTGTGGCGTCTGTGGTGGGCCTTGCCAGCCCCAGTGGCTGCTGAATCTTGTGCAGGGGTACAGTCTGCAAAGTATGTGGGCGCGTCAAGTGGTGCGGCGGCTGCCCCACCCTCCCGCACATCTGCGTCCAGAGGCTCCTCAAAAGCGAAGTGCGCGAATATGTAAAACGCAACCCACATGAAGACCATGAGCCAGCCGCCCACGGTGATGATGTTGACGGACAGCCCCAGCAGCTTCTTGCTGTCGTCCGCGAGCGGCAGCACCAGCGACAGAGGCCACGTGATGAAGGGCCCGAACGCCATGCCAAACGCACTGGCCGCCACGAACAGCATCGACACACGGTCGCGGTCTTCCTTTGCAAAAAAGTCTGCCATGTAGCGGCGGGAGATCATGCGCGCGTTGCCGGCGCCGTTCACCAGGCGGCCCACCAGCAGCAGCGGCAGGCCCCCGGTGTCATACGCGAGCGTCACCAGCAGATTGCCGACGCAGCACAGCACCGCCGCGGCAAGCATGGGCTGCCGGTACGACCTGTTGGTCCATGCCGAGTACAGCAGGGCGATGGCGATGGCCGAGCCATCCGCGCAGCCGATCATCAGTCCTCCCGTTGTGGAAGGAACCTGCATGCATGCATGCACCTTAGAACTCTGCGCGAGCTGTTCCAGGCAGGGTGGCAATGTCCGCACACGCTCTGAACGAGTTGAGCCCAAAATAGAGTGCATGCAGTGCTGAATTATCTGCATTAGATATGTGCTGGACAGAAAGTGCTTGCTGCCAGTGCTTTCTGTGCATTGGCCACGCTACACGGCAGCGCGGCCTGGCCCCTGGCCCACACAGCAGCCCACAGGGCTGCTGTACACTGGCGTGGACCACTGCATACAGGATCTGCATGCAAAACGCAAGCAGTCTTGCCCTTGCCAGACATCACCATGTGGCATGTGACTACAGCTGGGTAGAGTCGGCACCTTCAGATGCTGCATGAAGTTATCTACAGTGGGAATAACGAGGTTGTAGTTGGCCATGTACAGGAAGGTGGTCACAAGCTGCACCGTGACGCCGAGGGAGGTGCCGCGCGACTGCAGCGGGGCGGGCTCGAAGATGGCGGCCGCGAAGCCCAGGTTGTTGGGCGTGCCGCTGATGAGCTTCGCATTGCGCTTCAGCTCGTCCGCGGCGCGCCTGATCGACCTGCAGCACCCAGGCGCACGCTTCAGCAGCAGAGGCAACACCACTGCGTGCCCTGCACCACCCCCACATACGGGCAGCCCCCCCTTCCTTCGCTGTTAGGAACTCCCAACCGGACTCCCTTGGCAAGAACGCTCTAGCAAGGCTGCCCCGCACGTACTCTGCAATGGCTGGGGGGAACAGTGGGCGGGCACGCATGGAAGCGAAAGGCACTGTCTGGATCACCGGCAAGCCCAGGGAGGAGAGCGGAGCACACTGCACAAGTTTCTCCTGCTCCGCATCCTGCTCTACATCAAAGCCTGCAGCAACGGGCAGGTCCTCATCGAGGCTGCCCGACGTTCTGGGTGCAGGGCTGTGGCCTGGCAAGGACGCTGCCGTGCCTCCCTTCCGGTGCCTCACAGGCGTGGCCCTCTCCCGGAGCGCTGGCTGCGCCAGCAGCATGCGTGTGCGGGCCACGATGGCGGCACTGTCGATGTCTTCTTCCCCTGCCACGGACGTGGCGCCGGTGGAGCTGCCTGCTCGCACCAAGTGGGCTTCGAAATGGCTATCAATAGAGGAGCGGGGCTGGCTCATGGATGGGCGGCCCGGTGGCGAGTCCAGCGTAGAATGAGAGCGGGACAGCCGCTCCCTCTGAGAAATGGACGGCGTGCGCTCAAACTGCCTGACGGAAGCCCCCACCTGCAGATATTTCTGTAATGCAGCAGGCGTTTCTGTAATGCAGCATGCTCCTCCTTTTCGTGCAACCCCGCCCTCCACACAGCAGGCTTTCCAGACTTTACGTTACAAAGGAAGCCGCACAGCAGCATGGACACACGCATGTCGACAGACAGGACGAAGGCACATCCAAAACGTGACAGATGCATGTGATGAATTGAGCGGAGGACTGTGTGGCTCTGCAGGGCACACATTCCACTCGAGTTCTGTTACAAGAACAATCGTGTGTGTTTGCCCCCAGGGTCTGCAGCACGGACGCTCGTGTGTGCATGCAGGAGGCTTCCTTAATTCAAAGAGTCACGAGCGAGTGACGTTTCAGCTCTTGTGCCAGCTCATGGCGTGCTAGGGTGTCTACAAGGGCATCCAGGCTGGCGGCGGAAGAGCGAACCTCAGCCAGGCGCTGCTGAATGATATACTTCACATGCTTCAGCTCAGCAGCTTGCTCCATGTTTCCTAGCGCAAGGACGTCCTGTGGGGAGAGGAAGGAGCCCTGCTCGTACTGCTTGGGCTCGTGGGGGTGCTGGATGGTGAGGGTGGCCTGCAGGGCAGGGTCCGCGTCGGGCTTCAAGGCCCCCACCTGCACCCAATTCTCCACACTTCAGTCCTTCTCTTATTTCACATGGCTTGATGCGCATCAGTTTGCTGCGGCGGTGCTGTGTGGAGTGCGCGCTGCGGCTTGCAGGGGACAGCCCGGCAGGGGGGGGGGGGGGAGGGGAAGAATCGCACGACTTTGTGTTGCTTCTTCACGGTCTTGCGAAGAGCCTGCATGTTGAGGCTGACGTACTCCAGTAGCGTCACCAGCTTGGTGGCCACGTCGTGCCACTTGCCTTGGTACTCGGTCAGGAGATACATCTTCACGCGGCTGCTGACGTCCCGCTGCTGCACCACACAGCACGCCTGCCTTGCTGCAGTGATATCACAGAATAAGAACCCAACCTATCCGGTTGTGGCCGCAGCAGCAGTGCTCGGGGAAGAGGTGCGGGGCAGTGCAGCTGCCCCAGTTTGGTATTTTGCCAATCAGCACAATTGACTGTACACAATCAGAACGTACATTGAGGATGGACAGCATGATTTGCTTCTCCCTCTTCTCCAGATCATCTACAGCCTGCCGGAGCGCGAGTGCTCGGTGCCTGTAGAAGTCCAGCATCTTGGAGATCTCGCTGTCAAGGGTCCGCTGAAAGAGGAGCTTGAGCCACGTTAGGCTCTCCGGGTGCCCCTCGCTCTCAACGAATGCGCCCATGATCTTGAGTTGCTTCTTCATCATCTTGTAGTTCAGGTACTGCATTGCAGAGTCGTTTAGTATGGCATGCTGCATGGATAGACCATACCATATCGCCAACGTTATGGGGGATGCCATGGGGGATGTAGCTGTGGAGACACAGAGCAGGAGGAGGCTCCGAGAAGCCGCTGCAGCTGCAGCATGACGGTGACAGGGTCTGTGCAGTGCAGGTGGCCGACACACGCATCTACTGTGCATCACAATGATATGTAATATGTCAACGGGTGAACATTGTACTGCATTGAGCTGCTTGTTGGCGTCGTTGACTCGTATCTCAAGGTACACCAAAGATGAACAGGACATGTTGCGTGAAGACTCGAACACTTTCGAAATTCAGGACCAGCGTATACTTACACTCTACTTTACGCAAGACGAAAATTTTCTCACTTTTTCATTGGCCGCTAAATGAAAGGCGTCGTTGTGCCAGAGACTCGGCGCCACAAACAGGGAGAGGCAAGGAACAAGGCATGTCTGCGTACCGCATGCCTCCACTTGAGGAACATCCTCTGTTCCAGAGATTTCATAAACTCCACCATCTTTTCTGCTGCCAACGAATCTGTGCGGCCTCTTTGGTCTCAGTCTCTACACGAGGAACGCCAATTGCCAACCAAGGCACGACCACTTTCCTTGGCCCCAGGGCACCTCGTACTGCCCTCAGTAGCGACCTTGTAGGCTTGGGCTTCGGGACAGTTCGTTAATGCTTGTAGCCAGCCTGAACAGGCCCAACTGACACAAGGGAAGCACTCCCAGCGACTGCAAGTCCAGGATACTAAGCAGTCACTAAATAAGTTGCATTCAGGTGAATTGTTATTGCCTTCAGGTCAGCACCATGCAATGCATTGCTGCAGTGCAAATATTCCACTGAGGGAATCTCAGATATTTTGCAAGCGTGCAGCAATTGTAAAGCTTCCACCCACTGCCTTTTTCCAAACACAAGAGTCAGCAAGCACAGACGGTTGATCCAAACAGCAGCAACATCCTCGGCTCCACGCTTCTGGTCAGGATGGCACTCAGTGAGTTGCAGCAAGCTCGTTTACTGTGCAGCAGAGTATGCCACAGGTAGAGTGCAGCAGTTCCAGTACATCAGCAATTCAATTTCAGTCAATTCCAACTCCCTAGCAGCAACATATCAGCATGCATTTGCGTGGGTGGGACAAATCAAGAGCTTACACTTCAAAAGCATCGAATGCCAGCTTGAATAAGAGCACATCCATGCACATACAGTGTAGGTTGCAAGTGAAACGCTTCAGCAAGCTCCTAAAGAGACGCCTACTCTGCTTCACCACCCTCTACATCTGTGGACATATCCTCATCATCCTCGTCGACGAATTCGATATAGTCTTGAAGCGCGTCGATGAACCCAGGGTGCAGCTCAGTGGTGGGCTGCCCATCAGGGTCCTCCAGAGGCGCTCCTGCGTTGTACCACGCTATGAGACCACCTGTGAGTGCCACGATTCTTGCACCTGGATGCTGCTCTATCAGCTGCGACGCCACCTGCACCACGGTGCCCAATGTTTCTGAGGTACCATGCGCCGCCGGTGGCAACCCCGGCACCGCCACAAGCCACCATGCTGTGGTCTCCGCTTCAATACATGTAATGTCTGCAGGGGTCAAACACAAGCTGTGAATCAGCAACCTGTTTCAGATTGTAGCGAAGCAGATGCCAGTGCAAGTTGCAGAACGCCGGTGGCAGCATGACTCATGCTGTTGCAGCACAATGCATGGAGAGAGCGGTGCATGTGGCAGCCCTCCGGCAGCCGACAATCTACGAAAGGAAATTTGATTTCAGCACAGCTGAGCGGTGATGTCTACATACACCGTCCAAGTGGAGAGGGGGCTGCGCGAGCGGCGCACCACAAGGCTGCGGCTGCCATCGAGGCAGAAGGCCACCACCACAGGCCGTGCCTCCGTCGGGGCATCCAGAGACATCTGCAGTGCGTCATGCACCTCCTCCAGCCCCTCAGGGTCCGCCTCATATCCATAATGTGCAGAGGGGTTGGGCAAGGCCTCACAGAGGATGGCTTCAAGGATTGTGGACACCTGCAATTGCCATGCGCTGGTGGAGGTACTACATAACAACTCAGACGACAGTATGGTGCAAGCTAGCATGGTTTCAGGTCCGGGCAGGACTCTCTGTTGAAGCACGCGCAGAGCATCGCAGCAGCACACGCACCTCAAACTCTTCCTCGGTGCGGCAGTCCACCCCTGCACCAACATGCATGGTGTGCCAACATGAAAGTCACAGTACCTTGACAATCGCTCAGTCTTGTGAGAGACTGGTGACAGGCGGCGCACCGATGACCTCGCTGACGTCCTCGCTCTCTATCTGCTGCAGCACCCAAGCCACACTTGCCCCAGCGATTGTGCCGTATAGAGACAGGTTTTTCACGTGGGCCTGCAGGCCAGGCGCCAGATACTGTGCAGGGTTTACCTCGACTGCACCACTCATCAGCACTGCAAACTCATTTGCTGTTTCCAGGTTGGAAGCGTCCTTATACACAGCCTGCACCACCTCTGAGAAGGCAGCCTCATCGATGGCCCCAGACGCCACGTTGCTGTGGTCAACGCGGACGCTGCCCACCGCTGCGGCCACTTCTGAAGGGTTGAAGGTGTGCAGGTGCCGCCGCGCAATGGCCTGCACACTCGCCCACTCCAACACGTCTGGGCATGGGCTGTCCGCCGGCACCGAGGTGGCCACCGGCAGGTCAGGCTGCTGCGGTGCAGTGATGCCTGCCTCTGAAGTGGTCAAGGCTGCCTCGACTGATTCTGTTTCAAGGGCTTCTGGGGCTGCTGGTGGGGCAGGCAAGCTAGTGTTGCAGTCACCCGCAGTGTCAGGCCCTGCCTGGGTGGTGCTGTGGGGTTCCGCGGCGGCACTCTCACACTCTGCATCAGCCACTGCTGGCACAGCCTTGTCATCCTGATGGAGCTCCACATCAGGAGCATGCATGTCTGCGGCATCCTCCAGGGCCTCTGGTGACGATGCGCTTTGGGAGCCCAGGTTTGCCATGTGTTCAAATAGGCACCTGCAGGGTTTCATGAGTTGCACGTAGGAGGGTCCTGTGTGCTGGGTTCTGAAGAGTCCTTCACCTGTGTTTGAGATTGCATGCATGGTCTGAACGCACAGGAGCCGCCATAAGCTGTGCTGCGGTCACATTGCAGCATCACGTCACAGCACAAACGATGCCATGCGGAGGAGGGCGGCGTGCCTGACTTGTTCAGCGCGGGCCTTGGTGGACAGGAAGTATGCCAGGATTGTGACCGATAGGCAAGAGTTGATCTGATCGGCTGTGCAGCTGTGGAAGGCGGTGCGCAGCAGTTCCATGAACTCCTCCAGGTTCATGTCCTCGAGGCCAAACAGGTCCATTGCTGCTATCATCTCAGCGACGCCCTCTTTGGTGGTGACAGTGGTGAAGGACTCCAGCAGGCTGCGCGCATCGCTGATGGAGACAAACCTGCGCGCCACTGCCTGCGTTGCTGCAGGCTCCGCCGCGAACCTTGCTCAGGCCAGCACCGTGCAATTACACCCATATCTGAAGTGCTTAGCAGTAAACGTCGCTATTTAGGCTCTTGCCTGTAGACACTTGGTGAGCCTGGGGCAGGGTAGCGGTGAAGCATCCAATGAAGGCAAGCAGACTGTACTGGGGCATCTTCAATTCTGGGCTGCAGATGTGACTGATACTACCAAGTGTCATGCAGGATTACAGTCCTAGTGCAGTATCGTAAGCTGATTCCTGCTGCCCCCTGTGCAAGGCTCTCGGTGCCCATAGCAGGGCACGCATGGCCCTTGCGCATGGGGTCACCGGGTTGCCCAGAACGAATGCACCACGTCTATGTAGTTACCAACTTGCATCAGCAAGGCCGAAGAGGATGCAGGGCTGTGGCTGAGGCGTGCGCACCCTCTGCGCTCAGTGTCCAGATGCATGAACGCCACCTTCATCCGCATGGTGGTTGTGAGGGCGCCTTCCGGCACTCCGCGGTTCCAATCACAGCTTAATGGGTCCTCTTCCTCCGGAGGAGGGGGTTTCTTCTGTTTGAGGAGCCACTCCCCCAGAAAACGCACAGGGCATGATTGCCTGTAGTGCTTGGGTAGGAAGCCATCCTCATCCCACAACTCCGTGGCTGTCTTGAGCTGAGCGTCCATCATGAACTCCAGTGTTTCTGTGAGGCCTTGCTGCAGTACGTTTAAGATGGTGCTACGCAAGTACTCTTCGTTGTTGCTCGGGTTTCGTGGCACAGAATTCGATGGGTCATAGTCCACGGGCATACTCAGCCCATGTACAACTGCGCAGATGGCATGATAGAAGCGTAAATCTGAACTTTCCACTCTGAATGGTTCCCAACTCTCCTTCCAGTCTGCCAGACTGACCTTCCCATCCTTGTCAAGATCCATTTCCTGCAGGAGCGCCTGTGCCTGCATGGTTGCACCATGATGATGGCTACAACACGCGGAAACAATCATTTGGTGAAGCATAACGACAAAAAAAACCTGAACGGCGTTAGAATGGGGGTCATCCAGGGTCACCAGTGCTCTCAGAGCATTGACTTCCAACATTCCCAGATCCCATGAATCTAGGGCCTTGAAAGCCTGGATAAGAGCCCCGTCCCTGTTGTCACAGTCCAATGCTGCCGCGCCTTTGTGCATGTCAATGTTCATTCGTTCTGCAACAATCTGGCCACGTCCAGCAAGCCGTTGCCACATTATTTTCAGCGCTGTGTCCGGCTCCTGCTCTTCTGACCCAACGGATTCATGCAATACTGTGTTCTCGTCTGCGGCGGAGGAACATGCACATGCATCTGTTGCGCGTGGCTCGGAACAAACGGTACCAGCCATTTCTTCGCCTTCATAGCACGGTTCTAATATATCAATGACAACAGGAGAATCTCCGGCAGCCATGTCTCAGTATATCAAAGGCAACAACAGCAATACTCCAGGCGAGACGGTGATCAGTTCCGGTAACTGATCGGACGCAGCGCGTGCAACAGTTATATCAGCACAGTACCAGCAAGCAACGTTTCAAAAGACAATACCTTTGACAGAAGCCTGTATCAATACCATTCAACTCGGCTTGCAGCAAGTGAGATTGATTGATCGATCGTGATCTGGTGCAGCATGGTGTCGTATGCATGTCGGCATGCACTGCAGGATCGAAGTGCACTTAAGTGTGTAAGAACATGCCAGCACTAGAGTGATGCATATGTAGATATTCCCAAGTAGCTGTTGTTTCTTGCTAATTAGCATTCCTTACTGCTTGGTGCACCTGTCTCTGCGTCCTAACTACATGCCAGCACTACTCGTGCGTAATTGGCCTTTCCTAATCAACGAACTGCAAGAATTCCGCCCCTTTGGCGCTAAGGCCGAAGCTCAAACTGAGTATGGCGTAGTCCCCGAACAATTTATTTTATTTTATGTCTTGCACTGGCGCCAGGCCCCTTGTAGTCATTAATTGATCCTGCAGGCGCATGCAGGAGAGCTGGACACAACAGGGCTGGATGCCCCCACACTCAAGGCCTCTCACACGGTTCACACTGGGAAGCATGCACCCGTTTCTGCTATCTTCTGCATACATGACTTGGACGCCAGTGACCGAGTAATCGAGGTGCGGTGTCACCCCATTCGCCCCCAATTCACCTGGAACGATTGTTGCCGGCCAAAATGTACAGTAATTGGATGGAGAGCAGATGTGCTTCCCCGTTTCCACAAAAGAGAAGCACCCCCCGGGTGGGCGCGGGCAGACCAACAATCACCAAGCAGTGGATCCCCTTGCCCAACTTATCACAGTGGCGCTGCAAGCAGAGTGGGCTTCTTTGTGCCAAGTTGGCACTGCCAGCACAAGAAAGAGCGCTGGAACACACACCAGGAAATAGGTCTGCTTCCAACACTAACGTTTCTTCTTCAGCAGACCCACCTTCGGAAACTTGCCCTGCGATCCACCAGGAGGCATGCATTTCAAACCACAAGCCAAGCGGGATTTCCCCCCACACAGCAAGTAGCACAAACCGACAGGGCGCTGTGCATAGCAATTGAAAAGTAGCGCAGAGCCTGTGGCGCTCTTCGAGTGCAAGGTGCCGACTAGGGGGCAGGTTGAATGAAAGATGTGAGCAGGCCACCTCTTCATGGTTTCAGGGACAGCATATTCTCAGCACTGGATACCTTGGCTGGATTTCCAGCTTTGAAGGAGGTTGGGAATGTGCCGCAGGCCTGCTGACGCTGAGCTCCTCGCCCGCAGCTCTGCTGCCCTCCCCTCTCTTTTCTCGATCAACTCCATGCACATCTGCTTTCACCTGGCGGTGGACAACTGACATGCGGTAGTCGGGGCCCTTCTCTACACGCTTGCCACCATATCCAGCCCATGAATGACTATGTGCAGCGGTGAACGCAGCAGCCTGTAAGGTCAGCTGGAGGGCTTGAACGACAGCTGCACGCTCCAGAGGGATGCGACGTGCACAAGCCAGGCTGCTGCGGGCTGCACAACGCCAGCAACAGGAGCCAAGAGCGCGCACAAGCCAGGCAGCTGTGGAGTTCTGCCTGACCACAGCTGCGCACGTCCGCCGCACCAATTGCCAGGCAAAAGACCAGACCATGTGACCACGGACCGCAGGGTTGAATGGCGCCAGCTTCAGGGGAATTGGCCATGGCAACTTGGCACAGTCGCCCAGGAACGCTCAACAGTAGCCGAGGCTGCCCCTATCCTCCCGCAAGCTGATCCCCAGTATCCCAGTCGCATGTGCCAGGAAGGGTGCAGAGTGCAGGAAGCGACGCTCACACACTGCTTTTTACAGGCTTGCTGGCATACATACATTTCGAAGCCTTTGCACTTGGGCATGCATGCATAACCAAAACGGGGTGCTCCTGGATGTACTTGTGCCCCATTTCTAGATGTTCTGAATCTACAAACCGTAAACAAACTATGTTGTGGCTTCAGCAACCCACCACCCCCTCAAAAGTGTACAGCATACCAAGCCCAGCAAGCCTTGTACCAAGAGGCAGCGTGAAAGCACCAAATCCCAAATTACAACTTTACACAGTTCCCTTCAGTCCAGTCGGACAGAAAGAGGAGGTGGGAAAACGGACGTGCATACGCAGTGGCGCAGCGAGACAAGACGGCATGATGCATGCACCTCTCCTGAACTGGCAGGATGACTCGCACAACCCTATGGCTACCAGACATTAGTCCCGCTCGAGCCGATTCTCCGCCTGCCCAACACCTGATGCCATGCGCCCCCCACTCCGACACGCCACACTGGACATCCTCACAGTTTCGACATCAACAGAGACCTACACTATATAGAGGGGTGTTCCACCCACAAAAAAGGTAAGTTCCTACCTTGCCAGCTCACAGCGGCAACTCATGGCCGCCCGAACGTGGCCATCTTGTTCACCTGCTCTAACACCAGCTGCTCCAGCTGCTGGCCCCCACTGCGCAGGAACGCGAGGTCCGCCACCCGCCTGTCTAGCGCCTGCCATGTGTCCGCATGGCCAGGTGAGAAGTCTGTCAGCATGTACAGCTCTGTGCTTGTGTACACCGCCTGCAGGGCAAACACGTTGGAGTATCGGACGGCCTCCGCATCCTTAGGCTCGATGTGCTGCGCAAGCTTGCTGATGAGGCTCCACAGCAGGTATAACGCCGACCTCACATTCTGGGGCTGCGCCATGATCGCCATCGCCTGTGGCCACGTGTCTGCACAGCATGCTGCCTCGTCTCATGCACGCTGCAACCCACGCCCGTTGCAGCTGCAAGCTACTCAGCACTGGTGCCCTGTCCTGCCCCGCACAGCAGAATCAGATATCTCAGGAGATACAGAGTAGGGCAGAAACTTGCCCACACTGGCAGAACTACTGTCAGCGAATCTTGTGATGGGAACTCGGTGCTTCTGCACCTTGCAATGAGAATGGTTCAGCACCTGCAGTTGCTAGAGAGGCAAAGAGGGGAGGCAGCAGGGCAACAGCTGTGAAGCACCTGCTGAGCATCCACCCTTACCACTGCAAATGCATGTGTAGCGCAACCATCACATCCTGTGCAGCACACAAGGCTGGAGGGAGGGCAGCGCACTGATGTACGGCGCCAGCATCTCCAGCCTCCAGCGCACCGCCAGCTTCACCTTGTCAGGCACGGGCAGGCTATGAAACTCAGCACCACTGCTGCGTATGCGTTCGAAGAGGCTCTCGTTGCAGGTTTTAATGAAGTGCTTCACGAGGTCCTTCTCACTGCACACGCCCGCAAACATGGGGCTCAGCCTCAGGTCCTGTGCAGCCTTCTGCAGTGCCCTCGTTGTCCATCCCTCCGTCACCTGTGGACACACACACTCACTCATAGCATTCAAGCAGCGTGAATAATAGTAAAAATCTTAGTTTTGTGCTCTTGCTCCCTGATTGTTCACGACGCGACACTGAACCATGCCAAGTCGCAGAGTCAGCAACTATCGCAGCCGGACTTGGCACACAGGGCAAGCCCTCCAAGCAAACCATGCAGGTATCTACCGCAGCAACTATGGGCCAAGACCCCTCAGCAGAGAGGCATCTGACGCTGTGGCTGCGCACCACATGCTTCAACGCAGCTGTGAGCAGAACATTCTGAAACTCCTGCTCGCTCGTGTCTGCATCTTCTTCATCTTGAGTACTGCTTTCTGAGGTACTACTGCCTGCTGCACCTTCGCTGTATTTCCCGCCACCCTCCTCTGTTGCCTCCTGCTTGCCTGGCCCTGGCCCCCCTTCACCACCAGCTTTGCCTGTGGCCGCGTACATACGTATCAAAGGTGTATGACACCCTACGTGCTGTGCTGCTGGGCATTGTGAAGCTCCTCGGTCCACACTGGCTGTTTGCTCCAGCTGCTGACCCTCTGCAGCTAGGCATTCAAGAGCTTGTGTAACCACCCCCAGCGACCTACCGACTGTTCCCCTCGCCCTACGAAATATGAGCATGATCTGAGGCTACCGTGGCAGTGTTGAACGGGGCGATGCACGAGCCGTGTGGGAAACAGCGCGTATGCACAGCACCAGATATGCACGAGGTCTGACCACTCCGACTCAAACGCAGCAGGAATTTCACGCGGACAGCAAGGACCTTTCAAAGGATTCAATGAGTTTCGAAGTCCTTTCTATCCAGTTGCGGCTACATTCTCTGCACAAGTCATCGAGCGAAGCGTATCATGTAACCGGCGGTCGCACGCGTGTCAGAACCAGTTTGTGCATGGACGTGCAGGTATATCGCACCTGAAATAAGGTCGCTGAAATGAGATTTCCACGGATCGCACTTTTGAGCGGCACATGACCAAGCGACTGTGGGTGCATCAGGTGACGCCAAATCCAAGTGGCTTTGGGGGTGCCACGAGTCGTTTCGGTCACCACAACATAGCCACCAACCGCCCCCACCGCCAATTCCGGCTGGCGTTCGTGGGGGAAATTCGACAGCTCTATAATTTCAGCTGAAATTGTAAGAGGTGCAGCCCCCAAGGGTTCTGTAAACTGGTGCTGACAAGGTCTGTGCCCTGGAGGCATGTGTCTCCAGTGTTCTTCAGGCACCGCCCTGCCACCAAGTCACCTTTCTACTCGAGCTGTGATTGCATGAAGCCACCTCCACTTTGTACAGCAAAGACAATTACGTGTGTGGAGAAGGCGAGCACTGGAGTGGGGGAGCCAAGCTGGAGGCATGCACAGTTGACCATGCCAAGCCCAGTTGGAGTGTGGCCCGGGGCACGTGGCCGGGCCCCACGCCC